>OX101786.1:45221787-45626787 GCA_944452715.1 Ophion slaviceki
AAGACATAATTTATTGCGTGGAAAAGGCCTCATCGGCACTGTCTTCATTGCCATCTTTATTTTCTTTATTTTTCATTATTATTAGTTCATTTTCTTATTGTTATTTTCATTTTCATTATCGCTATCACTATTGTTTTTCCATATCTTTCATTTTTCATTACACGGCTGCGTTCATTATTATTTCATTATTATTTAATATTAGACTTTATTGCTCCGGGCAACACACTTCCTCAGTTTGCACTGGGAAACATTCACCTACCCCCGGGGGTTAGGCTCGGTCTTAATCTAGACCGGAACAATAACGCTGGGCGACACTCGAGGGTTCCGACACCACCTCGACTGCCGCCCAGTCAAAAAAACGCGCGAAAAGTCCAATTAATCGCTCTGCGATAGCCGCTCCCTCAAGCCAGAGGGTTAGCGGCTACCGCAGTCCACAATCGTGTTGCCGGAGTAAACGGAGGGACCCAAGTATGACCGCCTTCTGCATCCGACCTGCTAGCAACCGGACACCGGGTTTGCAAACCGGTATGCCAGCGAGGCCCGATACAAAAGACTCCTTCATCCCCCCTAGCGCGCCGATGATGAGGACAACGAGAGTTACCCTGAATCCTCGGTGCAAACGACGTAGCTCGGCCAGGAGAGGCTGATACTTGAGCCGTTTCTCCTCTTCCTTTCGCGACACGTTCACTTCGGCCGGAGCCGAGAACTCAATGACGTATATCGTCTTGTCGTCGAAATCGAAGAGGACAACATCAGGCTTAGTCGCTTGTAGCGGCCCGATGGTCGCGAATGAGAAGTTCCAATAAATATTGCACCTCTCGCCCACGACAACGGACTCAATATCTCCTGGTAAATAAGGCGGCACGGGCTCCCGGTCTATCCCATAAGAGTGCCGTAGATGGTAGTACAACACTCTTAGGGCCGCGTTATGGCGATGGATATAGCCGGAGACTGCATATACCGGGCAAGCCGACAGTAGATGCATTAGTGTCTCCGGCGATTGTTTGCATGCACGACACAAAGTGGTCGGCAGAGGCTGACCCAAAACGCGGCTGCGATAGACCAGGGTGTTGATGACTCCGTCTTGGCAGGCGCAGATAAACCCTTCGGTCTCGGACATCAGTCCAGCTGACCGCAAGAAGGAAAAGGTCAGCTGGGTGGACAGCCCCTGTTCCTCGATGTGGTGAAAAAACACACCGTGCATGGGTCTGTCCACGTGCTGCCGAGTCAGGACAGTCTGCTCGGCAGCCCTGATTGCCCGCCGACGTCGGGACTTGGGCAACCGAGCGACGGAGTCTATTGGCAAGGCGCCACGCCGGCGCCGGCGGAACTCCAAGCCGAGGGTCTCTGCCGCACGATCTGCCGCCTTATAAAGAAAAGCACCCGCCCCATGAAGCTCATGCTGATGCACAATCTCCAGGAGCGGGTCCGAGCTTGTTATCACGTCGCTTGCTATTCCGAGGACCATGCGGTCATGAAGACACTCCAATCCCAAGAGCCCACGCCCGCCGCTCTGACGCAGCATATAAAGGCGCGGAGTGGAAGATCGAGGGTGCAGACTCCGTTGGATGTTCATTATTTTGCGCGTGCCGATGTCCAGCTGTTTAAGCTCGTCTCTACGCCATTTGACGACGCCAAAGGAGTAGAGCAGGACCGGGACAGCGAGCATATTGGTGGCAGTGATCTTATTTTTCCCAGACAGATCTGATTTCCAGATCCGTCTGAGACGCCGCCTATACTCGCTGCGGAGGGCCCCCTTGACACCCTCAGCGTCTTGAAGAGAGCGCTGATCGATGCCAAGGTACCGATAAGACCCCCCGGCGTCCAGGTGTTTGAAGACGCTCCCGTCCACCAGCCGAACATCAGCCGCGACACCTTCTGCTCTCCCTCTCCTGAGATGAAGAACAGCGCATTTGTCCAATCCGAAGTCCATTCCCGCCGCCCGCGTGTACGTCGCTACGATGTTCAAGAGGAGCTTAAGCCCCGCCTCCCCGGGAGCGTATAGCTTGAGGTCATCCATATAAAATAAATGGGTGATCCCTCGCCCACGTCCCCCGGGGGGCCCCGCTTCGTACCCGCGTGCAGCCCGCAAGGCGATTGATAAGGGTAATAGCGAGATGCAAAACAGGAGGGGGCTGAGAGAATCTCCCTGGATAATCCCCCTCCTATACCCCGCCACTCCGGTTGACACGTTGCCTTCACTAGTCTTAACTGTGAAGCGTGTCTTCCAGAGCGGCATGAGCTGCTTAATGCATCTCACTATGTAAGGACTCACCGAAAGGCGTTCGAGTAGGTGTATAATCAGTTTGTGACTGACAGTGTCGAACGCCTTACGGTAGTCTATCCAAGCGACTGAGAGGTTACGCTTGTGCTGAACCGCGTCTTGCGTAATGCAACGGTCCACCAGCAGGTTCTCCTTACAACCTCCCAGTCCCCTCTTGGATCCCCTTTGTTCGTATATCTCCCGCCATGCAGGCTCGATCTCGCGCAGAACACGCTCATAAAGAATCTTTGTGAAGATCTTACAGAGCGCATTCAGACACGTTATCGGGCGGTAGTTCTCCGGATGAGACAAATCCCCTTTTTTGGGGAGTAGCACCGTCCTTCCCTCTGTCAGCCACGCAGGGATGGGCACCGTCCCATCGATGAACGACGAGAAGATGCGGGCCAGATGGGTATGGGTGCACGTGAATTTCTTCCACCAGAAGATGTTAATCCCATCTGGTCCGGGAGCGGCGTGGTTCCTCATGCTACTCACCGCCTTCTCCACCTCACCCCGCGTGACTGGAAGACAGTCGCCACGCTGACTCGGTTGTTGCCGGCAAAACGCGTCGAACCGCCCCAGAGCTGGAGTGCTTTCATCAAAATGACCCTCCCTGCTATACAGTTCTCCCCAAAACCGCTCCACCTGAACAGCTGTTGGCGCTGTGTCGGGGGCAGGCGTAGGTGGTTGGAACCAGCGGCCTGGGTCAGAACGGAAGAGGGCGTTGTCTAACGCCCGACCCAGCCGCCTCTCTAGGGATTGCTTCGCAACCCCCAGGTTCCGCACCTTCTCCACGTAGCGTTCCTTCACAATAAGAAGGATAGCTTTGTTCAATGTGTGGTGACGGCATTTCAGTTCCGAGCTGATTTTTCGGATTTTAGGGGTAAACGCCCTCCCCGCCGTAATGAAGTCTAACACACATTGAACACGGGATGCCTGCCTCCGCGCTTCATTGATCTTATTCTGGAGCTGTGCAACGCGCCGCCGAGTCTTAACCACGAACGCCGCCTTATCATTGCGTGTTCGAGGTTTCGCCTCAACAGCCGCGTGATACACAGCCCAGTTCAAGCTGAGGAGATCAGCAGTTTCAGGGATTGCTGCCGCAAGGGACTCATTTGCCGCTTCTAGGCAACCAGGCTGAAGAGAAACTTTCCCAGTGATTCTCTCCCTCCTTGTTTCCCGGTCCTCTGTCAAATCGACGCGCCAACGGGGGGGTTCCGACTGCCGGGGGGACCGATCTTGAGGCCGTCCGGCAGAGCTCCGCACTGAACGCGCGGAAGAGCGCCTGCCGGACAGCTCTGGTGGTAGTAACAAGAGATCGTAGCCTTGTCGTCGCAAACGGGCGGCCTGGTCTCGCAGATGTTGTTGCGAGAGGTATGCAAGCTCTGGGTGCACTTGGCTCCACAGGGCCTGCAACCTCGCCATGTAGCCCCTTCGCGACGGCAGGCTATCCCTCCAGCAGCGGATGAGGTCCTCCTTGAGTTCCTCCGTCCACTCTAGGCGCCGATTTCGAGCCGTGGTCGTTGCCGTGGATCCTGTACGGGTGCCCCTCCCAACTGATCCTTGGTCCCCATCCGAGAGGGACCGGTTGTGGGGGGCCTGACTAGGTCTAGTTGGAACCTAGTTTTCGGCGTGCTAGGTGGTTAGCCTGGCACGTCGGTGGCTATTGCGAAGGAGTTGTGCTCCCCCGGGCGATGGGCACGCCAGCTTCCCCACGCCATTATTATTTTATTTTTTTTTTATTTTTATTATTTTTTTTTTTAATATTAGACTTTATTGCTCCGGGCAACACACTTCCTCAGTTTGCACTGGGAAACATTCACCTACCCCCGGGGGTTAGGCTCGGTCTTAATCTAGACCGGAACAATAACGCTGGGCGACACTCGAGGGTTCCGACACCACCTCGACTGCCGCCCAGTCAAAAAAACGCGCGAAAAGTCCAATTAATCGCTCTGCGATAGCCGCTCCCTCAAGCCAGAGGGTTAGCGGCTACCGCAGTCCACAATCGTGTTGCCGGAGTAAACGGAGGGACCCAAGTATGACCGCCTTCTGCATCCGACCTGCTAGCAACCGGACACCGGGTTTGCAAACCGGTATGCCAGCGAGGCCCGATACAAAAGACTCCTTCATCCCCCCTAGCGCGCCGATGATGAGGACAACGAGAGTTACCCTGAATCCTCGGTGCAAACGACGTAGCTCGGCCAGGAGAGGCTGATACTTGAGCCGTTTCTCCTCTTCCTTTCGCGACACGTTCACTTCGGCCGGAGCCGAGAACTCAATGACGTATATCGTCTTGTCGTCGAAATCGAAGAGGACAACATCAGGCTTAGTCGCTTGTAGCGGCCCGATGGTCGCGAATGAGAAGTTCCAATAAATATTGCACCTCTCGCCCACGACAACGGACTCAATATCTCCTGGTAAATAAGGCGGCACGGGCTCCCGGTCTATCCCATAAGAGTGCCGTAGATGGTAGTACAACACTCTTAGGGCCGCGTTATGGCGATGGATATAGCCGGAGACTGCATATACCGGGCAAGCCGACAGTAGATGCATTAGTGTCTCCGGCGATTGTTTGCATGCACGACACAAAGTGGTCGGCAGAGGCTGACCCAAAACGCGGCTGCGATAGACCAGGGTGTTGATGACTCCGTCTTGGCAGGCGCAGATAAACCCTTCGGTCTCGGACATCAGTCCAGCTGACCGCAAGAAGGAAAAGGTCAGCTGGGTGGACAGCCCCTGTTCCTCGATGTGGTGAAAAAACACACCGTGCATGGGTCTGTCCACGTGCTGCCGAGTCAGGACAGTCTGCTCGGCAGCCCTGATTGCCCGCCGACGTCGGGACTTGGGCAACCGAGCGACGGAGTCTATTGGCAAGGCGCCACGCCGGCGCCGGCGGAACTCCAAGCCGAGGGTCTCTGCCGCACGATCTGCCGCCTTATAAAGAAAAGCACCCGCCCCATGAAGCTCATGCTGATGCACAATCTCCAGGAGCGGGTCCGAGCTTGTTATCACGTCGCTTGCTATTCCGAGGACCATGCGGTCATGAAGACACTCCAATCCCAAGAGCCCACGCCCGCCGCTCTGACGCAGCATATAAAGGCGCGGAGGGGAAGATCGAGGGTGCAGACTCCGTTGGATGTTCATTATTTTGCGCGTGCCGATGTCCAGCTGTTTAAGCTCGTCTCTACGCCATTTGACGACGCCAAAGGAGTAGAGCAGGACCGGGACAGCGAGCATATTGGTGGCAGTGATCTTATTTTTCCCAGACAGATCTGATTTCCAGATCCGTCTGAGACGCCGCCTATACTCGCTGCGGAGGGCCCCCTTGACACCCTCAGCGTCTTGAAGAGAGCGCTGATCGATGCCAAGGTACCGATAAGACCCCCCGGCGTCCAGGTGTTTGAAGACGCTCCCGTCCACCAGCCGAACATCAGCCGCGACACCCTCTGCTCTCCCTCTCCTGAGATGAAGAACAGCGCATTTGTCCAATCCGAAGTCCATTCCCGCCGCCCGCGTGTACGTCGCTACGATGTTCAAGAGGAGCTTAAGCCCCGCCTCCCCGGGAGCGTATAGCTTGAGGTCATCCATATAAAATAAATGGGTGATCCCTCGCCCACGTCCCCCGGGGGGCCCCGCTTCGTACCCGCGTGCAGCCCGCAAGGCGATTGATAAGGGTAATAGCGAGATGCAAAACAGGAGGGGGCTGAGAGAATCTCCCTGGATAATCCCCCTCCTATACCCCGCCACTCCGGTTGACACGTTGCCTTCACTAGTCTTAACTGTGAAGCGTGTCTTCCAGAGCGGCATGAGCTGCTTAATGCATCTCACTATGTAAGGACTCACCGAAAGGCGTTCGAGTAGGTGTATAATCAGTTTGTGACTGACAGTGTCGAACGCCTTACGGTAGTCTATCCAAGCGACTGAGAGGTTACGCTTGTGCTGAACCGCGTCTTGCGTAATGCAACGGTCCACCAGCAGGTTCTCCTTACAACCTCCCAGTCCCCTCTTGGATCCCCTTTGTTCGTATATCTCCCGCCATGCAGGCTCGATCTCGCGCAGAACACGCTCATAAAGAATCTTTGTGAAGATCTTACAGAGCGCATTCAGACACGTTATCGGGCGGTAGTTCTCCGGATGAGACAAATCCCCTTTTTTGGGGAGTAGCACCGTCCTTCCCTCTGTCAGCCACGCAGGGATGGGCACCGTCCCATCGATGAACGACGAGAAGATGCGGGCCAGATGGGTATGGGTGCACGTGAATTTCTTCCACCAGAAGATGTTAATCCCATCTGGTCCGGGAGCGGCGTGGTTCCTCATGCTACTCACCGCCTTCTCCACCTCACCCCGCGTGACTGGAAGACAGTCGCCACGCTGACTCGGTTGTTGCCGGCAAAACGCGTCGAACCGCCCCAGAGCTGGAGTGCTTTCATCAAAATGACCCTCCCTGCTATACAGTTCTCCCCAAAACCGCTCCACCTGAACAGCTGTTGGCGCTGTGTCGGGGGCAGGCGTAGGTGGTTGGAACCAGCGGCCTGGGTCAGAACGGAAGAGGGCGTTGTCTAACGCCCGACCCAGCCGCCTCTCTAGGGATTGCTTCGCAACCCCCAGGTTCCGCACCTTCTCCACGTAGCGTTCCTTCACAATAAGAAGGATAGCTTTGTTCAATGTGTGGTGACGGCATTTCAGTTCCGAGCTGATTTTTCGGATTTTAGGGGTAAACGCCCTCCCCGCCGTAATGAAGTCTAACACACATTGAACACGGGATGCCTGCCTCCGCGCTTCATTGATCTTATTCTGGAGCTGTGCAACGCGCCGCCGAGTCTTAACCACGAACGCCGCCTTATCATTGCGTGTTCGAGGTTTCGCCTCAACAGCCGCGTGATACACAGCCCAGTTCAAGCTGAGGAGATCAGCAGTTTCAGGGATTGCTGCCGCAAGGGACTCATTTGCCGCTTCTAGGCAACCAGGCTGAAGAGAAACTTTCCCAGTGATTCTCTCCCTCCTTGTTTCCCGGTCCTCTGTCAAATCGACGCGCCAACGGGGGGGTTCCGACTGCCGGGGGGACCGATCTTGAGGCCGTCCGGCAGAGCTCCGCACTGAACGCGCGGAAGAGCGCCTGCCGGACAGCTCTGGTGGTAGTAACAAGAGATCGTAGCCTTGTCGTCGCAAACGGGCGGCCTGGTCTCGCAGATGTTGTTGCGAGAGGTATGCAAGCTCTGGGTGCACTTGGCTCCACAGGGCCTGCAACCTCGCCATGTAGCCCCTTCGCGACGGCAGGCTATCCCTCCAGCAGCGGATGAGGTCCTCCTTGAGTTCCTCCGTCCACTCTAGGCGCCGATTTCGAGCCGTGGTCGTTGCCGTGGATCCTGTACGGGTGCCCCTCCCAACTGATCCTTGGTCCCCATCCGAGAGGGACCGGTTGTGGGGGGCCTGACTAGGTCTAGTTGGAACCTAGTTTTCGGCGTGCTAGGTGGTTAGCCTGGCACGTCGGTGGCTATTGCGAAGGAGTTGTGCTCCCCCGGGCGATGGGCACGCCAGCTTCCCCACGCCATTATTATTTTTTTTTTTTATTTTTATTATTTTTTTTTTTAATATTAGACTTTATTGCTCCGGGCAACACACTTCCTCAGTTTGCACTGGGAAACATTCACCTACCCCCGGGGGTTAGGCTCGGTCTTAATCTAGACCGGAACAATAACGCTGGGCGACACTCGAGGGTTCCGACACCACCTCGACTGCCGCCCAGTCAAAAAAACGCGCGAAAAGTCCAATTAATCGCTCTGCGATAGCCGCTCCCTCAAGCCAGAGGGTTAGCGGCTACCGCAGTCCACAATCGTGTTGCCGGAGTAAACGGAGGGACCCAAGTATGACCGCCTTCTGCATCCGACCTGCTAGCAACCGGACACCGGGTTTGCAAACCGGTATGCCAGCGAGGCCCGATACAAATGACTCCTTCATCCCCCCTAGCGCGCCGATGATGAGGACAACGAGAGTTACCCTGAATCCTCGGTGCAAACGACGTAGCTCGGCCAGGAGAGGCTGATACTTGAGCCGTTTCTCCTCTTCCTTTCGCGACACGTTCACTTCGGCCGGAGCCGAGAACTCAATGACGTATATCGTCTTGTCGTCGAAATCGAAGAGGACAACATCAGGCTTAGTCGCTTGTAGCGGCCCGATGGTCGCGAATGAGAAGTTCCAATAAATCTTGCACCTCTCGCCCACGACAACGGACTCAATATCTCCTGGTAAATAAGGCGGCACGGGCTCCCGGTCTATCCCATAAGAGTGCCGTAGATGGTAGTACAACACTCTTAGGGCCGCGTTATGGCGATGGATATAGCCGGAGACTGCATATACTGGGCAAGCCGACAGTAGATGCATTAGTGTCTCCGGCGATTGTTTGCATGCACGACACAAAGTGGTCGGCAGAGGCTGACCCAAAACGCGGCTGCGATAGACCAGGGTGTTGATGACTCCGTCTTGGCAGGCGCAGATAAACCCTTCGGTCTCGGACATCAGTCCAGCTGACCGCAAGAAGGAAAAGGTCAGCTGGGTGGACAGCCCCTGTTCCTCGATGTGGTGAAAAAACACACCGTGCATGGGTCTGTCCACGTGCTGCCGAGTCAGGACAGTCTGCTCGGCAGCCCTGATTGCCCGCCGGCGTCGGGACTTGGACAACCGAGCGACGGAGTCTATTGGCAAGGCGCCACGCCGGCGCCGGCGGAACTCCAAGCCGAGGTTCTCTGCCGCACGATCTGCCGCCTTATAAAGAAAAGCACCCGCCCCATGAAGCTCATGCTGGTGCACAATCTCCAGGAGCGGGTCCGAGCTTGTTATCACATCGCTTGCTATTCCGAGGACCATGCGGTCATGAAGACACTCCAATCCCAAGAGCCCACGCCCGCCGCTCTGACGCAGCATATAAAGGCGCGGGGTGGAAGATCGAGGGTGCAGACTCCGTTGGATGTTCATTATTTTGCGTGTGCCGATGTCTAGCTGTTTAAGCTCGTCTCTGCGCCATTTGACGACGCCAAAGGAGTAGAGCAGGACCGGGACAGCGAGCATATTGGTGGCAGTGATCTTATTTTTCCCAGACAGATCTGATTTCCAGATCCGTCTGAGACGCCGCCTATACTCGCTGCGGAGGGCCCCCTTGACACCCTCAGCGTCTTGAAGAGAGCGCTGATCGATGCCAAGGTATGGCGTGGGGAAGCTGGCGTGCCCATCGCCCGGGGGAGCACAACTCCTTCGCAATAGCCACCGACGTGCCAGGCTAACCACCTAGCACGCCGAAAACTAGGTTCCAACTAGACCTAGTCAGGCCCCCCACAACCGGTCCCTCTCGGATGGGGACCAAGGATCAGTTGGGAGGGGCACCCGTACAGGATCCACGGCAACGACCACGGCTCGAAATCGGCGCCTAGAGTGGACGAAGGAACTCAAGGAGGACCTCATCCGCTGCTGGAGGGATAGCCTGCCGTCGCGAAGGGGCTACATGGCGAGGTTGCAGGCCCTGTGGAGCCAAGTGCACCCAGAGCTTGCATACCTCTCGCAACAACATCTGCGAGACCAGGCCGCCCGTTTGCGACGACAAGGCTACGATCTCTTGTTACTACCACCAGAGCTGTCCGGCAGGCGCTCTTCCGCGCGTTCAGTGCGGAGCTCTGCCGGACGGCCTCAAGATCGGTCCCCCCGGCAGTCGGAACCCCCCCGTTGGCGCGTCGATTTGACAGAGGACTGGGAAACAAGGAGGGAGAGAATCACTGGGAAATTTTCTCTTCAGCCTGGTTGCCTAGAAGCGGCAAATGAGTCCCTTGCGGCAGCAATCCCTGAAACTGCTGATCTCCTCAGCTTGAACTGGGCTGTGTATCACGCGGCTGTTGAGGCGAAACCTCGAGCACGCAATGATAAGGCGGCGTTCGTGGTTAAGACTCGGCGGCGCGTTGCACAGCTCCAGAATAAGATCAATGAAGCGCGGAGGCAGGCATCCCGTGTTCAATGTGTGTTAGACTTCATTACGGCGGGGAGGGCGTTTACCCCTAAAATCCGAAAAATCAGCTCGGAACTGAAATGCCGTCACCACACATTGAACAAAGCTATCCTTCTTATTGTGAAGGAACGCTACGTGGAGAAGGTGCGGAACCTGGGGGTTGCGAAGCAATCCCTAGAGAGGCGGCTGGGTCGGGCGTTAGACAACGCCCTCTTCCGTTCTGACCCAGGCCACTGGTTCCAAACACCTACGCCTGCCCCCGACACAGCGCCAACAGCTGTTCAGGTGGAGCGGTTTTGGGGAGAACTGTATAGCAGGGAGGGTCATTTTGATGAAAGCACTCCAGCCCTGGGGCGGTTCGACGCGTTTTGCCGGCAACAGCCGAGTCAACGTGGCGACTGTCTTCCAATCACGCGGGGTGAGGTGGAGAAGGCGGTGAGTAGCATGAGGAACCACGCCGCTCCCGGACCAGATGGGATTAACATCTTCTGGTGGAAGAAATTCACGTGCACCCATACCCATCTGGCCCGCATCTTCTCGTCGTTCATCGATGGGACGGTGCCCATCCCTGCGTGGCTGACAGAGGGAAGGACGGTGCTACTCCCCAAAAAAGGGGATTTGTCGCATCCGGAGAACTACCGCCCGATAACGTGTCTGAATGCGCTCTGTAAGATCTTCACAAAGATTCTTTATGAGCGTGTTCTGCACGAGATCGAGCCTGCATGGCGGGAGATATACGAACAAAGGGGATCCAAGAGAGGACTGGGAGGTTGTAAGGAGAACCTGCTGGCGGACCGTTGCATTACGCAAGACGCGGTCCAGCACAAGCGTAACCTCTCGGTCGCTTGGATAGACTACCGTAAGGCGTTCGACACTGTCAGTCACAAACTGATTATACACCTACTCGAACGCCTTTCGGTGAGTCCCTACATGGTGAGATGCATTAAGCAGCTCATGCCGCTCTGGAAGACACGCTTCACAGTTAAGACTAGTGAAGGCAACGTGTCGACCGGAGTGGCGGGGTATAGGAGGGGGATTATCCAGGGAGATTCTCTCAGCCCCCTCCTGTTTTGCATCTCACTATTACCCTTATCAATCGCCTTGCGGGCTGCACGCGGGTACGAAGCGGGGCCCCCCGGGGAGCGTGGGCGAGGGATCACCCATTTATTTTATATGGATGACCTCAAGCTATACGCCCCCGTGGAGGCGGGGCTTAAGCTCCTCTTGAACATCGTAGCGACGTACACGCGGGCGGCGGGGATGGATTTCGGATTGGACAAATGCGCTGTTCTTCATCTCAGGAGAGGGAGAGCAGAGGGTGTCGCGGCTGATGTCCGGCTGGTGGACGGGAGCGTCTTCAAACACCTGGACGCCGGGGGGTCTTATCGGTACTTTCGGGGTTTTATTTTTTTTTATTATTTATATATTAGACTTTATTGCTCCGGGCAACACACTTCCTCAGTTTGCACTGGGAAACATTCACCTACCCCCGGGGGTTAGGCTCGGTCTTAATCTAGACCGGAACAATAACGCTGGGCGACACTCGAGGGTTCCGACACCACCTCGACTGCCGCCCAGTCAAAAAAACGCGCGAAAAGTCCAATTAATCGCTCTGCGATAGCCGCTCCCTCAAGCCAGAGGGTTAGCGGCTACCGCAGTCCACAATCGTGTTGCCGGAGTAAACGGAGGGACCCAAGTATGACCGCCTTCTGCATCCGACCTGCTAGCAACCGGACACCGGGTTTGCAAACCGGTATGCCAGCGAGGCCCGATACAAATGACTCCTTCATCCCCCCTAGCGCGCCGATGATGAGGACAACGAGAGTTACCCTGAATCCTCGGTGCAAACGACGTAGCTCGGCCAGGAGAGGCTGATACTTGAGCCGTTTCTCCTCTTCCTTTCGCGACACGTTCACTTCGGCCGGAGCCGAGAACTCAATGACGTATATCGTCTTGTCGTCGAAATCGAAGAGGACAACATCAGGCTTAGTCGCTTGTAGCGGCCCGATGGTCGCGAATGAGAAGTTCCAATAAATCTTGCACCTCTCGCCCACGACAACGGACTCAATATCTCCTGGTAAATAAGGCGGCACGGGCTCCCGGTCTATCCCATAAGAGTGCCGTAGATGGTAGTACAACACTCTTAGGGCCGCGTTATGGCGATGGATATAGCCGGAGACTGCATATACTGGGCAAGCCGACAGTAGATGCATTAGTGTCTCCGGCGATTGTTTGCATGCACGACACAAAGTGGTCGGCAGAGGCTGACCCAAAACGCGGCTGCGATAGACCAGGGTGTTGATGACTCCGTCTTGGCAGGCGCAGATAAACCCTTCGGTCTCGGACATCAGTCCAGCTGACCTCAAGAAGGAAAAGGTCAGCTGGGTGGACAGCCGCTGTTCCTCGATGTGGTGAAAAAACACACCGTGCATGGGTCTGTCCACGTGCTGCCGAGTCAGGACAGTCTGCTCGGCAGCCCTGATTGCCCGCCGACGTCGGGACTTGGGCAACCGAGCGACGGAGTCTATTGGCAAGGCGCCACGCCGGCGCCGGCGGAACTCCAAGCCGAGGGTCTCTGCCGCACGATCTGCCGCCTTATAAAGAAAAGCACCCGCCCCATGAAGCTCATGCTGGTGCACAATCTCCAGGAGCGGGTCCGAGCTTGTCATCACATCGCTTGCTATTCCGAGGACCATGCGGTCATGAAGACACTCCAATCCCAAGAGCCCACGCCCGCCGCTCTGACGCAGCATATAAAGGCGCGGGGTGGAAGATCGAGGGTGCAGACTCCGTTGGATGTTCATTATTTTGCGTGTGCCGATGTCCAGCTGTTTAAGCTCGTCTCTGCGCCATTTGACGACGCCAAAGGAGTAGAGCAGGACCGGGACAGCGAGCATATTGGTGGCAGTGATCTTATTTTTCCCAGACAGATCTGATTTCCAGATCCGTCTGAGACGCCGCCTGTACTCGCTGCGGAGGGCCCCCTTGACACCCTCAGCGTCTTGAAGAGAGCGCTGATCGATGCCAAGGTACCGATAAGACCCCCCGGCGTCCAGGTGTTTGAAGACGCTCCCGTCCACCAGCCGGACATCAGCCGCGACACCCTCTGCTCTCCCTCTCCTGAGATGAAGAACAGCGCATTTGTCCAATCCGAAATCCATTCCCGCCGCCCGCGTGTACGTCGCTACGATGTTCAAGAGGAGCTTAAGCCCCGCCTCCCCGGGAGCGTATAGCTTGAGGTCATCCATATAAAATAAATGGGTGATCCCTCGCCCACGCTCCCCGGGGGGCCCCGCTTCGTACCCGCGTGCAGCCCGCAAGGCGATTGATAAGGGTAATAGCGAG
The DNA here is from genome assembly GCA_944452715.1 of Ophion slaviceki. NCBI lineage: Eukaryota > Metazoa > Arthropoda > Insecta > Hymenoptera > Ichneumonidae > Ophion > Ophion slaviceki. The sequence continues at coordinate 45,235,386 of OX101786.1, forward strand.
ATGCAAAATAGGAGGGGGCTGAGAGAATCTCCCTGGATAATCCCCCTCCTATACCCCGCCACTCCGGTCGACACGTTGCCTTCACTAGTCTTAACTGTGAAGCGTGTCTTCCAGAGCGGCATGAGCTGCTTAATGCATCTCACTATGTAAGGACGGGGTTTTATTATTATTATTATTATTATTATTATTTACCTCATTATTATTTTATATATGATTGTATTATTTTCGTTTCCTATCGCGAGTTATGTTATGTTATATTTTGTATTAGTATTACTTCGCTTCGACATGAAGATTATTGTTAATTCGATTGTATTATTTAGTGTCTTATGTTATTTTCACTTTATGCTTTTGTTTACATCACTACCATTTTATTTTTGTACCATTTTTATTTTACCTCACTATGTTCATTTGCCCCAAAGTGTATCACTAAGGCATAATAAAGAAATCAATCAATCAATCAATCTCTCTCTCTCTCTCTCTCTCTCTCTCTCTCTCTCTCTCTCTCTCTCTCATTGATATTACAGGCATTACAAAAATCAATGATCGAATAAAAATCAAGGTTCGATAAAGAATCGAGGCCTCAGGGCCGGAGTGAGTACAGCCCAATCTCATTCTTCGAAACTAATCGTTCCTTGTGCGCAGCATCAAAATTACAATCTTATATGAGGACAATTGAAGGTTTACGTAACGGTCATCATTCGTTGTTTATATTTTTTAAGAGATCACGTGTTAAAGTTACCAATCAAACGCTCAGCCGTTGGGTCAAAGATACACTCCATCAGAGCGGCGTAGATACGGATATTTTTGCGCCTCATAGTACACGCCATGCGTCCACTTCGGCAGCAAACAGGATGGGTGTCAATATGGTGGACCTTAAAGTACAAAACTATTGTACGTTTTTACAAGGTTGCTATGATGCAGGAAAACGATTTATTCGCAAAGTCTATCTTAAGATCATAAATTGATCGTCAATTCAGTTGACTTACAAGGGGAGTGCCAAGTATGATACAAACGGATTTTGATGGGTCTCAGCTATATTGTGAGGGCACTCCCCCAGAGTACCGCGCTAAAGGGATTCTTTCTAATGTGCCCTGACTTTTTAGAAAAACGACGCCAAAGTTTCATGCGCCGCTATTATCCCCGTAAATTATGCATATCGCCAAGTGTATGAGTGTGGCGCAGCGGCAAGCCGCTCGGTTGGCAACCCAGACGACCGGGGTTCGGATCGCGCTCGGAACTTTTATTTATTGATTTATTTAAAAAAAATTCTCAATCGCTCGTGACTTTAATGAAAATGATTGATTGGGCATACTTATCTAATTATCGAATGAAATTATTTTTACAAACGCATCGAAACATATATCATTTTATACTGTGTAGTTCGTTTAAATAAAATTGTGATCACATAAACGAAAAAATCATTATTAAAGTTAGAATAAATGGTCAGGAAATAATTAACTATAACACAGTATTCGCTCATTATTTAATTTATTGCGCGATGTTATTTTTTTTCGAAGCAAACGTTGAAGGCGATTGAAAAATAATATTTCGAAACTAGCAAACCGTCTGTAGTTTCAATATGTAATATTTTGGCAACGTTTGCTACCTGTATTTATTGTCCCTGCCCTTCTTTTGTCATCCCCTCTTACGCTGTGCGTACCCGTCCAACGAGTCCTAACGGAATTCAATCGTAGCTTGTCGTTCGTGGAGTGTACATGCGAAAAGAAGTACAAAATGGAGAAAGCAAGTGCTGTAACAGAAGCAGGGCCATCACAAAAAAACTTCATCAGAAATGGAAGAGTGTGATGAGCAGTCAAAAGGTGAACTCACTAACGCCTTGAAACATACCGAAACTTTGCTCGACAATTTGAATCTGCTCACAAAAACACAGCCAAGCGTGTTTTCCTCCACGTCCCTCGCAATGGGCGAAGCGATTTCTTCTGAAATACTTGACATGTTGGCAGAGAGACAAATAATTCACGTTGAGGAGCTTATAGGCGTCGAGGAGACAGATGAACTGCAAGAGTATGAAGCGATGAGTATTATTTTTATTTATTATTTTTGTATATTATTTATATTATCATGAGCAGTATTTTCTAATTTGTTTCTTTAAATTGAAAGTTTAAACAGTCAGCAGTTCTATACATTACAGTGCAAGGGTGTAGAAGAAGATGACGAAGATTTTATTGCCGAAGAATTCGCGCCAGTGCCAAAAGAGTGTATTTCTTTGTGGTACAAAGAAAGAGCAGTCGCTCTTGCAGAAGCTCATCCAAAATGGAGCTTAAAATCATTGCAAGTGCACGGATGTTCTTGAAACATAAGCAATTGCTTTATCGATGGAAAAACGACGTCAAAAAAGGGGGAACACACATAGATAAATGGAACACAACAGATCGGGAAACATACGAACGATTCATCGAAGCTCGGCAAAACTTGGAGCAGGTAATATATTTTATGGTATAGGTATTTCGCGGAAAATAATGATTAAGTCATCAAACAAAAAATTAATTATAACAAGCACCAAAAACCCAAGGATTCCATAAGTCCAATATGCAACTAATTACATTTTATTCGTGTTAAGGCCATGTGCCACACGCCTCCGACCGCTTCGAAATTTTGAAATGGGAATCCTCCCGAAGGGTACAAGCAATTGGAATGAAATTTGTTGTGTGCACGCAGGACGCTTGCTCCGAGAGTACGATTCAAGTGGTAGAGAAAAAGCATTTTGAAATTTTTACATAAATGTAGCAAAAATGTACCAACAAAGCTCAAAATATCAGGTACCGGAGCGAGCGTTCAGTTCATCCGTTTTCTCACTGGCGGCGCGCAGCTCACTTCGTCCTGTTTTTACCGACCGCGCTCGCCTCCTTCCGGAACAATTTATTTTTTGACAGGTCGAAAGCAGGAGCTATAACCTCGCACATTCGTTCGAATTATATTTCATACGATGTGTGTGATAGAGTGTGATATAGAATGTGAATAGTGTGTGATAGAGTGGAGTTTGTTTTCATCGCGTTTTGGTGAGATTTTTTTTGCTGTGAAGAACGCCTCAGGACTCCGGCACACCACCGTCGAGAAATCCCGACAACGAAATAATTGACGAGAAAACCGCCGCGGCCGATTACACGAAGAAGATCGAGGAACGTACCCAGGTAGCAATTTCAAAATAGTTGTCTATTAGTTGTCCAAATGGGTCCAAATGTCCGCTTGGAAGTTACCTATAAGTTATCATGTGTCCAACAGTTATCTTTTTGGATGGTTGTTGACTTTAAGATAACTTCCGGGCGGACATTTGGCACCCTTTTAGCCGACTTTTGGACAACTTTTTGAAAATTGCTACCTGGGTAGTGATAGCAAGAAGCCGAAGGAAAAACGCCGGAAGTCAAGGTACGTAAGTGCTATAACATCGAAACCTCAATTTACGTACTTTGTAATTTGCCACGATCTTCCCTCGCATTACTTCCCCAGTTGCCGGTGTGTCAAATAGCCAACGGCTCCGATGCAAGAAACCCAAGTTTATTTGCTCTTCGCAGAAATACCTCGGTATTTATTCATGAAAAAATCGCAGATAGCATATTTTCGATTTCCTGAGCAGTGTGCGACCAAAATGAGGCACGAAAGTTCAACACCCTTTGCCTACGAACGCTAAACTGTCACGTCTCAAACACGGATGATTTGTGGACCTGTGGCGATTCCCCGATAGCTTCACCCTGCTGACCGAGCGTACTAATGGGATGGCGTACAGAGATAGTGTACCGTGTACCTGTACGGTAGTAGGGTACGGTGTACCTATACGTTAGTACACCGCTACACGCAAATGTAAGTGTTACTAGAATGGTACCGGTACACTGTGCAATAGTAAAATATACAGGTTCTGTATCCTCCCCATACTAATACTGGTACCGATACCGTACACACACAGGTGGTAGGTACGGTACGTGGGCTATTATGTAGGAAGCAGAACTAATGTAGCGTCGGATTTACCATCTAGATGAACCATTGGATTTATCCAGGGCAGCAAGTACGTACTGCCGAGGATGAGAAACCGCGTCAATCGTCGCGGCCAGAATATGCAGTCCCAGTGTCGCGAGGATATTACCGCTGTCTCCAATCTCTCCAAGAGCACCAGCAAGGCTGACCTCAAGGAACAATATCTCGCCATGGATCGCACCACCAATCTGTGCAAGGCCTTTCGCTTACGTATGTACGTTTCAAAACAAAGAGCGAGGACGCTAGGGCCTTCTTGTATCTCAATGGTTACGGCTACCATCATCTTATACTCAGAGTCGACGGGTCCAAACTCCAGCCCATCAGAATTGAATGGTCAACGGTTGAACACGTTACGGTAGAACAAGCGTGTGCTCTTGATTTTTATAGATTTTGTTCAAATTTTAACCAGACATTGTTCGTATAATTATGCATGTTTCAGTGAAATTTCAGAACAGTCGACTATTTAGATTCGGAGATAATGGGTTTTAAAATTGCAACTTTTAACCGAATCATGTGACCTGACTTTCGGCCAATGCAGACCCTGCAGTGTTAAAAGTTGCTATTAAAAAAATCCATTATCTCCCAATTTAAATAGTCAATTGTTCGGAAATTTCACTCAAACTTGCATAATGCTATGAACAATGTCTGGTTAAAATTTGAACTAAATTGATAGAACTCAAGAGCGCACGCTCGTTTTACCATAAGGGCTTACACCACTGTAAACGTCCAAAATTGAGTAATATTTCGCGATTTTTTTTGTAGAAGGACAAATAAGAGCATATTAATATTCAAGGATGTTATTAGTCATATCTTCGAGTGAACAAAATGAAAGTTATATAAAAAAATTATGCCAAAAGGTGACGCTGGAGCCATTCTGGCGAGGCATGTTGAATTTGAGACGCTCTGTGGCACGCAGTATAGCTGACGCAAATTTGATTTTAGAATAAAAATTTAAAAACTTCTATTAATTTACACGAGTATAGCTAGAGAAATACGTAGAGGATTGTGAAAATATTAATTTTTGTATAATTGGGAAGCATCAAACCAAAAACTTAATTTTCGACAGAAAAAAACAATCATTTGGTAATAATTAATGTTATAACTAACTCATAGAAAATCCCGTACGTGTTTCTCTTTGGAATGTTATTTTAAACATGTACTCAAAATTTGAAGTGAAAATAATGAAAATTGTTGGAGTTATGCTGCGTGCCGTTTTGAAAAATTGTGTTTCGAGAAAAACCAGCGTAACACAGAGTTTCTTCTCGTTCCCTGGTGGACTATGGACAAAATATTTCCGATGAAACTTTTCTAGGAGAATAAGCCACAGTCCGGGCTGAATCTCCGGCGTCTGATGGCATCAGCACCGTACCCATGCCTTCGTGGGAAGCATTAAACCAAAAACTTAATTTTCGATAGAAAAAAGGACAATCATTTGGTAATAACTAATGTTATAACTAACTCATAGAAAATCCCTTACCTGTTTCTCTTTGGAATGTTATTTTAAACATGTACTCAAAATTTGGAGTGAAAATTATTCAGTGCTTGAAAGTAGTTTGCGTTTGGCCATTGCGATCTCCGTTGCTAGCCACGCTCGACCAACTCGGTGATGCGCAAGGCGGAGGGGCCCTGGGTCCTCTCACATACGACTCCACTGAGTAAAACACAGGCAACTCGCCTATCAAAAGCGGTTGGATGAACGGCCATACGGTCCTCGATTCTCCAACCCTTAAAATATATTCGATGATCACAGCGGTCGGGCGAACGGCCGTACGGTCCTTGATTCTCCGAGCACGGCTGAACGGCCGTACGGTCCTCGATTCTCCGATCCGTGATCATATACCTCTTACCAAAAAGGGACGGCAACAGCTGACGAATCCTCGGTAAAGGTCATCAAACGCAAATTCGAAAACAATACGAAAAGTCAAACGAAGGTTCAATACGATTTAACGCGCGAGATTGCAATGGCACAAGCCAAACGGGCTTTATGCCTTCTTATATACGCAAATTCACAATCGTAGAATCGTCGTGGGTTTTTATGCCGCAAGGCTTTTCCCACAAGAGCCAATAAACGTAGAAAATACAATGGCTCAAACGCGAGTGTTTTTTCATTTCTTAAAAAACCTCAACCTCCATCCATCATTCAAAAAATATATATCCAAAACTACGAGGTAACTTCGCAATGAAGGAGCTTCGACAATACAAACTGGTGTCAGAAGTGGGATTCGAACCCACGCCCACACATAAGTGGACTAAGAAAAGGTGCAAAGGTGCATCGTATCAACAAAGGGGAGACTCTACGAGCAGCCGACCATCGCCTCCGGACTCGCCACCCCCAGTTCGCTATCCGTGGAAAACGATCATCATCTACAAAAATATAAGTATGCAACTATTCATAACTTCTTATATTGCATTATTTTTGGCATTATACGTCTTCTCCATGATTCATAACGTTCGACATAGTCGAATACACAGTTCTGTTCAACGTACGCTTTGTGCGAAGAACATAGCATGTATATTCCACAATCACGTGTATAAAAACATAGGCCACGTTTGGTCTGAGGATCTCGGTTTACGAGCGCTGAAGGGTACCCGCTATGCGGGGGGGGGGGCTTGTTTACTTGATTCGGGCCACGCTCGGTCTTTTAATCTTTGTCGGTGGACGTACGAGTTCATACGCATTTTCGAAAAATATGCGCTACATGTGGAAAGGCATGTAGCCTTTCCAAGGGCAGTAGAGCCGACCCTTGACATTTTAAGTCGCGTTTCGACATTTAACGTGTGGAAAAAGTTTTTCGTTCCTCTTCCTTTTGCGTCAACGGGACTCGGTCTGAGATCGGGTTACGAGGCTCTTGAGTGGGTCATAAACGCCAGGGCTGTTTTATTCCGGAGCTAAGGGAGAAGATATGGGACGAGGGCCCAAGGGGTCCTAGGCGTGGCGTCTAGAAATGGACAACGAAGGGGCATTCTGTCTCCAGACCTCGAAGTAACCAGAAGTGTCGATACGTCTTCTTTTTCGAATATCTCGGAAATATTTATTCGGTTCAAGTTCAGTTAAAATGGCTAGCCGCGTAAAGTTTATTAATCAAAAGCGCGCGACCTTGAAGGCGCAAATTACAAAACTCGAAAAAATTGCGGAGGACGCTGAGTTAGGTCCCGCGAATATAAAAATGCGTTTAGACCGTGTAAAAAAAATAATTCCGTTTATACGAAGAATTACACGATGAACTCGCGTTATTGGTCGAAGCAGAGAGTAACCAGGTCGACGAGTTCGACGAGTTGCAAGATCGATTCTACGCGATCGTGACAAAGATCGAGGCGGATATGCCATCGACAACGCGTCAACCTCCAAGTGTATTAAACGTGACCTCTCTGCCGATCGACGGCACGCGTCGACTCAAATTACCGGTGCCGACCTCCCAAGGTTCGACGGTAACATCAAAAAGTGGCTATCGTTCAAAAACACTTTTCTTACAATGATCGATTCTCACGAAGACGTAACGAAGTTACAAAAATTCCTATATCTAAAGAATTGTCTCGAGGGTGACGCGGTGAATAAAAGGGTTTGGCGTAAGGGTTTGGCATAAGGGTTTGGCGCGACTCGTCGACGACATGCGGCAGCACGTGAATATGCTCGCGTCAATGAATGAACATTTATTAATCCAAATAATCGAACGCGCGTTGCCCAACAATATTCCGGTCAAATGGGAAGAAACACTCAATCTTGACACCTCGCCAACGCTCGAGCAAATTTACAAAATCGTCTCCGGGACCGCGTTTCGTTTGTGCACGCTCGAGCAGGATGCATCGCGTTCGAAACAAGAGAACGACAGCAAACGACCACTCCCGAGTAAGAAAGATCAAAGCGGATTCAAGATTCGACGAGAGGAAAACGGCGCGCGTACATTCGCGACCGGCGCGTCAGCAAAGTGCGTAGTATGCAAAAAGGAGAGTCATCGCGCGTATCAGTGTCGCGAATTTCAAAAAATGACGCTGCAACAGCGGTGGAATTTCGTCAAAAATGCATCCCCGTGTAAGAATTGTCTGCGCTTGCACAGCGGCAAATACGGATCGATGCATTGCAAAAACTGCTCGAGATTTCACCACACTATGTTGCACGGCGAGTCCTCTGCCGCAGCCGCCCACGCGACTCACGAAACGGCAAGGTCGGATGCTACAACCAAGTCGACAACAAGGGTAAATTCAACATGTCGCGAAATATTGCACACGGTTTTTTGTCGCGAGCTCTGCAGTCGCAGTTAATGCTGAGCGCTCAAATACGCATCAAAGACTCGCGCGGTCAGTACATAAAATGTCGCGCTTTATTGGACACATATGCGACGGCGCATTTCATAACGGAAGATCTCGTGAAAGAATTTAAATTACCGACACGCGCGTGCTCGATCTCGGTGGGAATGATCGACGACGCGAATACAATTTCTAAAGGCGCGGTCAAGTGCACATTTTATTCGATACATAATAATTTCAATAAAACTCTCACGTTTCTTATTATCCCGAAAATCGCCGATAGTATACCGAATGAAATCTTTTCTCGCGAATCACTCGACATACCGCGGAATGTAAAATGGGTCGATCCGCAATTTCATTTGCCTAAAAAAATCGACGTCCTCATTGGGTCAGGAACGACGTTGTCATTATTATCGATCGGACAATGTGATCTATCTCGCGACGGCTGCAATCTCTTTCTACAAAAAACTCAGATCGGCTGGGCTGTTGCCGGCGGAAAAATGAATACCACGATCGGAAAACGAACATCGTGCCAGTTAATCGAAATAAAAGAACCAATCGAAAAATGTTGGTTGCTCGATTATGCAAGCGCGAGTCAAATAAAAGTGCCGTAGAATACAGACTGCGAAACTCATTTCAATCGAAGCAGTACTCGCGATGCGTCGGTCGTCTTTTATCCGAAGAAAGGGTGAAATGCGCGAAACTCGGATCTCTGAACCCGCTGGTCGATGAGAGAGGCTTGCTTCGCGTCGATATCGACATTACGTAACCGATCTTTTGATTCGACATATGCACGAAAAATTCCATCACACCGGGATTCAATCGACATTATACAATATCCGGCAAAGATTTTGGATATCGGACGGTAGAAATCAAGTTCGTAAAATCGTTCAACGTTGCGTGAGACGCATCCGGTTTCGGGCCGTACCAGGGACGTATAAAATGGCTGACTTGCCTAAATCGAGAGTGGATAACGCGCCGGCGTTTTATCACACGGGAGTCGATTATTTCGGTCCTATACTTGTCAAAGAAAAGAAACATCGGAATCGCGGTAGCGTTAAGGTGTACGGCTGTGTATTTATCTGCATGTCGACTAAGGCTATCCATCTCGAGATCACGAGCGATCTATCAACAGACGCGTTCCTAGCGGCCTTGCGACGATTCATAAGTCGTCGAGGTATTCCGAGACATATCTATTCGTCGGCGCGAATAGTCAATTCCGCGAATTTTATGCATTGAGAGAATCCGAAGAATTTCGTTCTCAACTTTATGAATTCACTTCAACCAGAAAAATCGAATGGCACTTCAATCCACCTCTCTCACCTCATTTCGGGGGTATCTGGTAGGCGGCTGTAAAATCATGTAAACACATGTAAACACATCTCAAGGGCGTCATGCGCGATCTCTCGTTCACATATGAAAAATTGACCACTCTAGCAATCGAGATCGAAGCCATTCTCAACTCGCGCCCACTGTGTCCCATTTCCACAGATCCAAACGATCCAATTGCTTTAACTCCTGCGCACTTTCTTGTTGGCAGACCTCTCACTATGCTGCCGGAAAATGATTTTTCGCTTGTTCCAGATAACCGATTGTCCTCGTGGAAACTGATTACTAAGATCTGACAAGAATTCTGGCGCAGATAGCAACTCGAATATCTGAGCCAGCTGCAGAAAAGACAGAAATGGATAAATCCAACCGAAAACATCGCGCAGGACACTGAAGTCCTATTAATCGACAAAAATCAACCATGTATGCAGTGGCGACTGGATCGAGTGGTCGAATTTCATCCGGGAGGCGATGACGTGGTCAGAGTCGTCACCGTCAAAAGAACTCAAGAACTCTACAAGCGCAACACGAGATCGATTTGCGCATTACCCATAAGCGCTTGAAATGATCGTCGACTATTCAGCGATATACGAGAATTTGACAAATTTCTCATTTAAGATTTCAATTTCTTATCAAATTTCTCAAATATTAGTTATCCATTCAAGTAGAGGTACTGTAGCGGTTCTGCTTCAAGCGGAGGTGGTGTGTCAAGAATGGGGAAGCCAAGGTGGCGCCACTGTCGAGGGGAGGTCGCCGGGCGCGTGTGACGTCACAGAGGGGGTCTCTGTGGACGGGAGCCATGTGGTCCGTGGAGCGACTGGCGGGAGGGGGAAGCCGACGTCGATGAGTGTTTTGTGTGTGTGTGTGTGTGTGTGTGTGCGCACGCGCGTGTGGGTGTGTGTGTGTGTGCAAGTGTGTGTGCATGTGTGTGTATGTGTGTTTGTGTGGAAGTAAGGGGGAGGGGGCAAAAAGAATGCTTTGAATTAAATAACAATAAAACAATAGTTTATTAATAATTAAATTGAACAATGACCTTGCATAGTATATATTATACATAAAATCTTTGGTGTGCATGTGTGTGTGTGTGTGTGTGTGTGTGTGTGTGTGTGTGTGAGCGCGTGCGTGCGTGCGTGCGTGCGTGTGACAGCCATATATGGGTCGGAAAATGTTTGGTCATATGGAAACGCTAGGCGCCACATGAAGGGCGACCTTTCAAAGCCCAATATTTATGACATGCAGCTGGTTCCATTCCGAGACACTGTCTCCGTCTCCGAGACACTGATCCGTCCCGTCTCAAAGCTCGCCGACACTCGAGACAGGTCCTAACAGGTTTCTTGGGAAAAATATAATCTTTAGGGATCAAAGGCTGCGACCGCGGATGGACCACTTAAGCGCAGCTGCACTCTCATTCATCGAGGTCTCCATTCCGAAAGATAATGTCAAGATGTTTGCATGCGCGCCCACCCGTCACGAATCTCACCAACACTTTAGACAGGTCTCGACAAGTCAGGATTTCTTGGAAAAACTATAAACATTGGGGATCAAAGGCGGTGACCGCCAATGGACCACTTGAGCTGCAGGACCCATAAAATCTGTTGACCCGATGCATTCCGACTTCCTGTTTTTGTCTAATGTTTTTAATAATCCTAATGCCTTTTTAATAATCCGCTCCGCTCAAGTCTGGCTGCACTTTGCATGAAGCAGTCAGTCTGTTAACATCGTGGAAGTTTTTCGTACTCATCAACATGGAGCAAATCTTGCATGACCAAACCGTGCTTTTAGGCTTGATCGAAGATTTTACCGCGTGGGAGCAACGATGCGTCGAGTTCATCGAAGGGCTGGAAATGCAAAGCCGGATTAAGCGCCCGCGATTATTAATCGGACATCAACAGTCACTAATAGCCCAAATAGCGCGTCTGGAAGGATTGAGGAATTGTGTGCGCAGTCGTTTCATACACACTGGCGCAGGACATGGTGATCATGAGTTAATCTGGCGAGAGATCGAAACATCCTTCGAGAGTCGGAGTTTGACCGGTTCCATCATCAAACACAACGGCATCGAACCGAGACACTTTCTAAATGATGCTCGCGTCCTAGTGCTTCATCATGTGCAAAATATCATCAACAAGCACAACAGTATTAAAATCAATACAGTGTTTAATGGTGAATTCGCGAGTGGTGACAAACATGCGAATAAAAGTATCAACACGCGAAACTGTGAACTATTTAGCACAAGCGATTTGAACGAGTGGTATGAACAGCGTGTTGTGGAGCCCACTTTAACCTTACTCGATGAATTTCAAGAACGTGATAGTGGCTGGGCTCTGCAGAAAATACTTAACCTCACGATAAATGTGAATAAGCACAATCCGATACGTGCCGGGTACTCTATATTAATACCGCGCGAAATAATGTTGAAGAAGGCTGTGGTTAACGTCAAATCCGACGATAACGCATGTTTCGCATGGGCAGTTGTCGCTGCTCTATACCCAGCTGAACAAAACAGTCACCGTCCATTTTCTTACCCTCATTATTCGACAGTACTGAATCTGAAGGATATTCAATTCCCGGTGACGATACATCAAATAAAAAAGTTTGAACTTCAAAACAATGTATCGATCAACGTGTATACCACCACCACCACCAAAAAGGACATTGTTCCGATACGAATCTCTCAACACAAGGAGGAAACGCACATCAATTTGCTGTACATGCAAGATACCGAGGACAGCAATGTGGGGCACTTCGTATGGATCAAGAACCTGTCGAGACTGGTGAGGGCACAACAGACCAAAATGGAGCATAAAAAATATATCTGTGATCGGTATGTAGTTAACATAATACATATATATATATATATATATATATATATATATATATATATATATATATATATATATATATATATATATATATATATATATATATATGCAATCATATATGCTAGACGAATTAAACAAAACAATCTTGTTTTTTTGCAGGTGTTTGCACTACTTCGGATCAGAGGAAAAATTGCAATCACACGAGGTCGATTGTGGGGTGATAAACGACTGTGCAATTCGACTACCAGATGACACCAATAAGTGGCTCCAGTTCAGCAACTTTAGCCGCAAAGAGCGACATCCTTTCATTGTATATGCAGATTTGGTGTGTGTGTTGGCAAAGACCGATGGGGTGAACCGAGTGAAAGATATGTACCAACACCATGAAGTGTTTAGTATCGGATATTACGTGTGTTGTTCATATGACGATTCATTATCTTCATATCACTCGCGTCGCAGTGCCGATTGTGTACCGTGGTTTGTCGAAGAACTACAAAATCTAGCACTGCGGATAAAAGAAATTTTCTGTGATAATGTACCAATGGTATATTTAACACCGAGTGAGTGGGCTGGTTTTCGAGCAGCGACTCAATGTCACATATGTGAGAAACCATTTGCGCAAAAAGATGTACGGGTTCGAGATCATTGCCATCTGACTGGACGCTATAGAGGCCCTGCCCATTCCAATTGCAACTTAAATTACAAATAGTCATTTTTCATTCCAGTAGTTTTCCACAATTTATCCGGTTATGATGGATATTTTATAATCAAGGAAATAGCCACAGCGTTCGAAGGAACAGCCAATGTGCTTCCAATCACAAAGGAGAAATACATCTCCTTCACGAAGCATGTTGAAATTACAGACGATTCAAAACACAAGATCCAATTGCGCTTTATCGACTCATACAAATTCCTCAACACCAGTCTCGACAAATTAGCCTCATTCTTACCCGAGGACAAACTCAACATTTTAGGCACACAATTCCCAACCCTCTCGACAGACGATTTCAATTTGCTGACGCGAAAAGGGGTCTTCCCTTATGAATATATAGATGACGTGACCAAGCTAGATGACACTTGTCTACCACCACGTGACGCATTTTACAGTTCCCTGACAGATGCTACAGTATGTGAGAGCGAGTACGCATATGCTGAGAACGTTTGGGAGCGGTTCTCCATTCGAACGCTGGGTGACTATAGCGATTCGTATCTGAAGACAGATGTCTTGTTATTAGCCGATATTTTCGAAAACTTTCGAAATACATGCGTTGAGAGCTATGGCCTAGACCCCGCGTATTACTACACATTGCCCGGATACACCTGGGATGCAATGTTAAAACACTCGAATGTCAAGTTTGAATTACTAACCGACATCGACATAGTTTTATTCATTGAGCGGGGTATACGCGGTGGTCTGAGTCAATGCTTGAACCGATATGCACACGCTAATAACAAGTACATGGAGTCGCTTGATCCATCGAAAGCATCATCATACTTGATGTATTTTGATGTCAACAATTTGTACGGATGGGCAATGTGTCAACCCTTGCCATATACAGATTTTCGATGGGCCAACGACGTGTCCAATTTTGATCCATCATGCATCGCGCTAGGCTCACCTATAGGCTACATCCTTGAAGTCGACGTGGAATATCCCCAATCTCTACATGATGCGCACAAAGACCTGCCGTTTTGTCCAATACATGAAAAACCGCCGGGTAAGCAGGGAGAAAAGCTACTAGCAACTGTCTGCGATAAAAAGCGCTACATCATACACTACCGGAATTTGCAACAGTGCTTACGCCATGGACTTTGCCTCACGAAAATCCATAGAGTCCTACAGTTTACACAATAGCCATGGCTGCGTTCGTACATTGAGTTGAATACCCAGTTTCGAACGCTTGCCAAAAACGATTTCGATAGGAATTTATTCAAGTTAATGAATAATGAACAAGTTAATCAAGTTAATGAATAATGTTAAGTCAATCAAGTTAATGAATAATGAACAAGTTAATGAATAATGCAAAACGATGGAGAATGTGCGCAACCATGTACATGTAAAGCTTTTAACAACATGGGAGGGCAGATATGGCGCAGAGGCAATGATTGCGAAGCCAAACTTCCACAGCCGAAGTGTTTTTTCGGAAAACCTCGTTGTCGTGGAATTGCGCAATCTCGAGGTGAAATTCAACAAGCCGATATATGTGGGCACGTGCATACTCGACATATACAAAACGTGCTTGTATGGATTTCATCACGAGTATATGGTACGTCTGTATCGAGATAAATGTAAAGTCATGTATACCGATACGGATAGTCTCATATATGACATTGAGAGCGATGATATATTTGCCGACATGAAACGCGACATTTCAAGATTCGATACAAGCGATTATTCGGCGGACAATCGGTATGGTATACCGCTCGTCGCCAAGAAGGTGCCCGGTCTCATGAAGGACGAATGTAATGGAGCAATTATGACCGAATTTATTGGACTTCGATCGAAAATGTACGCAACACGTGTCGAGGGTAAGAAGGACACGAAAAAATTAAAGGTGTCAAGAGTAGCGTTGTGGCGAGGACAATCACGTTTGACGATTATGCTCGATGCTTGAAGGAAAAAGTTGAAATGGAGCGTAGTCAAACGTGCATTCGATCAAAGTTGCATAAGGTCTGCACCATTCGCGAGACGAAAATTGCTCTGAGTCCTCATGATGATAAGCGTTATATCATACCTGGGACCTCTGATACCCTACCATCCCCATGGTAGGGTATCAGAGTCTTTCTCACAATGTCTTCAAACGTATTATGAATGTCGTCAAAGGCCTCTTGAACGAATTCGAAAGTTTTTTGAACGTCTCCAAACCCCTCGTGAATGTCTTTGAAAGTCTCTAAAACATCGTCGAACCCCTCGTCGATGTCTTCAAACGTATTGTGAATATTATCAAAGATCTCTTGAATGTCTTCGAACCTCTCATGAATGTCTTCAAACGTCTTATGAACGTTTTTGAAAGTCTCTTGAACGTCTCACGAACATCTTCAAACGTCTTATGAACGTCGAAGAAAGTCTCTTGAAACTCTTTGAACCCCTCATGCATGTCTTCAAACGCCTTATGGATGTTTTCGAACGTCTCTTGAATGTCTTCAAACCTCTTATATATGTCGTCGGACAAACCCCTCGTGCATGTCTTTGAACGTCTCTCCTAAGCGTCTTCGAACCCCTCAGGAATGTCTTCAAACGCATTATGAATGTCGTCAAAAGCCTCTTGAACGAATTCGAAAGTTTTTTGAACGTCTTCAAATCCCTCGTGAATGTCTTTGAAAGTCTCTTAAACGTCTTCGAACCCCTCATCGATGTCTTCAAACATATTATGGATATTGTCACAGATCTCTTGAATGTCTTCGAACCTCTCATGAATGTCTTCAAACGTCTTATGAACGTTTTCGAAAGTCTTTTGAACATCTTTAAACCCCTCGCGAATTTCTTCGAAAGTCTCTTAAACGTCTTCGAACCCCTCGTCGATGTCTTCAAACGTATTATGAATATTGTCACAGATCTCTGAACGTCTTCGAACCTCTCATGAATGTCTTCAAACGTCTTATGAACGTTTTCGAAAGCCTCTTGAACGTCTCACGAATATCTTCAAACGTCTCATTACGTCGTAAAAAGTTGCTTGAAACTCTTTGAACCCCTCATGCATGTTTTTTCGTGGAACGTGGGTACGAGGAGATGGATAGAGTGAATAAACACATGGGATTATAAAAAGTCCGTTTCTTTATTTACGGAAAATAATAAATCCATTCTTACACGATTAAATATTTACAACAACAAACATAATTTTAACAAGTTTTACATCGAGTGAACAAAATATATACATAATTTTCACGAGTTTTATACATAGATATTCACAAAAATGTACACACTGTTACATCAAGGTTGTAGAAAAAAAAATTCACAAAACTTTTTGCGATGGTATTCTATAATGCCCCCATGGTAGGGTATCAGAGGTCCCAGGTATGATATAACGCTTATCGTCATGAGGACTCAGAGCAATTTTCGTCTTGCGAATGGTGTAGACCTTATGCAACTTTGATCGAATGCACGTTTGACTACGCTCCATTTCAACTTTTTCCTTCAAGCATCGAGCATAATCGTCAAACGTGATTGTCCTCGCCACAACGTTACTCTTGACACCTTTAATTTTTTTCGTGTCCTTCATACCCTCGACACGTGTTGCGTACATTTTCGATCGAAGTCCAATAAATTCGGTCATAATTACCCCATTACATTCGTCCTTCATGAGACCGGGTACCTTCTTGTTGACGAGCGGTATACCATACCTATTGTCCGCCAAATAATCGCTTGTATCGAATTTTGAAATGTCGCGCTTCATGTCGACATATATATCATCGCTCTCAATGTCATATATGAGACTATCCGTATCGGTATACATGACTTTACATTTATCTCGATACAGAGGTAGCATATACTCGTGATGAAATCCATACAAGCACGTTTTGGATATGTCGAGTATGCACATACCCACATATATCGGTTTGTTGAATTTCACCTCGAGATTGCGCAATTCTACGACAACGAGGTTTTCCGAAAAAACACTTCGGCCGTGGAAGTATGGCTTCGCAATCATTGCCTCTGCGCCATATCTGCCCTCCCATTTTGTTAAAAGCTTTACATCTACATGGTTGCGCACATTCTCCATCGTTTTGCCAAAGACCGCATTATTCATTAACTTGAATAAATTCTTTTCGAAATCGTTTTCGGCAAGCGTTCGAAACTGGGTATTCAACTCAATATACGAAGGCAGCCATGGCGATTGTGTAAACTGTAGGACTCTATGGATTTTCGTGAGGCAAAGTCCATGGCGTAAGCACTGTTGCAAATTCCGGTTGTGTATGATGTAGCGCTTTTTATCGCAGACAGTTGCTAGTAGCTTTTCTCCCTGCTTACCCGGTTGTTTTTCATGTATTGGACAAAACGGCAGGTCTTTGTGCGCATCATGTAGAGATTGGGGATATTCCAAGTCGACTTCAAGGATGTAGCCTATAGGTGAGTCTAGCGCGATGCATGATGGATCAAAATTGGACACGTCGTTGACCCATCGAAAATCTGCACATGGCAAGGGTTGACACATTGCCCATCCATACAAATTGTTGACATCAAAATACATCAAGTATGATGATGCTTTCGATGGATAAAACGACTCCATGTACTTGTTATTAGCGTGTGCATATCGGTTCGAGCATTGACTCAGACCACCGCGTATACACCGCTCAACGAATAAAACCATGTCGATGTCGGTTAGTAATTCAAACTTGACATTCGAGTGTTTTAAAATTGCATCCCAGGTGTATCCGGGCAATGTGTAGTAATACGCGGGGTCTAGGCCATAGCTCTCAACGCATGTATTTCGAAAGTTTTCGAAAATATCGGCTAATAACAAGACATCTGTCTTCAGATACAAATCGCTATAGTCACCCAGCGTTCGAATGGAGAACCGCTCCAAAACGTTCTCAGTATGTGCGTACTCGCTCTCACATACTGTATCATCTGTCAGGGAACTGTAAAATGCGTCACGTGGTGGTAGACAAGTGTCATCTAGCTTGGTCACGTCATCAATATATTCATAAGGGAAGACCCCTTTTCGCGTCAGCAAATTGAAATCGTCTGTCGAGAGAGTTCGGAATTGTGTGCGTAAAATGTTGAGTTTGTCCTCGGTTAAGAATGAGGCTAATTTGTCGAGACTGGTGTTGAGGAATTTGTATGAGTCGACAAAGCGCAATTGGATCTTGTGTTTTGAATCGTCTGTAATTTCAACATGCTTCGTGAAGGAGATGTATTTCTCCTTTGTGATTGGAAGCACATTGGCTGTTCCTTCGAACGCTGTGGCTACTTCCTTGATTATAAAATGTGCATCATAACCGGATAAATTGTGGAAAACTACTGGAATGAAAAATGACTGTTTGTAATTTAAGTTGCAGTTGGAATGGGCCTCTATAGCGTCCAGTCAGATGGCAATGATCTCGAACGCGTACGTCTTCTTGCGCAAATGGTTTCTCACATATGTGACATTGAGTCGCTGCTCGAAAACCAGCCCACTCACTCCGTGTTAAATATAGCATTGGTACATTATCACAGAAAATTTCTTTTATCCGCAGTGCTAGATTTTGTAGTTCTTCGAAAAACCACGATACACAATCGGCACTGCGACGCGAGTGATATGAAGATAATGAATCGTCATATGAACAACACACGTAATATCCGATACTAAACACTTCATGGTGTTGGTACATATCTTTCACTCGGTTCACCCCATCGGTCTTTGCCAACACACACTCCAAATCTGCATATACAATGAGAGGATGTCGCTCTTTGCGGCTAAAGTTGCTGAACTGGAGCCACTTATTGGTGTCATCTGGTAGTCGAATTGCACAGTCGTTTATCACCCCACAATCGACCT
Source organism: Ophion slaviceki (assembly GCA_944452715.1). NCBI lineage: Eukaryota > Metazoa > Arthropoda > Insecta > Hymenoptera > Ichneumonidae > Ophion > Ophion slaviceki. The sequence goes on from OX101786.1 coordinate 45,254,251, forward strand.
CGTGTGATTGCAATTTTTCCTCTGATCCGAAGTAGTGCAAACACCTGCAAAAAAAACAAGATTGTTTTGTTTAATTCGTCTAGCATATATATATATATATATATGTGTGTGTGTATATATATATATATATATATATATATATATTGTAACGGGTCGGAATCCGTCACAATTATTTTTATTTGTTCGGGACTCGATCAGGGAAGAAATTAGTTGAAACTCTTTGTTTTGGAGGTATTCGGTAATAAAATGACCTTTATTCAGTATTTTGACTCGATATAAAAATAATTCTGGTGTACAAATGTGGTATGTTGCTTGTGTCGCTAGAGCGTATTTTGTGTGTTTCAATGTGTCGCTGGAGTGTGTTTTGTGTGTTTTAATGTGTCGCCGGAGTGTGTTTTGTGTGTCTTAATGTGTCGCCGGAGTGTGTTTTGTGTGTTTTAATGTGTCGCCGGAGTGTGTTTTGTGTGTCTTAATGTGTCGCCGGAGTGTGTTTTGTGTGTCTTAATGTGTCGCCGGAGTGTGTTTTGTGTGTTTTAATGTGTCGCGTCTCGGTCGGTACACTCGAACAGCGGACTCGCTCGGAGGATAAGTGTGTTGGAACGCGATCGCTTTACCATGGGTCGATGATTTTCTCCCCCTTCTCTTACACGTATTGGCGCTCGCGGCGTGCGTGAGTTACGGCGCGCTCTCGCCTACGGCGCGCGGAGTCTACTGAGCGCCTTTCCCTAGGTTACACGTGGCGCTGTTTGTCGCGGTCCAGTTTCCCTAGCGGTATCGATCGCAGCGCGCTCGATCTTAATACGGCGCGCTACCCCCTCTTTTCCTACTGTCGCTCGTTGCGCGCGGTGCCGAGCGCGCTCTCGTGCTAACCGCCCTCCCTGAGTCCCCCCACTCTATCGAGTCCCGACGCGGTGCATCGCGGCGCGCTTTCGACTAGCGCGCTACCGTGCGCTTTCTTGTAATTACTCCCCGTGAGTGTAATCGATTATCGTGCGTCGGTAATCGATTACTCTAACCGTGTTTAACGCCGTCGGATGGCGCCACGTGCCCGCTTATGATGATATTACCGCTTGTTACGTGTATTGTGTCGGTGTGGTGTTTGAATTTCGTGATGCCTCCTTGACCTTCGGGTTCTCCTGATATTTTCGGGAGCCCTTGCAGATATTTTGCGTTTTACATGTGTATGTAAGTGTGTGTGTATCGTCGCCTGGTATTTCGTGTACCTCCTCGCACTTTATATTCTCCTAATACTAATTATCTATTTAGCCTTTCGTAATTTATTCCTCCTTCGATTAATCTTAATGTTTTTTAGTACTCTTTTTTCTTATTCTTCTCCCAGTTTTTTGTTTCTGTATTTATTGACTTTAAAAACTATTTCCTAACTTTTTTAAGTTTCTTAAAGTCCCCCTTCTCAGCTTTCCACCCTTAACGGGGTACTTTCCTGAGCGGTACTTTTTAATCCACATAAAAAGTCAGACTTTCTTAAGGCGCCTTCTTCCTTCTCTCGTTTTTTCAATGTTTTTCCCCTTCTCAGCTTTCCACCCTTGACGGGGTACTTTCCTGAGCGATACTTATTGATCCACGAAAAAAAAGAAGAAGTGACGTTCCTCCAACTTTCTTCCTCTTTTATACCCACAATTTATTGTTTACTTTTCCCCTTCCCTTACCAATTACCCATCATTCCCTTTATTGTTAACTTTTTTCATGTTTTAAATAAATTTATTCTTCCTTTGTTTTTTTTGTTACTTTCTCTGTTTTCTTTCCAACGACTTTTCCCCTTCCCTTACTTTTTACCTGTCGTTACCTTTCTCTACTGTTTTTGTTTATTTTCTGTTTTTTTTTCTAACTTTTCTACCTTAGACTGTTTTTTCTTCTCTCACCCGTTTTTCCTTCTGCTCATTGTTTTGTGACCTTCAGTTTTCGTGTTGTGTTTTCTCGAGCTCCTCATTCCGTTATTTCCCCCTCTCCTATTCCTCTCGATCGGTCTTTTACCGTTTGATAATTTTTGTGGTGGGGGTTTTGGCATGAGACGGACCTGTACGTCTCATTGTCCCCCCGTTTTTTTTTTCTTTTTCGATTTGGATTGCCCTTGTGGCATCCAAATCAAGAGAAAAAAAAAAGAAAACAAAATCTGTCCTACCTCGCTAGTATTTCCTGCGGCTTCTTCTTCAGTCGCGCTTATGATATTATTCCTCCCCTCCCTTATTCTAGGTTTCGCTCGTATTTTCCGGTGGACCGCTGTCCCTCAAAGGTCGATCGCAAAATAATTGGAAACATCTACCGAGTTTGTTTTTGTGGTTTTATTGTTTTTATAGGGAGGCCAGGCTGTTATTATCGTCGCTGTCCGTCTCTTGTTCGTCGTCGTTGTTAAGGCCCATTGCCCTCCAGAAGTCGTTCTCCTCGCTGTCGCACTCGCTGTTGTTGATCAGGGTTTCTGCGTCTTCGTTGTCGTTGCCGTCGCTCTCGTCCTCCCAATTTTCTGTGTTTATCGTGTCGTCGTCCTCATGGTCGTCGGTGATCGTGGCAACGTTGATCCGAGTGCCGGACTCCATGTCGTCGTTCTCGGCCACCACCCATCTCCGCAGAGCCTCTCGGTGATAAAACGCGTCGCCGTGTCGACACCCCTTGCTCATGATGTCGGGGGGATTGGGCTCCTCTGTCTTTCGGGCCATTTTGGACTCGACGAACAGCTCCGTCAAGCAACGACCCTTATTTGGGCCCTCGTCCTCGAGACATAACTCGACGAGGACGAGGCCCATTGCTGATGGTCTACCCCATATATCTGCTGTCCAGGTGGTGTCCCGGGCAATCTCTCGTGCGTAAAAAATATCTTCCTCCGTCCAATGTTCGTTGATCGGCACCAGGATTCCGTGTGTCGCTGGGATGGCCTGGTACGGATAGATGTAGGCCATTTCGGGGGCGGTGTAACACTCCCCGATGCTAGTGTACACCGTGCTCCCCCAGTCTCCCAGCCACACGATGAGCTCCCCATCTTCTTTTTTTTTTATGACCGATGCCCGGTAAAATTCTTCGGCGTGGCGATAGAGGATGGCCGCACCCGGAAATATTTCCTCTTCCAGGATAAGGTAGATTCCGGGTTCGTTGGGGCTCATCCTCTGCCATGCCCGAATAATCGCCGCTTCTCTTCCATCTCGCTGGTTTAGGTGCAGAAAGATCTCATTCGGGTTGGTTACCCCGGAGATCGTAACGCCTCTATACGTCCCTTGTAAGTTCGATACGTCGCGATTCTTGTACATTGTTACTTCTAGACTGTCTGATTCTCGACTGATGAATTTTTCTTAATGTTCGGATGTCCTTTACCCCTCCTTCTAATCTTCAAGCGATATTCCGGGGTGCCATCCTTTAATGTTTTCGTCCGTCACCTCGAAAAGTTCGAATTCGCCGGGCTTGTTTCTCCCGCGCACGCCGCCTTGTTGTGCCTTGTTCTCGTTATGTATTATTTCCTCGGTGATTTTATTTCTTTTATCCTTGTTCGTCGTTTGGCCCATTTCGTTTCCTTTGCGAATTTCTGTGCGTATCTGCCTTTGTCCTTCTTGTCTTATCCATCGCCGCCGTCGTAATTTTCTACTGTTTTTGTCCATGCTGCTCTTGGATTTGAAACTTTTCTGGTTCGCGGGCTTCCTTATATATGCTTTCCTGGCTTTCCACATTGACTATTCGATCTTTGAGATAGTCGTGTGTCTTATCTTTTTCTTCTTTCTCTTTTTCCTTAGTCGCCGCCAGATAGCGTTTTAACATACTCGAGTGGAACTTCCCTCTCTCTTTTCTTGTTTTTGGGTCTTCCAGTAGAAAAGTGGCTAGTCCAACACATTTTTTTATTTTATATGGTCCCTCATAGAGGGGCATGAATGTTGCCGTTTTTTGTTTTGCAGGATCCGACACATTTAATGCGCGGACTAGTACCAGTTCACCGTTTTCAAAGGTTGTGGTTGTATGTGTGGCATTACATTTTTCCGCCCTTTTTTGTCCTTTTACCCGGATTCTTTCTCGGACTAGTTCAATCTTTTCCTCATAGGTTAATGCCTCTGTTTGGTCCTGTTTTAGGGCGTGGATCCATTCTCGCCATGGCCGGCGCGGTTTCTTCCTCGTTTGCAGTTCTGTTGGCGTAAATTCCGTAGTTTCGTGTTGTGTTTCATTGATGCAGTCCTGTATTACTGGTATCCACCGATACCATCCGGAGTGTTTATCATCCAGGAATGTCCTGAAGAACCGACTTAATTCTCGATTGACTCGTTCCACGATGTTCCCTTGTGGGTGTCGAATGGAGGAGAATATGGCTTGCATGTCTTCTCCTTTCAGGCGTTCCAACCATACTTTAGATGTGAATTGGGTTCCGTGATCAAATTGAATTCGTTTCGGCTTTCCGTACTTCGGGATGTAGTCCGTGAAGATTCGGTTAATGGTGGCCGCCGTGTTTGCTTTCTTCAATGGGTATAGCTTTACGAACTTGGTGAACGTGTCTATTGTCACCAGGATGTGTTGGACACCCCCGACTGATTTTGGTAGTGGTCCAAAAAAATCTATCGAGATCAAGTCGTTCGGGCCGTCCGGTACAATCGTCTGCATTTTCGCGTAGTTTGTCTATACGGCCACTTTTACCCTCTGACATCTATCACACGTTGCGATGATCTGTCGTACCCTTTTTGCTAACCGTGGGCATGTGAAATCCTCGGCTATCATGTGAAAGATTTTTCGCGCTCCTTGGTGACCATATATTTCATGACAGTCTTTAATGAAAATGTTGATTAGTGCTTCTGGTAATATAATTTTCCACTGGCCAGTCCTATCATTTTTCTGGAGACATTCTTCGTAAATTCTGTATTTTTTTTTGTTCTTCCCCTTGGATACCGTTTTTTGTGCAATCTTCCAAAATTGCCTGTAGATTTTCCTGTTTTTCTTGAATTTGTCCAATTTTCTTGAACTGTTGTTTTATTTCTTCGGCAGGTTTCCGTGCGAGGATAGCAGTGAGAATGACTCTCCCGGGCTTGTGATGGTCTTCATTGTCCGAGCCTATGTCTGGTCTGCTCAGTGCGTCGGCTACCTCATTTCTTTTTCCAGGACAATGTTCCACTTCAATATCGTAGTCCTGGATTAATAGTGCCCATCTCAGCATTCGGTCCCCCACAAAGCGACATGTTTTCATGAAAGTCAGTGCTTTATGGTCCGTGAGGATTTTTACTTTGGCACCTAATAAGTATGTCCTGAATTTGTGCAGCGCCCATACTATTGCGAGCATTTCCTTTTCTGTGGTCGTATACCCAATTTCTGCTCCCTTAAGAGTCCGACTCGCAAATGAAATGACCCCTACCTCGTCCTTGCTGTTTGTCTGGCTCAGGATGGCTCCGATTGCGTAATCACTTGCGTCGGTGGTGAGGGTGTACCCTCGGGTTGCATCTGCATGTTTTAGTATTACCGTCTCGATGAAGAGTTGCTTGATTCTTACGAAGGTTTTTTCCTCTTCTTCGCCCCACTTCCACTCTCGTCCTTTTTTCAGCAAGCCTAGAAGCGGTACGGTTTCCTTTGCGTGTTTTTCGGTGAATTTGCTGTAGAAATTAATCAACCCCAAGAACCCTCGCAAGTGTTTAATATTCCTGGGCCGTGGGTATTCTTGAATTGATTTGATCTTCTCAGGCTGTGGTTTTATTCCGGATGTTGTCAACACGTGTCCCAGGAATGCGACTTCTTGCCGGAAGAATCGTGATTTTTGGAGGTTCAGTGTCATGTTGTTTACACTGATTCGCTCGAATAATTGTTGCAAGTGTTTCACATGCTGCTCCTCATTTTTCGACAGGCACAGCAAGTCGTCGACAAAGTTGACGATTGAGTTTCCTAGATCCTGTAAGACGACGTCCAGTCCTCTTATTAAGCTTGCCGTGCTTGTCTTAAGTCCGAAGGGTGTTACTGTAAATTGGTAACATTTTCCCTCGTGCTGGAATGCCGTGTACTGTCGTGATTCGACTGCTAACGGGATCTGCCAGAAGCTGCTAGTTAGGTCTAGGCTAGACATGACTTGAGCTCCTCCGCATCGTTGAAAAATCTCCTCGGTTGGTGGTGCCGTATCATGGTCTTCAATAAGGTAGGCATTTAGTTGCCTAGCATCTAGGCAGAGTCGGATCGATCCATCCTTCTTTATTACGGTAACCAGTGGGTTGATGAAGCGGCTTTTTGCTCGTTCGATGACGCCATGTTCCATCATCCTTTGGATCTCCTTTTGCACCTTTTCCCGATATTGAATTGGCACGGGATACGAGCGATGCATATATGGCTCCGGATCCTTGAGTAACAGATGATGGGTGTAGGCGTGCATCCTGCCCGGTCTTCGGCTGAAGATGTGTCGATATTTTCGGATCAGGGCTTCAAATTCCTCCCTGACCCTTTCTTTCAAATTTGGACATTCCTGCAACTTTTGTCCTATTTCTTTTTCCGTAATTTCGTCCGATGTTCCTTCCTCGATTGCTGCTATATGGACCGGTGCTTCCCTGGTTGTCTGTTTTCTTCGCCAGATCCACCGCCCCTCTTCGAGTTCCGCGAGTATTTCGCCCCTGATTCTGATCACACCCTGGCTGGCATCAACCTCTACCTGTAGCTCGAATAATCCGTCGATACCTAGAATGGCGTTCCGGCCCATTTTCGGTATGATTAGCATCTGGAGACTTCCTCGCGATTGGTAAAGTTCGGCCTCTACCATTATTTGCTGTTTAATCCTTCCTGATTTGCCTCCAAATGCCCCAATGGCCTCTGTGCTCGTTACGGGTATTTTGGGACTATTCTTGAAGCTTTCTTTATGGTGTAAGAAGAAGTCCTCTGATAATCCTGATACTTCACTCCCACTATCGATCAGGATTTCTACGCTGATTCCCTCTATTTTGATGGGCAGCGTTGGGCATCGTGGGTGTATCTTTTTCCCGATACTCCTTTTCCCTATGTTGTCCATCAGGAAGTCCCTTGGATGTTCGTACACGTTCGTCTCGCGTACTCTGGTCTTCTTTTCTTTGTTCCCCGATCCATTCCTGGTACTGCCACCGGCGGTCACTTCTTCGAGTAGGTAAGGTTTGCTCGTCCCTTCCTGTACTTCCGTTACTTCCTCCCTTTTTCCTTTTCCATCGTTTTTATTTTTGGGGATGGTCATCATGCCCATTTGAATGATTGGCTGACTTCCTTGCTCTTCCGTCTTGTTTGGTATGTGCCGCTTCTTTCTTGACCTTTCCTTCTTCTTCAGGTTTCTTCTTATCCGTTGGCGTGCTTCCTCCATGGCCTCCTGGATTTCTTCATCGTCCGTTGCGCCTCGTGATATTTCATTCACTGTGGTGATTGCCATCGATTCGGGCGCAACGTTCAGCAGTTTCCCTGGTTCTGTTGTTGTCCAGCGGGTTGCCCTGTTAGTGTTGGCGGTGCTTGGGATTCCACTTGACCTCTGATCGACAGGTTCGTGGCAGCTGGTCCACCGGACTGATTCGGATTCCATGGTGCTGCTGCTGGGTTGAGAAGGGGTCTTGTATCCCCGTATCCGCGCTGCATCCATGGCCCGCGCATCGCACTGGCTGACCCATATTCTCCGCCCCTTGGCTGTTGACCTTGGAATGGTGGAGGTGGTCCTGGATATCTCGGGTATTCTGGTCTCCATCTTGGGCTTGGGCGCGTTGGGCGGGGTCCCCCGAATGTTCCGAAACTTTGGTTCTTCCACGGGTTGTTTTGCTGCCAGTTTGTTTTGCTGGTCTCATGCCACCGTGGAAGAGATCTTCTAGCATTCAGGGGTCCTGCTCCATCCATACTTTCCAACAGTTCGAGGAAAGTATCTATGCTTTTGATACCACTAACCCGTACTGCCATTCTGACTGCTTCGTCGAAATGGTTTGCCAATTTCCTGATGATTTGTTCCTCCGTCGGACCTTGGCTTAAGTCCTTTGCGTTCCCGAAGATTTGGGTAGCATATTCGGTCCGGGTCACTCGATACCCGTCCCACTCATATGCTCCGAATTCGAGATTCCTTCGTACTTTGTCTTGGATCTCTTGACTCCAATAACGTGTTTGGAATTTTTCTTCGAATTCTTCAATTGACTGGACCCTTTCTTCAACGATTCTCCACCAATCCTTGGCCGTATCCCGGAGTGACTGGCTGATGATATAATGAAGGTCGGTATTTCCGGTAATTCGCCAGAATTCCCTGAAGTCCTTCAGAAACCGCATTGGTCGTTCTCTTCCATCGCCGTTGTAAGTTGGCGGCTTTTGTTTTGCTGCGTATGCCTGACTGACATCGAGCCCTGCCGTCCACGTCGTGTTACCTCTGGAGGCTGAATTTTGGGCCTGAATATTCTTCTCACATGCCGTAATTCGTTTAGAGTGATCCGTCACGACCTCTCCCACCTCCTTTGATGAGTGGAGGAGCTGGGATATTGTCCTTCTGATGGCTTCCACTCGGGTATGAAAATCTTCAATTTTTTCGTTGTTTTCCTTCTGGGTTTGTTCGTGATTTTGCTCGATCATTTTCTGAGCAATAACGATTTTCCGTTCAGTGCGTTCCTCGATTTTGTTCATATTGTTTGCGATTTTTTTGTTGATTTCCTCGTTTAGCTGGCGTGTCCTTATGATGCATTGATCATCCTGTTGCTTGATTTCCGCCTGGGTGGTGAGGCGTTCCCTGCACTGCTCGTTGCGTATACTGTTCATGGCTTTTATGAGAGCCAAAGTGGTTGCGCTGTTCTCCGTTTCATTGTCCTCAATGATTACCTCGGTATTGCCTCTATTTTGACTGATCTCAAAAGTTTCTTCGTTCGTTGTTGGTGCTGGTCCTATCTCCGATAGTCGCCCAATATTTTGCCGATCTCTTCTACGGGCTTATTCTATTAATCCATTCGCCGTCGTTGATTCCCAGTGAAGGGACGTTTCGTTGTTTTGTTGTGCCATTTTATTATTGTTAATACCTCCTATGAGTTTTTCTTTCTTATGATTCGAGTCCCTGTTCGGGCGCCAAATGTAACGGGTCGGAATCCGTCACAATTATTTTTATTTGTTCGGGACTCGATCAGGGAAGAAATTAGTTGAAACTCTTTGTTTTGGAGGTATTCGGTAATAAAATGACCTTTATTCAGTATTTTGACTCGATATAAAAATAATTCTGGTGTACAAATGTGGTGTGTTGCTTGTGTCGCTAGAGCGTATTTTGTGTGTTTCAATGTGTCGCTGGAGTGTGTTTTGTGTGTTTTAATGTGTCGCCGGAGTGTGTTTTGTGTGTCTTAATGTGTCGCCGGAGTGTGTTTTGTGTGTTTTAATGTGTCGCCGGAGTGTGTTTTGTGTGTCTTAATGTGTCGCCGGAGTGTGTTTTGTGTGTCTTAATGTGTCGCCGGAGTGTGTTTTGTGTGTTTTAATGTGTCGCGTCTCGGTCGGTACAACACTCGAACAGCGGACTCGCTCGGAGGATAAGTGTGTTGGAACGCGATCGCTTTACCATGGGTCGATGATTTTCTCCCCCTTCTCTTACACGTATTGGCGCTCGCGGCGTGCGTGAGTTACGGCGCGCTCTCGCCTACGGCGCGCGGAGTCTACTGAGCGCCTTTCCCTAGGTTACACGTGGCGCTGTCTGTCGCGGTCCAGTTTCCCTAGCGGTATCGATCGCAGCGCGCTCGATCTTAATACGGCGCGCTACCCCCTCTTTTCCTACTGTCGCTCGTTGCGCGCGGTGCCGAGCGCGCTCTCGTGCTAACCGCCCTCCCTGAGTCCCCCCACTCTATCGAGTCCCGACGCGGTGGATCGCGGCGCGCTTTCGACTAGCGCGCTACCGTGCGCTTTCTTGTAATTACTCCCCGTGAGTGTAATCGATTATCGTGCGTCGGTAATCGATTACTCTAACCGTGTTTAACGCCGTCGGATGGCGCCACGTGCCCGCTTATGATGATATTACCGCTTGTTACGTGTATTGTGTCGGTGTGGTGTTTGAATTTCGTGATGCCTCCTTGACCTTCGGGTTCTCCTGATATTTTCGGGAGCCCTTGCAGATATTTTGCGTTTTACATGTGTATGTAAGTGTGTGTGTATCGTCGCCTGGTATTTCGTGTACCTCCTCGCACTTTATATTCTCCTAATACTAATTATCTATTTAGCCTTTCGTAATTTATTCCTCCTTCGATTAATCTTAATGTTTTTTAGTACTCTTTTTTCTTATTCTTCTCCCAGTTTTTTGTTTCTGTATTTATTGACTTTAAAAACTATTTCCTAACTTTTTTAAGTTTCTTAAAGTTCCCCTTCTCAGCTTTCCACCCTTAACGGGGTACTTTCCTGAGCGGTACTTTTTAATCCACATAAAAAGTCAGACTTTCTTAAGGCGCCTTCTTCCTTCTCTCGTTTTTTCAATGTTTTTCCCCTTATCAGCTTTCCACCCTTGACGGGGTACTTTCCTGAGCGATACTTATTGATCCACGAAAAAAAAAGATGAAGTGACGTTCCTCCAACTTTCTTCCTCTTTTATACCCACAATTTATTGTTTACTTTTCCCCTTCCCTTACCAATTACCCATCATTCCCTTTATTGTTAACTTTTTTCATGTTTTAAATAAATTTATTCTTCCTTTGTTTTTTTTTGTTACTTTCTCTGTTTTCTTTCCAACGACTTTTCCCCTTCCCTTACTTTTTACCTGTCGTTACCTTTCTCTACTGTTTTTGTTTATTTTCTGTTTTTTTTTCTATCTTTTCTACCTTAGACTGTTTTTGTTCTTTTCTGTTTTTTCTTCTCTCACCCGTTTTTCCTTCTGCTCATTGTTTTGTGACCTTCAGTTTTCGTGTTGTGTTTTCTCGAGCTCCTCATTCCGTTATTTCCCCCTCTCCTATTTCTCTCGATCGGTCTTTTACCGTTTGATAATTTTTGTGGTGGGGGTTTTGGCATGAGACGGACCTGTACGTCTCAATATATATATATTGTGACGTGACAAATTAAGGGGTCACGTCCATTTTCAAACGGTGTCGACCAGTGGGTCGGGTTTACGACCCTGAGGCGTCCTGGTTCGATTCGGGTTGGCTCCGAAATCGTCGACTCACGGCGTGGCGGAATATTATACCTTTTTTTTGTGATTTTATTCCGGAAACCGCCACGTCTTACCTGTGTGATTACCTACCGGCTCGTGAGCCGCGGATGAATGGACGACATTGTTAATGTGTAAATAAAATGTTTGGGACAGTTTTTTTAGGACGGTTAGTAGGGGTGACGGAACGATGTATCGGGGAACGATCGCTCGCGCGTCCATATTACCCCGAAGCAACGTATTATCGTTACCCGAGATGTCCCGGCTTCCGGTTTCGCACTCCGCAAAACTTCGCGCGGGTTGGTCCACGAGGACACACACGCGCCTCCACTCAGAGGCAGGCGAGCGTCGGACAACAGTGCTCGCGGATTGGATGCCGGAGGAGACGCCGGAATAAGGCCAAGTTTACCGTGTCGCCCGTCCCTCTCGACTCAGCAACCCGGAGTTGCACCATCCCTACTGTCCCCTCGGGCCTCATGGACCGCGTAAGACCGGCGCCCCGTCGAAGGGGGTCGGGGCGGTGGATCGGCGACCGGGGGTGTAGTTCACCTGGTGGTATATCGCGTGGGCCCACCGCTATTCCCAGGACGCTGGGGAAATGCGAGGGAGGCCTCCCTCCCGCGTTCGAGGTCCCGCCTCGGTTCCTAGGGGAAGATGTTCGAGGGGCAGTCGATAAATCGCTGCGAGGACAGTCGCGTACGCGCGGGGTGGCGCGGTAGGGCGGGCCGTGGCCGTGGCATCGGAGGGAAATAGGGGAAAAATCTCCTAGACCAAGATTTACGCGATCACACGTGAGCGCGTGAAAAGAGGGGAGGGGCGCGTGAGTGGGGCACGCGAGAGCCGGGAGCACCGCGAGAGCGCGGCGATTTTTGGGTAGTCACGATTTCGGAGTCCACGAGCCCGGCCACGTCACTCGAAGCACCCGAGCTCGACCACCGATCAACGGCGAGCCGGGATCCTCTCAAGACAGGCAGCGAGCGTCTCCGTGCTGCGACTCGTCAGCGGTGAGCCCGATCTCTCTCGTCTCTCTACGTCCTTAAGGTACGAGCTCTAAATTTCGGTTAATTTCATGTTTATTAATTGCGCCAAGTGGCGACGGGTTGCCCCGTAGAGGGAAATTTCGTGCCCCAGAGGGCCGGAACCCGGCGAGAGTTTTTCGGCGATAAAGTCGCGTTTGCTTCCGGGTTTCCGCCTCTGGGGAAGTTCCGGTCAGTCAGAAAATTTTATAAAGGAGCTCGTACCTTATCCTCGATCGTTCCGTCAAGTTCCGGTCAATTTTACTGCGTATCGCGTCAATTAGCGAATTATTTTTTTCTGTTATCGATCATTAATTAACGTGATCGTTCGTTAAGCCTAAGGTATTAAATCAAAAATGTTTGCTGGGGTCCCGCGAAAATTGGCCCAAAGAAAAGTACGAATTTCCGCGAGATTATGTAATTTAGAGTAATATTTTATTTCGAGTCGGAAAATGTAATACGACATAGTTCGTGCGTATATCTCTCGTCCAGGCTCTCCGCGCGCTCAGGGCCATCGAGCGCTTGGTCTCGCGTTTGTTTACCTTTGAGCTTCTGTCTTTGTTTCCTTTGTTCTCACGCGTTGTTTACGAGTTGCCGAAATCCAGCTTACTCGAGAATTATACTCGCGCAAAACCCTTGGTAATATTCACCCGATTATTATCGGCCCCGCGACAACTGTATTTCGAGCGAATATATCGGGTGTCCGGAAAGTCGGTCGATATTATTTAGGCTTCTGGTCGAACACCATAATACCTTGTAGTTCGAGCGAATATATCGGGTGTCCGGAAAGTCGGTCGATACTATTTAGGCTTCCGGTCGAACACCATAATACAGGGTGTTTTTAGCAAATATATCGGGTGTCCGGAAAGTCGGTCGGTACTATTTAGGCTTCCGGTCGAACACCATAATACATTGTGTTTTTAGCAAATATATCGGGTGTCCGGAAAGTCGGTCGGTACTATTTAGGCTTCCGGTCGAACACCATAATACATTGTATTTTGAGCGAATATATCGGGTGTCCGGAAAGTCGGTCGATATTATTTCGGCTTCCGGTCGAACACCATAATACATTGTGTTTTTAGCGAATATATCGGGTGTCCGGAAAGTCGGTCGATATTATTTGGTCTTTAGATCGACCCCCATAATACATTGTATTTCGAGCGAACATACGGGGTGTCCGGAAAGTTAGTGGACATTATTCGGGCTTTTGGTCACCTAGGTCATTATTTGGCCCATCGAAGCGCACCTACCGGGTGTCCGTGCCGGCGACCATACATAATCGAGTTCCGTTGTCTGGGCCTATACACGATTACCTACACAATTGTCTACACTCTCTACACGATTACCTACACAATTATCTACACTCTCTACACGATTACCTACACAAGTATCTACACCCGCTTGCATTAATACACGATTACCTACACAATTATCTACACTCTATACACGATTACCTACACAATTATCTACACTCTCTACACGATTACCTACACAATTATCTACACCCGCTTGCATTAATACACGATTACCTACACAATTATCTACACTCTACACGATTACCTACACAAGTATCTACACCCGCTTGCATTAATACACGATTACCTACACAATTGTCTACACTCTCTACACGATTACCTACACAATTATCTACACCCGCTTGCGTTAATACACGATTACCTACACCATTATCTACACTCTCTAGCATTAATACACGATTACCTACACAATTATCTACACCCGCTTGCATTAATACACGATTACCTACACAATTATCTACACTCTCTAGCATTAATACACGATTACCTACACCATTATCTACACCCGCTAGCATTAATACACGATTACCTACGCAACTACCTACACCCTTTTACATCAATACACGATTACCTACACAATTATCTACCCTCTTTGGCATTAATACACTATTACCTACACAATTGCCTGCACCCTTTTACATTAACACACGGATTATCTACACACCTGCCTACACTCTTTTGCATTAATACACGAATTACCTACACAATTGCCTACGCTCTTTTGAGTTAGTACACGAGTACCGACATGATTGCCTACACGATTATCTACACCGTTGCCTACACCAGTATCTACGCCCTTCGGACAGGACCCTACTGCCAACGTCGCGCCCCTGGCCGTATTTCCCTCGAAACTGGGAGTGGTCCGGGTTGTCGCTAGATTGTCGCCGATGCGCCAATAGCTTATCCAAGCGTGGATAGAAGTTGGAAAATTATGTCAAGCGCCCTTATGAATTGTACGCCGTATTGGCAAGCCTCGGGCCCAATAAACAAATACCAGTCATAATGTTAACACGTGTTGAGTACTTCAGCGGATACCTCCTATCAGGTGTCACCCTTGGCACTCGTCCTTCGACCCTGCCCCTCTACCATATCCTCCGGCGAGCAGAGCTAGCTGGACCGCCCGGGTCGTGCCGTTCCACACCGGGTGTGCCAACATCAAGGGACCGCGCGCGGGTGGACAAAATTCACAAGTCGACTGTCGGTCGGCGGTACTCCGGTACCTGGCGCCCACGTCCACCCGGCGGGTTCTCGGGCACCCGGTAGGCTTCGGGAGCGGTACGGGCCCGGAAGTGTGCGGACCAGAAAACCCGTTACAAAATGGCGCCCAACGTGGGGCCCGACGAGTGTCAAGAGTTTAGGAGAAAATAAGCCAGCAGAATTAGGCCTCACTTTCGAAATATGCTGGCTAGTGCCTAGGGTTATCGCCGAGACTGTTGCGCGAGAGAGACTTGGACGATTAATTTTTTTTTCTGTGTCATTACGCGAAGCGGTAGCGAAATGTAAATGTTTAGGTGTTAGGATTAGCGTTACCGAATGTATCTTTGTCATACGAATGTCAGCCTTCCGATTCTAGGTAATGGTTAATCCCTATTGTTCCTCGACGCGGTCCCGAACCGCGCGTTTTTGTGTCATCACTTGTTTACCCTGCTGGGTACGATTCCATTGTTCCCCGAACGGCGTTAAGCCGTTGTTTCTTTTTTTCTTTTCTTATAAGCCACGATGGCTGCCTTGTTTTCTTTTCTTCAGCCTATATCGCGGCCCATTGTCTTCGGGCCGTCGCTAGCTTCAGAATTTTTTTTTGTTGTTGTCGTTTGAGTAGCCGTGACAGAAGACGGTCGTTTTTGCCGATCTGGGCCTCGATACGAGCGCTGTGCCGTAGCGAGCCGGTAATCCCTGGGCATACCTCTTTGTGATCAACAGACCGATCAGTTGAGGCCAAGACATTAACAACAAAGGATTAACGGACTTGGTGGTCATCACAACATGTTCGTCTTGAGATCCGAGGATTATAATATATCCCAAAAGAAAGCAAGAAGTCGTATTTACCTCTCTCTACACGGAATAGAGACGTTAATCCCTTCTTTGTTCGAGGATTAATACCTCAAGTCATCACGGATTACCTTGTTACGGCAATAAATATAGTTGTCCTTTTCTTTCATTAATTTTTTTTTTCTCTCTTCCCTTCTGGCAACAAAAGCGCTAGGGAACCTGGTTTAGGTTACGCCCACAAGGGTGGGGGAGTGCTGTCTCGGGATTTTTGAAGAGAGGCTTTGGCCCCGGACCAGGCAGTCTTCGTTACCTACTAGCCGAGTGCATAGCCAGAGTAATCACCCCCTTCGTCACGGTTTAAGTCGGTTCGCGTCAAGGAAGAAGATACCATTTTGGTCATTCTTCCGATATTTTCGTGGGTGGTCAGCTTCAGCCCCTTTTGTTCGAGATTACAAGTTAACTCGAGGAGCGGGATACCGTTAAGGGACTGCTTCGTCACTAATCCCTGTGGGGGACCTCCAAGTGGACCAAGATGGTTAACGAGGAGTTGGAGGGCCCACACCCCGAGGAGAGTGTAACCCAAGAGGAACCTTCCCCGGGGGCGACTTCGGCTACCGGGATCCATTGTTCCCCTCACGGTTTGGGAGCCTGGGATTCGGGTCTAGATCGCACAGACCCGCGAGGCTGGGAATCTTCTTCACGTAGTGCTCCGGAGTTTTCCCGTGCTCCGGGCCGAGAGGCTGCGGTTCCGACTGGAGGGAGCCCCAGCGGGCCACCTCGATTGGAGGCCGCATTATGGGGTACAGGTGAGTATACGCATTCGCATACAACGGGCCGGCATCCCGGCCTGGGCCACTCGTCCATCCAACACCGGGACGAGCCCCATCGTCCCTTGTATCACCGTTCCCGACCCAGTACGGTTCACTGGGCGGGGGTACCCATAACGGGCCCCGGACCGGCGCTGCCACCTGCCGGAAGAGGGTCACCCGCTCAAGCGGCACCGCCACCTCTGGGGTTTGCCCCAGTCTCCTCCCGTCCCACCGTCTCCGAGGGTTTCTACCCTGCTGCCCCGCAGGGTACATTCGGCCCCCATCTGCCGGACGGGATGGGTATCGCACATGGGAGCGTCGGTTTTCCCGGACGACATAACGCCTCCGCTTCCTCGGTCCTGCACATTATGAGGAAATGGAACATCTCCTTCGCGGGGAAGCGGGGAGAAGATATCGATACCTTCCTGACTCGGATATCCGAGGGAAGAGCGTTGATTCCGGTTACCGATGCGGATTTGATTCGCTGCATCCCGTTCTTTCTCACGGGCGTAGCCCTACAATGGTTTCGTAATGATCGGGACCGCTAGGCTACTTGGCCTCACTTCGAATCGGCCTGTCGCCTGCGCTTCGGGGATCCAGATTACTAGTATGCCCTCCGAGAGGAGATAATGAGGCGTACGCAGGGAATCGAGGAGCCAGTCGCCGATTACCTGACGTGTCTGCGCGGTCTATTTAACCGCCTCACCCCTCCCTGGAGCGAGGCTGATCAAATTCAATATGCTCATCGCAACATGTTGCCCAAGCTCCAGGTGGCCATACACCGAGACGATCTTTTCGATTTCGATTCTTTCGAACATATCGCCGTGCGGCTCGAAAAGAGCTATCACTCGGCTCGGTCGTACCGAGCGCCGCCGACGCCGGATCGGTCCCTATGTCCCGAATTGGCCTACCGCGGAGCTCGCACCCCTTCAAATCCGGCCCCGCGGAACGTGTATGCTGCGGTCGAGGATGGGATCGGGGAATTTGACCCGGCAGGAGAGGCGCTGGGCTTGGACCAACGGTCACGGGAGTCCCCGTCTGCAACCGCAGCAGTAAACGCGCTACAAAATCAAAAGCGACCCGCCCGACGACCTCGTCCGGTTCGGACAGTCCCGAATTGGAAAACCCCGGTGCCACCCGCGGATTCGTTAAACGAGCCACTCCACTCGCTGAACCCGTTCCGGGAGACGGGAGTTTCCGCTAATCCTGAGGGGGGTCGAAACCCCTCGAGGGCTAATCCGGACGGAACGCGCCAGCCTACCACGTGCTGGAACTGCAACAAAACCGGCCATCGCTTCAGCGGGTGTGCGGAACCTCGCCGCCTGTTCTGTTTCCGCTGTGGGCGGGAAGGGCTCAAGGTAACCGAATGCCAGTGCTCGGGAAACCGCCCGGGGCGGGACTAGCGAGTCCCGCCAGTCGCCTCTCTCGTGCTTCCCGTATTTTTCCAGCGGACCGCTCACCGTTCCTCCCAGTAAACCCCCTACCTACCCCTGGTCATCTACCTAACCTGAGGACGGAGCGTAACTTTCGTTTCTCCGAGCCCGTGGACGAGCCACTGTGGTGCGGTAACCTGCAGACCGAGGAGAGCGCCACGGCCTTCTTCGTGACGTTTACGGCCCGGGGATGGCCGATCCGTGCATTAGTCGACTCGGGTTCAAGTCGTACTTTCTTCGGACCCGCGGCCATCCGCTGGGTGAATGATCTGCAGGTCCCGCGAGTTCCGTGCCCCCCTAGGGGAGTAGAGATGGCAGGAGGACAAAAGGCCGTAGCGAGGGAGCTGGTCCGCCTCGATATCGACCTAGATGGTCATCCATTTCAATTGACAGCGTACCTACTACCTATGCTGGTACTCTCGTGCATAATGGGGTTAGACTTTTTACGTGCGTCCCATTGGGTAGTCGACTTCGCGGCGGCCCAGTGGTCCAGCCGGCTTAACCCAGGAGTATTGCACGCGTTTGAGGTGCAAACCGGTCAAGGGCCCGTGAATTACCTATGCTGTGGACTGCGCGATCTGACCGGCGACCAGGCTTTGGCCATCCAGAAATTGGTGGCCGAGGAGGTGCCGCCGGCTCCCGATAAGCCCGGGTGTACCAATTTGGCCGTACATCGAATCGATGTGGGAGATCACCCCGCCATCAAGCAGAGGTATTACGCGGTGTCCCCAGCCATCGAAAAGGCCATTCACGAGTCGGTGCAGCAAATGCTATCGGAGCACATCATTGAGCCATCGACCAGTGACTGGTCTAACCCGATCGTCATGGTCAAGAAGCCCAATGGTAAGCTCCGATTCTGCTTAGACTTCCGTAAGGTGAATAGCGTCACCAAGAAGGACGCCTACCCCATACCTTTGATGAACAGCATTTTAGACCGCCTGCGGCAGGCCAATTACATAACCACCCTGGATCTCAGCCAAGCGTACTTTCAAGTGCCGCTGGAGGAAAGAAGTCGGGAAATCACAGCCTTTACCGTCCCCGGAATGGGACTATTTCAGTTCCGTCGCATGCCCTTTGGTCTCACAAATGCTCCCGCGACCTTCCAACGCCTCCTGGACCGGTTGCTGGGACCCGAGATGCAGCCGCACGTGTATGTGTACCTAGACGATATAATTATCGTCACGGCTATATTTTCAGACCATCTCGTGTGGTTGCGAAAGGTCCTACGCAAAATCCGTCAGGCCGGGTTAACCATCAACCCGGATAAGAGCGAGTTCTGTTGTGCAGAGGTACGGTACCTGGGGTTCTTGGTTAACCGACACGGGTTACAGGTAGATCCCGAAAAGGTGTCCCCCGTGCTAACCTACCCTGCACCTCGGAATGTGAAGCAGTTGAGACGGTTTTTGGGAATGGCGTCGTGGTACCGCCGCTTCATTCCTGATTTTGCGTCCCAGGCGAGCGCCCTGACGTACCTTCTCAAGAAAAATATCGCTTGGTCTTGGGGCACGTCCCAAAAGGAGGCTTTTGAGGAAATCCGTAGGCGTCTATCGGCCCCGCCAACGTTAATATGCCCGAACTTCGAGATTCCCTTCATCCTGCAAACGGATGCTAGCAGTGTGGGTTTGGGGGCGGTATTAACTCAAACCATGGATGAAGTAGAGCACGTCATCGCCTACGCCAGCCGTTCCCTCAATCCCGCGGAGAAAAATTACACCACAACGGAACAAGAATGCCTAGCTGTGATCTGGGCCATTCGGAAGTTCCGTTGCTATCTGGAAGGGTACCATTTCACTGTGATCACGGACCATTCCAGTCTTCGCTGGCTCCACAATCTAAAAAACCCGACCGGCCGTTTAGGACGTTGGGCCTTGGAAATGCAGGAGTACGACTATGAGGTGATACACCGTAAAGGAGCGTTGCACCACGTGCCCGATGCCCTTTCGCGCATCCCCGAAGAACTCTGCGCCGTGCTGACGGAGGGAACCGCTATCCAGGACCCCTGGTATAACCAGAGGTATCGGGAAGTGGTGCGCAACCCCGATCAGCACCCGGATTGGCGGGTCGAGGGCGCACATCTCTATTACCACCGGGCGTTGGGTTTTCATGCGGACGAGGTACCGGACCTGGACGCATGGAAGCTAGTATTGCCAAAAGAGTTGCGCCTTCGCGTCTTGACCGAGTCCCACGACGTACCGCAGGCCGGACATCTGGGGATCGACAAGACGTTCCGCCGTCTCAGCTTGCGCTATTACTGGCCAAACATGTTCAGGGACGTAGCCTACTACGTCCGGAAATGTGAGATTTGTCAGCGTTGCAAGGTGGAGCAGGCCAGCCCGGTCGGTTTGATGGGGAAGCGGGTATTGCAGCAACCCTGGGATACAGTCGCTGCCGATATAATGGGACCCCTACCTACCAGCAAATCCGGTTTCGCGTTTATACTTGTCTTTCAGGACCTTTTCTCGAAATGGGTAGAGTGTGTGCCCTTGCGTAAGGCCACCGGTAAGAAAATAGCGGAAATGTTAGAAGACCTCATTGTGTGCCGTTGGGGGGCCCCGCGAGTCCTATTAACCGACAACGGGACCGAGTTCAATAACCGTGATATACAATCCTTGACCGAACGGGTCGGTATCCGGCATCATACCACCCCGCCGTACCACCCTCAGGCCAACCCCGTAGAAAGGGTGAATAGGGTCCTTAAGACCATGCTCATGGCTTACCTTGAGGGGGATCACCGTGAGTGGGACGTCCACCTCCCCGCGCTACGATTTGCCTATAACACGGCGCATCACAGCTCCCTACGAACAAGTCCGGCGTACCTCAACCTCGGTCGAGAACCCTTGCCTAGCGCGCTGACCCAACAGTCGCCAGACCTGGAGGTAATCCCCAACCAACCAAAGGCCTGGCAGCAACGGATGGAGAGCCTCGAGGGTATCCGACATCTGGTAAAACACTCTCTGGACGCGGCCCATCGATCACAGGCCAAATATTACAACCGTAGGCGGAGAGAGCGTAACTACGTCATAGGGGACTTAGTGCTGAAGCGTTTACGTGTCCTCTCGTCCGGAGCGCAGCATTTTTCAGCCAAATTGGCACCCCGATACCATGGACCGTTCGTGGTTGGCCGCAACCTGTCCTCCGTGGTAGTGGAGCTGTTCGACCCGAATGGCCCCTGGAAAGGGAAGGTGCACGTACAGGATATAAAGCCCTACGTGGCTTAAGTCGCCAAAAGGGAGTCTCCTTTCACGCTTACCCGGCTGACCACCCCGAAATATACCGCTTTACCGAGTTGCTACGCTTGTTGCTATCTAACGCTCTAGGAACTTACCTTATTGCCTACCTAGCCTACCTACCTTACCTTATTGCCTACCTAGCCTACCTACCTTACCTTATTGCCTACCTAGACTACTTACCTTACCTGGTTACCTACCTAGACTATTTACCTATTGATCACGCTTGTTGCCATTTACCTATCTAGGAACTTACCTGGTTACCTACCTAGCCTATTTACCTATTGATCACGCTTGTTGCCATTTACCTATCTAGGAACTTACCTTATTACCTACCTAGACTGCTTACCTTACCTGAATACCTACCTAGATCCGTTACTTGTTGCTATGCTTGTGGCTATCGGCCTTTCTAAGAACGCACCCTATTATCTACCTAGACTACGGACCCCACCTCTGTCGTTAAAACCGTATTGTTGCATGTTGTGTCTACCGTATCTATGCTTGCTGCTTGTGCATCCCGCTTTATTGTACCTCGTCTTTGTCCACAGATCATTTTGTTATTTTTTTGTGTGTGTCTAACACCCTGCCCGCCTGCCGAGAAAATGCGCCGCCCAGGGCCCCGACGAGGAACGCGGGAGACGGCTCCACCCGTGGAACGCATGGAGACAACTCCTAGTCCCGACTCGACGCTAGAAGATGAGGAGTTACAAGCAAGGGAGACGCCGCACTCTCCCGTCGGGCCAACCGTCGTGCTGGACGACGGCTCCGAGGAGGAGGACGCCCTGGTCAGAGAGTTGGAGGAGGTCCTCACCAATGACCCTGAGACGCGCGAGGAAGCGCCGCCGCTCGAGGTTCCCCCCGAGTTGCAGGAGGTCCACGACGCCATCCAGCAGGTGGTCCTCCCCGTCCTCAGTAAGGACCCAGTATGGGACACGATCCGGCCCTTCGCGAGGGAATTGGCCGCCCTGGAGTTCCTGCGCCCCGGGTTCGGCGCGGCCTTGGCCACCCAGGTCAAGATCCTCACGCACCGGGGCACAGGATACTGCCCCATCTATGAGGGAGGCAACCAGCCGGTTCGCCGTGCCACCTCGGCGGAGGTCCGGGAAATCCCCCCGATGAAGGGAGCTGCGACCCAGACGGCCGCGGTGCTGACCCGGGAGGAGTCTTGCCAGGTTCGGCCTGGAACGACCACCCAGGCGACCCAGTGGGAAGCTCCCCCGGGCTCCGAGGTCGCCCACCAGCCTAGCAACCCCTCGAGGGGGACGGAGGGTTCCGTCGCGGCAGAGGGACCGCCTCCACCGAGGAAACAACCTCGTCGGCAGGGGAGCAACAACCCCGGGGAGCCGGAGGTTCCCGGGCCCCGTTTCGGGGTCTGCTTCAATTGTGGGGTCCGGGGACACAACCGCCAGGTGTGCCCGCGGCCCATACAGCTGGCCTGCTGGAAGTGCGGGCGACCGGGGGTGACCACCCGAACCTGCCCAGTCGACGGGCCCAAATACACGCCCTGGACGAAACCCACGGCTCCGGTGACCGTCACGTCCACCATCCCGGACGATACCCCCGAGTGGGTGCGGGCGTGGATGGACCCGCGGTACTAATCCGCCAGGCGTAGACCGCTTGGGACGGAGCCTCGGGGCCTAACTTAGAACGATTGGCCGCTTAGTCCCGTTTTGTTTTGTTTTTTTCTTCCTCTCTTTTTCCTTCCGTTTTTTTTTTTTTTGTTCTTTTGGCATGGACGCCTTATTTTGGTTTGCTTCTCTTTCTTTGTTTTGTTATTGGTTTACCTTTTCTTTGTTTTTCCTTTCACTTCCAGACACCCAAATTTTTTTTTTGTGTTGGGCACTGACGCCGTTTTAGTTTTTTTTTCTCCTTTCTTATTAGCCGATTTTAATTTCTTCAATCTGGCCTTGGCACCGCCATTGGAATTTTCTTTGTCGCCTTAATTTTCTTCTATTATTTGACATGAGCGCCATCGCACAGTTTATTTAATCGATCCCTTGTTTTATTTTGTTTTTTTCTCTTTCGTTCCCTTCACTATCAATTTTATTTTGGCAATGACGCCGTTTAAGTTAGAATTTTTTTTTCCCTTCTGTTGTTTTTATATAGAGTCACCTGAAAGAAAATAAACAAATGTTAAAGACCTACTTGAATACTTACCTGCTTACTTACCTTCCTGTGGCATGGATGTCCTGTCGTAGTTGATTCTCGTTCCGCTGTACCGCCGCTTCGCACAAATTCGCAAAATTTCGCCACTTTCGCAAATTCCGCAACATTCGCTAATCTCGCTAATTTGGATAATTTTGCTATTCTCGCCAGTTTGACTAAGCTGTACTTTTCTTTCGCCCGTTTCATTTTGCCATATTGGGTTGGTCATGAGTTTTTCCCCTCGGGAGAAAGAGTACTGGAACAATCTACCGGAAGGAACGATCGAAGGGAGGCGGGGAACGCGTTCGGATGGAACGTGTTGAGGGGCCTAACATCCGGCCCCGAGATCGGTGCTCGCCGTCTTTTTGTTTCAGCCGGAGCGCCCTGCTGCGTCGCTCACTGGTCGATTACCCTTTGTGGACCTATTGGGGCTGTCACACAAACCCCAGGACCCAGCCCGAGCTACCGCTGAGATTCCGAAGGTGGAGAATCAACCCAGGCCGCTACGAAGCATTCCATCCGGGCTAAACTCTGGGAAGGGGGTTTGTGACGTGACAAATTAAGGGGTCACGTCCATTTTCAAACGGTGTCGACCAGTGGGTCGGGTTTACGACCCTGAGGCGTCCTGGTTCGATTCGGGTTGGCTCCGAAATCGTCGACTCACGGCGTGGCGGAATATTATACCTTTTTTTTGTGATTTTATTCCGGAAACCGCCACGTCTTACCTGTGTGATTACCTACCGGCTCGTGAGCCGCGGATGAATGGACGACATTGTTAATGTGTAAATAAAATGTTTGGGACAGTTTTTTTAGGACGGTTAGTAGGGGTGACGGAACGATGTATCGGGGAACGATCGCTCGCGCGTCCATATTACCCCGAAGCAACGTATTATCGTTACCCGAGATGTCCCGGCTTCCGGTTTCGCACTCCGCAAAACTTCGCGCGGGTTGGTCCACGAGGACACACACGCGCCTCCACTCAGAGGCAGGCGAGCGTCGGACAACAGTGCTCGCGGAATGGATGCCGGAGGAGACGCCGGAATAAGGCCAAGTTTACCGTGTCGCCCGTCCCTCTCGACTCAGCAACCCGGAGTTGCACCATCCCTACTGTCCCCTCGGGCCTCATGGACCGCGTAAGACCGGCGCCCCGTCGAAGGGGGTCGGGGCGGTGGATCGGCGACCGGGGGTGTAGTTCACCTGGTGGTATATCGCGTGGGCCCACCGCTATTCCCAGGACGCTGGGGAAATGCGAGGGAGGCCTCCCCCCCGCGTTCGAGGTCCCGCCTCGGTTCCTAGGGGAAGAGGTTCGAGGGGCAGTCGATAAATCGCTGCGAGGACAGTCGCGTACGCGCGGGGTGGCGCGGTAGGGCGGGCCGTGGCCGTGGCATCGGAGGGACATAGGGGAAAAATCTCCTAGACCAAGATTTACGCGATCACACGTGAGCGCGTGAAAAGAGGGGAGGGGCGCGTGAGTGGGGCACGCGAGAGCCGGGAGCACCGCGAGAGCGCGGCGATTTTTGGGTAGTCACGATTTCGGAGTCCACGAGCCCGGCCACGTCACTCGAAGCACCCGAGCTCGACCACCGATCAACGGCGAGCCGGGATCCTCTCAAGACAGGCAGCGAGCGTCGCCGTGCTGCGACTCGTTAGCGGTGAGCCCGATCTCTCTCGTCTCTCTACGTTCTTAAGGTACGAGCTCTAAATTTGGGTTAATTTCATGTTTATTAATTGCGCCAAGTGGCGACGGGTTGCCCCGTAGAGGGAAATTTCGTGCCTATTTCGCGCGTTTGCTTCCGGGTTTCCGCCTCTGGGGAAGTTCCGGTCAGTCAGAAAATTTTATAAAGGAGCTCGTACCTTATCCTCGATCGTTCCGTCAAGTTCCGGTCAATTTTACTGCGTATCGCGTCAATTAGCGAATTATTTTTTTCTGTTATCGATCATTAATTAACGTGATCGTTCGTTAAGCCTAAGGTATTAAATCAAAAATGTTTGCTGGGGTCCCGCGAAAATTGGCCCAAAGAAAAGTACGAATTTCCGCGAGATTATGTAATTTAGAGTAATATTTTATTTCGAGTCGGAAAATGTAATACGACATAGTTCGTGCGTATATCTCTCGTCCAGGCTCTCCGCGCGCTCAGGGCCATCGAGCGCTTGGTCTCGCGTTTGTTTACCTTTGAGCTTCTGTCTTTGTTTCCTTTGTTCTCACGCGTTGTTTACGAGTTGCCGAAATCCAGCTTACTCGAGAATTATACTCGCGCAAAACCCTTGGTAATATTCACCCGATTATTATCGGCCCCGCGACAAGTGTATTTCGAGCGAATATATCGGGTGTCCGGAAAGTCGGTCGATATTATTTAGGCTTCTGGTCGAACACCATAATACCTTGTAGTTCGAGCGAATATATCGGGTGTCCGGAAAGTCGGTCGATACTATTTAGGCTTCCGGTCGAACACCATAATACAGGGTGTTTTTAGCAAATATATCGGGTGTCCGGAAAGTCGGTCGGTACTATTTAGGCTTCCGGTCGAACACCATAATACATTGTGTTTTTAGCAAATATATCGGGTGTCCGGAAAGTCGGTCGGTACTATTTAGGCTTCCGGTCGAACACCATAATACATTGTATTTTGAGCGAATATATCGGGTGTCCGGAAAGTCGGTCGATATTATTTCGGCTTCCGGTCGAACACCATAATACATTGTGTTTTTAGCGAATATATCGGGTGTCCGGAAAGTCGGTCGATATTATTTGGTCTTTAGATCGACCCCCATAATACATTGTATTTCGAGCGAACATACGGGGTGTCCGGAAAGTTAGTGGACATTATTCGGGCTTTTGGTCACCTAGGTCATTATTTGGCCCATCGAAGCGCACCTACCGGGTGTCCGTGCCGGCGACCATACATAATCGAGTTCCGTTGTCTGGGCCTATACACGATTACCTACACAATTGTCTACACTCTCTACACGATTACCTACACAATTATCTACACTCTCTACACGATTACCTACACAAGTATCTACACCCGCTTGCATTAATACACGATTACCTACACAATTATCTACACTCTATACACGATTACCTACACAATTATCTACACTCTCTACACGATTACCTACACAATTATCTACACCCGCTTGCATTAATACACGATTACCTACACAATTATCTACACTCTACACGATTACCTACACAAGTATCTACACCCGCTTGCATTAATACACGATTACCTACACAATTGTCTACACTCTCTACACGATTACCTACACAATTATCTACACCCGCTTGCGTTAATACACGATTACCTACACCATTATCTACACTCTCTAGCATTAATACACGATTACCTACACAATTATCTACACCCGCTTGCATTAATACACGATTACCTACACAATTATCTACACTCTCTAGCATTAATACACGATTACCTACACCATTATCTACACCCGCTAGCATTAATACACGATTACCTACGCAACTACCTACACCCTTTTACATCAATACACGATTACCTACACAATTATCTACCCTCTTTGGCATTAATACACTATTACCTACACAATTGCCTGCACCCTTTTACATTAACACACGGATTATCTACACACCTGCCTACACTCTTTTGCATTAATACACGAATTACCTACACAATTGCCTACGCTCTTTTGAGTTAGTACACGAGTACCGACATGATTGCCTACACGATTATCTACACCGTTGCCTACACCAGTATCTACGCCCTTCGGACAGGACCCTACTGCCAACGTCGCGCCCCTGGCCGTATTTCCCTCGAAACTGGGAGTGGTCCGGGTTGTCGCTAGATTGTCGCCGATGCGCCAATAGCTTATCCAAGCGTGGATAGAAGTTGGAAAATTATGTCAAGCGCCCTTATGAATTGTACGCCGTATTGGCAAGCCTCGGGCCCAATAAACAAATACCAGTCATAATGTTAACACGTGTTGAGTACTTCAGCGGATACCTCCTATCAGGTGTCACCCTTGGCACTCGTCCTTCGACCCTGCCCCTCTACCATATCCTCCGGCGAGCAGAGCTAGCTGGACCGCCCGGGTCGTGCCGTTCCACACCGGGTGTGCCAACATCAAGGGACCGCGCGCGGGTGGACAAAATTCACAAGTCGACTGTCGGTCGGCGGTACTCCGGTACCTGGCGCCCACGTCCACCCGGCGGGTTCTCGGGCACCCGGTAGGCTTCGGGAGCGGTACGGGCCCGGAAGTGTGCGGACCAGAAAACCCGTTACAATATATATATATATATATATATATATATATATATATATACACTACATATCGATCACAGATATATTTTTTATGCTCCATTTTGGTCAGATGTGCCCTCACGAGTTTCGACGGATTCTTGATCCATTCGAAGTGCCCCACATTACTATTCTCGGTATCTTGCATGTACAGTAAATTGATGTGCTTTTCCTCCTTGTGTTGAGAGATTCGTATCCGAAGAATGTCCTTTTTGGTGGTGGGGGTATACACGTTGATCGATACATTGTTTTAAAGTTCAAACTTTTTTATTTAATGTATCGTCACCGAGAATTGAATACCCTTCAGATTTAGTACTGTCGAATAATGAGGGTAAGAAAATGGACGGTGGATGTTTTGTTCAGCTGGGTATAGAGCAGCGACAACTGCCCATGCGAAACATGCGTTATCGTCGGATTTGACGTTAACCACAGCCTTCTTCAACATTATTTCCCGCGGCATTGATATAGAGCACCCGGCACGCATCGGATTATACTTATTCACATTTATCGTGAGCTAAGTTTTTTTCTGCAGAGCCCAGCCACTATCACGTTCTTGAAATTCATCGAGTAAGGTTAAAGTGGGCTCCACAACACGCTGTTCATACCACTCGTTCAAATCGCTTGTATTAAATAGTTCAAAATTTTGTTTGTCACCACTCGCGAATTCACCATTAAACACTGTATTGATTTTAATACTGTTGTGCTTGTTGATGATATTTTGCACATGATGAAGCACTAGGACGCGAGCATCATTTAGAAAGTGTCTCGGTTCGATGCGGTTGCGTTTGATGATGGAACCGGTCAAAATCCGACTCTCGAAGGATGTTTCAATCTCTCGCCAGATTAACTCATGATCACCATGTCCTGCGCCAGTGTGTATGAAACGACTCCGCACACAATTCCTCAAACCTTCCAGACGCGCTATTTAGGCTATTAGTGACTGTTGATGTCCGATTAATAATCGCGGGCGCTTAGGCCCGTATTCACAGTGTGATCTTTTTTTTGAGCACGAACTCAAGTCACTGTTTACATGCACAGTCGGCAATTGAGCAACGCCTTAAGCTGTAGTTCAAGAAACAACTTGAAAAAGTAAAACTTATTCCAATATAATTCACAGTCATTTCTTAAGGAAATCTTAATGTTTTTTCATTTCACAGTCGAATAAGATAGACTTATTTGCCCCAAATAAGATCGGAGTGAGTCGAAAGTGAGGTTAAGACGCCAAGTCAACATCGTAGACGACTTGAGAAAAAAGTGTTTTTATTTGTGGATAGGATATCGTTGTTTAGATGCTTTGGATCATTATTTGGAAAAAATATGGATTCAGATGACGACCTCGAAGAGTTGCCGGATATCGATGATAACGATAATGTAAATCGTGACCAGAGACGATACATTCGCGACGGAATAACCCCATTTGAATATTACAACGATGATGAGTTCAAAAGACGATATCGTTTCGATAAAGATTCTGTGCGCTTTGGTATTCTACCACAAATTGAAGAAGGACTGGCAAGAGCCAATAATCGCGGATTACCAATTCCTCCTGTGATGCAGCTTTTAATTTGCCTACGATATTATGCTACAGCAAGTTTTCAGGTATTTATCATAAAGCTCATAAATCTCTATTTACTGGCTGAATTTATACGAATTAAAAATAACATCTATGGTTTTTGTTTAAAGCTGCTTCTTGGAGATACAATGACTATATCGCAAGCCACTATCTCCAGAGTGGTTTTTCGAGTCAGTGTTTTCCTGGCGAGGTTACTGCGAGGCATATCAAAATGCTTCAAAACGAAGAAGTCCGCAATGAAAATCGACGACGTTTCAAGTATCTCGGTAGAGGAGAGGGAACTATCGGTTTACCAGGCATAGATGGTGCCATTGACTGCACGCACATTAGACTAGTTTCGACGAGGTTCCAGAACATCGACGAGGTTTACAGAAACAGAAAAGGATATTTTTCTTTAAATGTTCAGGTTAGTCTTACGTCGTTTCTATGCTCTATTACTGTTGTAAATATAATAAATTCACATTGTTTCCAGGTCGCTGTTGGTCCGAGAACTGAAATTCTGGACATTGCTCCTGAATGGCCTGGGAGTGCTCACGATAGCAGAATTTTTCAAAATTCGCTATTATATATTAAATATAGAGAGAGACGCTTGGATGGAATGCTCGTCGGCGATCGAGGATATCCGTGTTTAACTTTCTTAATGACGCCTCTAGCAAACCCTCAAACTGAAGAAGAAATCAGGTAATGGAATCATTTCAAACTGAACGCAAATTTGTATATGATGTTAACAAGGTTCATACTAAACATTAAGAACCTCTAAAAAAATACACACTGATATTTCCTTCAATTTATACGGGGGGTAAACTGTGGTACTTGAACATCACGAAAAAATGAACTTAACTTCAAACAAAACGAGGGGTTTCAAATCATTATTGATAAACTGTATTTGATTGCAGATATAATCAAATTCATATCCGTACCCGAATAGTTGTAGAAAGATTCTTCGGGATATGGAAAAGGCGGTTCCCATGCTTGTCCAGGGGACTAACAACCAAGCTCATTGGTTCCACAACAACAGTAGTTGCCTGTGCGGTGCTACATAACTTGTCGTTAATGTACAAAGATGCCTTACCTGAAGATGATGAAGTTGACGAGCAAATTGATGTACCTGTTCAACCTGCACCAGATATTCAAGCTGTAGATGGCTTTGCAACTCGTGAAGCGTTAATTGCACGTCTTTTCAATTAATTTAATAATGAGGATGAAAGACGTAAAAAATAAAAGAAAAACAATATTTTTTTGAAAACACGAGTATTTTATCTTTTATCTGGATTACAGTTTTCAACTATAATGAGAAAACATCAATAAATCACTACAATAGAAACTTTGGATATGCTCTTTTCATCTCCTACCAATTGCACGATAAGTGTGTATCTCTTAAAATGAAAACCAACTTTCAGTTATACAAAACTAAAAACAAAAATAAACTTTTCTGGAACTTTTCTAAAAAAAAACACAAAAAAAAATTCAAATATGGAGAGATACGGAGAGAGAGTGAAAAACAAAAGATGAGGTTTCGTGTATGCACTTCAACAAATAGAAAATCAAAACTTAATAAAACTCATAACTAACATTTCTTTCAATTATTAACAGTTAAAAATGAAAGTACATTGTTTTTTCAGTCAAGCTTTTCTAGGGACAAAAATAAGAACTGTTCACATATATATCTCTGATTAAAAAATAAAAATTCAATTTTCCTTCATGCACTTTTAAAAGTTAACTATGAAAATTGACTATATAATATTGTCACAGTTCCATTCTTCACGGATGAAATTACATTCTATATTTTTGTTTCCAATATTGCTTTTTTAGTTCGTGCTTTTCTTGTTCATTTCTTATTTTTAGACCCAACAATTCTGCTTCTTTTTTCAATAATTCGAGCCTCTCTTGCTGATATTGAATTTCGAATCGTTGTTTTTCTGTCTCATGATTTTTTTTCTTCGATCTAAATTCTTTCTCCTCTTTCAAGGTGCAGCGGATCCGGTCTGCTTTCAAAATATTCTCCTCGTTCTCCTTATCTGCAACCGTGTTCTTTGCTCTTTGATGCGATTGCTAAATAAAAATAAAAAGTAATTATTGTATGTAAGGACATGGATGGATTTTTGTATGGATTTTTTGTATGGATTTTTTGTATGTATGGTTTTTTTTTCAAACATTGATTTCGTAAAATTATTCAATTATCAATTTTTGTATTTTTTACGTGTGATTTCTCTCCAACGCTTGCCTCGGCTGAGTTGCGAAGTATCAGGTACTTCAGATGCACCAAGAGATTCCGATCTGTCCGAAACCGAAGGAGCTACCTCATCACGCGGAGTCCATGACATATTGTCATCAAGCGGCGGTTCACATTTTTCATCTTCTCCGCCTCCTTGTACACCTCCTACATTCTCGTCTCCCATAATCAAATATTCTATGGTGCAGTTATCATCCAGCACCGCGAATTCTCTTTCTGTAATTTTGTATGATTTACGATGAGTTCAATGCTTAAAATCCTATATTGACTGCAATATAAATAAAAACCTTTTAAAGTTTCATCGGGAAGGTTCGATGAAAAAATTGTTGGGGCAGTCGTCATCAAATGTGGAGTTATCAGGGCGATATCTGGATCGATTTCTACTTGTGGCATTTCAGGTCCACCGCCTGTTGCCAATCTCGATTGTTTTTCTTTGGTTAGGTTCTCTCGCTGTATGCATTTCATGTTCGCCCACATTTTTTTAGTTGTTTCACCGTCCTCTGTAATTATAATAATTGATTTGCCAATTAGAAATAGCAATAGAGTTGTATACATATAAAAGAATTTATATACCTTTGCAGAGATAATCGATGAACCATTGTATTCTTCGTAAATCCGATTCCACGCATCCTCTTTGTTTTTTTAAGGTCACAGCGTTACTTTTTTTTATTTCAATCACATGAGAGTACTTTTTTAGAAGATTTATGAAAAATCGCTTTTCAGTATCCGAGTAATGTTTCTTGGACATTTTGCGATGTTTATAAACGTTTGCCGGATACACCCGATAAAAAACACCGATTCGAGGGGATTCTGACAGCTCAAGTTTAAGCCTGGTTTTCAAGCTTAAACGTGATTGGTTGATACAACAGAAATATTTTAAAAATGGCTGAAAGCTCGCTTAAGCTTTTTCTTGGTCGAGACGTTCTTAAGTGTCTGCCAAGAACTATTACTTATTAAAGAACATCTTATTTTTTGACTGTGAATGCATAACATCTTGAGCATTACTTATTCAAAAAAGACGTTCTTGATAAAGACGTGCTCAAGTTATTGCCTGAGGTACGACTCTGAATACGGGCCTTAATCCGGCTTTGCGTTTCCAGCCCTTCGATGTATTCGACGCATCGTCAGAATGCATCGGGTCAACAGATTTTATGGGTCCAGCAGCTCAAGTGGTCCATCGGCGGTTACCGCCGTTGATCCCCAATGTTTATAGTTTTTCCAAGATATCCTGACTTGTCGAGACCTGTCTAAAGTGTTGGCGAGATTCGTGACGGGTAGGCGCGCATGCAATCATCTTGACATTATCTTTCGGAATGGAGACCTCGATGAATGAGAGTGCAGCTGCGCTCAAGTGGTCCATCCGCGGTCGCAGCCTTTGATCCCTAGAGATTATAGTTTTCCCAAAAAACCTGTTACTACCTGTCTCGAGTGTCGGCGAGCTTTGAGACGGGGCGGATGCAATTGACAGTGTCTTTCGGAATGGAACCAGCTGCATGTCATAAATATTGGGCTTTGAAAGGTCGCCCTTCATGTGGCGCCTAGCGTTTCCACATGACCGAACATTTTCCGACCCATAGATGGCTGTCACATGCACGCACGCACGCACACACACACACACACACACAAACACAAACACATACACACACACACACACATGCACACCAAAGATTTTATGTATAATATACACTATGCAAGGTCATTGTTCAATTTAATTATTAATAAACTATTGTTTTATTGTCATTTAATTCAAAGCATTCTTTTTGGTCCCTCCCCCTTCCTTCCACACAAACACACATACACACACACACACCCACACGCGCGCGCGCACACACACACACACACACACACACACACACAAAACACTCATCGACGTTGGCTTCCCCCTCCCGCCAGTCGCTCCGCGGACCACATGGCCCCCCTCCACAGAGACCCCCTTTGTGACGTCGCACGCGCCCGGCGACCTCCCCTCGACAGCGGCACCACCTTGGCTTCGCCACTCTTGACACACCACCTCCCCTTGAAGCAGAACCGCTACAGTATCTCTACTCATTCATACTCGTTCAAGATTCAATTTAATGTAAAATGCAAGATGTAAGCTGACGATATCTCTCTATATTACATTCCAACTACTTGTTTAAAACTAAGATGATGATTTGTAGAAGGATCGATTACAATGGTTCAATAACGTGTAATACCGGTTTGAATAATTTTGTTCGGTGGCACTTCCAACGGGGGGAGGATGTTCAGTGCTTAAGAGTAGTTTACGTTTGGCCATTGCGATCTCCGTTGCTCGCCACGCCCGACCAACTCGCGTCAACAGGCATGAAAAATCTCTCGTGAACGAGTGGGCGAGCGTGCAATATACTGTTTGGGATAGTGCAGCGCCGTCGTCCGTCGAGTGACGATCGTCGGTGATGCGCAAGGCGGAAGGGCCCTGGGTCCTCTCACATACGACTCCACTGAGTAAAACACAGGCAACTCGCCTATCAAAAGCGGTTGGATGAACCGCTGGATGAAGGGCCATACGGTCCTCGATTCTCCAACCCTTAAAATACATTCGATGATCACAGCGGTCGGGTGAACGGCCGTACGGTCCTTGATTCTCCGAGCACGGCTGAACGGCCGTACGGTCCTCGATTCTCCGATCCGTGATCATATACCTCTTACCAAAAAGGGACAGCAACAGCTGACGAATCCTCGGTAAAGGTCATCAAACGCAAATTCGAAAACAACACGAACCGTCAAACGAAGGCTCAATATGAATTAACGCGCGAGATCGCAATGGCACAAGCCAAACGGGCTCTATGCCTTCTTATATACGCAAATTCACAATCGTCGAATCGTCGTGGGTTTTTATGCCGCAAGGCTTTTCCGACAAGAGCCAATAAACGTAGAAAATACAATGGCTCAAACGCGAGTGTTTTTTCATTTCTTAAAAAACCTCAACCTCCATCCATCGTTTAAAAAATATATATCCAAAAATACGAGGTAACTTCGCAATGAAGGAGCTTCGACAATACAAAAATAATGAAAATTGTTGGAGTTATGCTGCGTTCCGTTTTGAAAAATTGTGTTTCGAGAAAAACCAGCGTAACGCAGAGTTTTTTCTCCGTTCCCTGGTGGACTATGGACAAAATATTGCCGATGAAACTTTTCTAGGAGAATAAGCCACTGTCCGGGCTGAATCTCCGTCGTCTGATGGCATCAGCACCGTACCCATGCCTTCGTGAGGCGAGCGGTGGATAAAGTGTATAGGAATCGTGGTCGAGGTATTTGTTTAAATTTATTAAAACCGATGGTAAGATGTCACCACCTTTCCACAGGGCAAGTCTTTAGCAACTCAGAAAGCCTAAAGTTGAATTGTTGTAAAAAATTATTGAAAACTTTGAATTTTGGGAAAGTCAGCATTTTATTTCAAATTCGTTCAGGTCAAAATGACGCAGTGTATCAAGGAAGGAGGACACCACCATCACTGTCTATTTTCGACCGTTTAAAAAAAATTTAACGAAAGCAATAAAATACATGGTCAAAAGAACTTTTAGGCTTTATTAGGTATATATTGAAGTATGTAAAAAGAGTTCATTTGTCAAAAGAATAAAAAATCGCTGTGCACGAGTTGCTGGTTTTTAGTCAACCCTCTCCATGCTGTTGAAGTTTGCATCGTTGGAACGCAACGAAAGCTCTTGCTTACATTTTATTTTTAATATTTTTATTATTATAAAAAATCTTTTATAAAAAGGTTTATATTGTAGATCGCTAAATAAACATCTTAAAAAATGGTTAGAAGATTTTTGTTAGCAAAGTTTGCCAAAATAAATTAAAGGAATTCACAAATATTAATTTTCGTTGCGTTCCAACGATACAAACTTCAACCTCATACTCTCTCCGCAGAGGGCAGTAGAACGATCGTAAATTTAATCCTGGAACTACGAGTGAAATATTTTCGTTAATTATGTTAGTTTTAGAAGTCAAGTACGGGGAGAAATTTCAAAAAAAATTTCAAAATTTTCAAAAAAAAATTGAAATTTTTCAAAAAAAAATGGAAATTTTTCGATTTTTTTTTCTTGACTTCAACAAGCAACTAGGGCAAAGTTGTGAAAAAAGTCGAAGAAAATTGTTTTTTTTTTTCATTCTGATGATGATTACACGATGTTTAAGAACAATACACTTCTTCCTTTGTTTTGTAAAACTTTGATGAATCGAACCGAAAAATGGTTCGATGGATCAAATTGAAAATTTACAGGGCTATTGGAGGTACATTAAGCAGAAAAACAACTGGGCAACGTTAGTCTTTCCATCAATACTTAAAGTACTGTACATTTACTGAAAAACCATAAAAAGTAATTTTTCAAATTAATATTAATGGTGAAAAAATGTTCTTTTTTCTAATAAAATCAACGAAAGGGTCGTGTAGGAAATTTATTTAAGTTTTCAAAGCTGCCCGTGCAATCATTGGTTGCTGAGAAAACGGTGATCGAAGACAAAAGGATCTTTTTACATTCAATGTCGGATATCTCAGCAAAAAATTGACGTAGAGAGACAAAAGAAACCACATTGAAGCTGAATAAACAAGCTCACTGACCTATACACGTATTTAACTGAAATAAGATTCTCGAGCGCGTGGACCCTTGAAAAAAAACCCCAAAAATTTGGAAACAAATTTTCTCTCGCTAGTTCTTTTGACGACATCTCGAAACTAGAAACTTGAAGCTTCATAATGCTTTTTTTCATCTCGATGCGACCATTTTTCACATTGATACAGCGCTTCAAAAAACACTTCGAAAAATTGAAGAAATTGGATTGGTCGATTGGACGAAAATTGTTCGAGTTCTTCTGCGTCCCGATTTCGAAAACGTGGTTTGGAGAAAAACGTGTGTGAAGTCAACGGTTAGACGATAGAGCTGAAGAAGTTTTGTTTCCGTAATCTAATGCCACGTTTTGGTCGAAAATAAAACCATTTTTAGTCGGGGAGTTTCTCTCCATAGATAATAGGTTTACAAGAGTTGAGAATTGCGACGCCTGGCATGGCATCGCCGAAGACGCTTTTCAGCGCCAGAGACTCCCCTATAAAAATAGCTCGAAAACCACTTTAAAACTTTTTTTTTCGGCTATAAACGAATATTCATCATATTTTTGGAGGTTATAAGGATTTTTTAAGTGTTTAAAAAAAATGATTTTTCACAAATTTTCCACCGGTGTCCTTTAAACATATCGAGATCGTAAAATTTCACCGCTCTTCTGTAGGGCGAGACTCCTGCGATCATCATTGCTAGAAAATTCGATCCGTGGAGGAAACTGCCGAAGATAAATCCCGGCAGAGAGAAAAAATTCTAAACGTATTTATTTTAGCAATAATTGTAAAATTTTACCACTCTTTCACAAAGTGAGACTCGGTCGATCTTGTTCGCTCGCTCGCGAATTTAGTCGGCCGCAGCCAACCTGCCGAAGATAAGCCATGGCAGAGAAAAAAATAGCTAACGCAATTGTTTAAACAAAGAGCATTGTAAAATTTTTTAAGTTTCCAAGGATTTTTTAAAAGTGCTTCCAACAAAACGATTTTTCGAAAATTTTACACCGATGACCTCTAAACAATTCGCGATAGTAAAATTTTACCGCTCTTCTGTAGAGCGAGACTTCTCCGATCGTCATTGCTAGAAAATTCGATCTTTGGAGAAACCTGCGGAAGATGAATTCCGGCAGAGAGAAAAAATGCTAAACGAATTTTTTTAGCATAATTAGTAATAATTTAGTAATAACAACATTTTACCACTTTTTCGCAGAGTGAGACCCGGTCGATCTCGTTCGCTCGCGAATTTGGTCGGCCGCAGACAACCTGCCGAAGATAAGCCATGGCAGAGAAAAAATGCCGATCGCAATTGTTTAAACAAAGAGCATTGTAAAATTTTACAACTCTTTTGTAGAGTGAGTCTCGAGCGATCTCGGTCGTGACTCGAGATTTTAGCAGAGATCGAATTCGTCGACGATGAGCGACATCGAGATGCCAAATAGTCTTCGAGCTTATTTGTTTAAATTAATTAAAAAAGAATGGGGTAATGCTAGCACCCTTCCACCATACGAGTCTCTAGCAAACCCCGTTTGTTAGAAAGTTCAACCATAAAGAAATTTCCACCGACGACGGCCGTCGACAAAAAAAATCTATTCGAGGGCATTTGTTTAAACAATGCGCGATCGCAAAATTTCACCGCTTTTCCGTAGAGCGAGGCTAGCGATCTTCATTGTTCGAGAAGCTGACCAGCAAAAATACTGCGAAATATGAACCCTGGCAGAGATAAAAAAGCTGAACGCATTTGTTTAAATAATGAGCATTGTAAAATTATACCACTCTTTTGTAGAGTGAGTTTCGAGCAATTTCGGTCGCTCGAAATTTTGGCAGGGATCGATATCGTTAACGATAAGCGACATCGATGTTACAAATTGTGCTCGAGCTTATTTGTTTAAATGAATTAAAAAAATATGGGAAAATGCCTGAGTCTTTTAGTTGTGGCCGTCCTCGAAAAAAAATCGATTCGATGGCTGCATATACAATGTAAAATGCAACAAAGTTTCACCGCTCTCCTGCTGAGCGAGCGCATGCTTCCAATATAAGCGTATCATGGTCGCTACGCATAGTTTTGTCTATTGTGTGATACACACATAGATGTAAGGTGCTTGCGTACGACCGAACGGCGTGCGGGAATGGATTCGTTCTTTTCCCACGCGGTCGGCGTAGCAAACACACACACACGCGCGCTCAGCGATCGCCGTCTGTTTGGCTTCGACTCTTCGTCCCAGTGCGAAGCATCGAGACCGAATTCGCGATCGCTGTGCTGTCCGTCGGTAGCGACTCGTAGCTAAAAACTACGAGATCTGCGCTACCGACGTAACGAGAGGCCGCGTCGAAATTTTCTGGCGTGTAGTACATGGCCTTAAGGTGACGACGAGCACTCTGCAACAGTGGGCGATGAATTCTGCGTTCCCGTTTTTGTCGGATAATTTTCAATTCCTAGCCAGCCGGAGGTGGGTGGAACGTTTCAAAAAACATCACCAGATCAGGCAGCGGAAAATCACAAAATTGATCGGCTCAAAAGAGCACGCCACAATACAAGAAGTGTCAGCAGCTGCAGAGCTATTCCAGATGCAAACGAGAGTCATCATCCCTGATTTCGATCTTGATTACGTTATAAATACCGATCAAACGGGATGCCAGTATCAATCCACTTATAATAGATCGCTTGCAAAACAAGGGGTTAAAACTGTTCTTGTTCGAAAAAAGATTTAAACAAAATCAGCCACTCCTACATGGCGCAGTATGCGTTAACTGCATCAGGAAAAATCTTGCCTTTCGTGTTTTCATGTATGCAGGAACCGTCGGGTAAATTGGTCCAATCGTTGGAAAAAGAGTTGACGGGTTGAAGAAAAATTCAAAAACGTGATTGTGACTTGCACAAAATCGGGGAAGTTCACCAAGCAACCATACGAAGAATTTTTAAAATCTTTTATTTCGCCGTACGTAGGTGAACGGAAATTTCTTTTCATTATCGATTCTTGGGGTGGGCAAACTGACCAGACACTCTACGATCGTATCTTCATTGACGAAACAAAAGCGTGCACTCGTACTGTTAAAGTTATTCCACCCAAGTGTACGCCGCTTTGTCAACCGTGCGCTGTTTATTGTTACCGCCAGGTAAAAATATTTATTAAAAAACTACAAAATGCTCCGGAGTTGTTAAAAAATAACCGCGAAATCGCTTTACGGGAGGACTCGATACGAATACATTCGTTACTGTTGCAGTTCAGCGCACTAGTATTCATTCCAATGATTGAATATGCCTGGTTTGCGTCAAAATTAATTGATGAAAGACCAATGTATTTAAATTTAAACAAGCAGGGTTTTCCGGTATCGCTGCTAAAAAATCCGTGTGCCTGTAAAGAGGTAGCATTTATTAAATGTGCATGGTGCCGCAATAATCTGTGCTTTCAGTGTTTCTATGATAATTATCATCCGGAATGCTGTACACCTTTTGAAGCTAGCGACAGCGAATAAATTACATCGCGCAATAAATTAAATAATGAGCGAATACTGTGTTATAGTTAATTATTTCCTGACCATTTATTCCAGCGTCAATATTGATTTTTTTGTTTATATGATCAGAATTTTATTTAAACGAACTACACAGTACCAAATAATATATTTTTCGATGCGTTTGTAAAAATAATTTCATTAGAAAATTAGATAAGTATGCCCAATCAATCATTTTCATTAAAATCACGAACGATTGAGAAAAATAATTAAAAAATAAATAAAACCCCGGTCGTCTGGGTTGCCAACCGAGTGCCTTGCCGCTGCACCACACTCATACGCTTGGCGATATGCATAATTTACGGGGATAAGAGCGGCGCATGAAACCTTGGCGTCGTTTTTCTCAAAAACCAGGGCGCATTAGAAAGAATCCCTTTAGCGTGGTAGTCTAGGGGAGTGCCCTCACAATATAGCTGAGACCCATCAAAATCCGTTTGTATCATACTTGGCACTCCCCTTGTTAGAATAAATAAAAAAGAAATGTCGAAAGTAACGTTCCAAAGAGAATGATAACAATGTAAAATAAGGAAACATAAAGTACTTTTCTATAATCACAAGTTACCATAATTCATCGTAACCAACTTTAACAATCTACGAGTTGATATTGAGGAAGATGTGCGAAATACAATTACATGATTGAACGAACTTACCTGTAAGTGAAGTTCTATCTCGACTGTATGGAGCGCCTCGTCGGAATAGATCAATCCCACCCTTCCCATACCTATTGTATAAAAAAATGCTACGGTAGCAGAAATACAATGTTTTTTAGGCTGGTTATCAGCTTTAAAACTGTGGTGGCACCGGTATAGGGTAGAAGGATCACGAGTTAATCTATTCGGAAAAGGCCCTTCATACAATCATGATAGAACTTTACTTACAGGTTAGTTCGTTTAATCATGTGATAAGCAGTGACTATAGCTATAAAATATTATTATCCCCTCAGGGAAATACAAAATATACTGAAAATATGGTTGAAACCAGCGTACATATCTTTCTGTGCATATTCAACCTGAGTTAGTATTGTTTGTACAAAAATATTGTTTTGTAATAAATTATCAATAAAAATGAATTGTGCACCGTAAATTCAATACAATGATGCTTGCAAGGAAATTTGTAAAAAAACCTTATTTTAACTCTTCGCAGCGACAATGGGAAATAATTAAAAATTTAGACTGTATCGTGCCTCATATTACAGAGTGAGCGAGACTTGCGCCTAACCTCGCGCTACCCGCCTCGCACGAGCACGGGCAACTTCGCCCGATACACGCGCACGCCTACCGTTAAGCTACCCGACGTGCACGCGTCGCTGGGGCGGCTCACCGAGCTACCGCGGCTCGCCGCTAGATGGAGACCAGAGCCCAGCGCTTCTCGTCAATGGCGAGCGCCGAGAACTTGAATATAAGGAGCCGCTGCGCGGAGCAAAGACCAGAAGAGCAACTCACAGCTGTCGGGCTTTCACGTCAGACACTGGAGCTACTACACGTCGAGGCAATCATTGCCAGACGCTTTCTCTCAAACATGGGACGTAAGGAATCGACGCTGGACTTCTCCACGCTGGAGTAAGACCGCTCCTTCGCTCCTGTCACCACTCGCCAAGACTCCACCTCGTTACTGCTCTACGGCTACCCAGACTGAAGGAGTAAGACCGCTCCTTCGCTCCTGTCACCACTCGCCAAGACTCCACCTCGTTACTGCTCTACGGCTACCCAGACTGAAACAACAACGAGAGTACATCAAGGGACCCAGTGGTCAACCATTGGCACCGTGAACGAGACCACCACAGCTAACGTCGAGACTCAAACGTCGTCCGGCAGCGAGTGGGAACCGCGGTCTCCAAAACAAGCAACGAGGGCCCTCACTGACTCTTCATCGAATACTCCACCGCTGCATCTTCTGCCAGGAGTAAAACGAACAACCACTGTGCCGCAACTGTACTGGAGCGAGGCACCGCGAGCAAGCAGATTGTATTTTATCGACGACAACAATAATAAAGATTAACAATGCTTTTACGCTGCACATCCGCTGTATGATCATTTCGAGACCTGCCCCAGCGCTGCGCCTACACTACTCTAAGTTTCGCGAGCTATCCGAACATTTGGTCCTTCGAGCCGGATTTGAGACATCATCATC
The DNA here is from genome assembly GCA_944452715.1 of Ophion slaviceki. Classification (NCBI taxonomy): domain Eukaryota; kingdom Metazoa; phylum Arthropoda; class Insecta; order Hymenoptera; family Ichneumonidae; genus Ophion; species Ophion slaviceki. The sequence goes on from OX101786.1 coordinate 45,295,508, forward strand.
TCGAACCACGCAGCGAGCAGCATGGGGTATACCTTCGAGTCGCTTCTTCAGAGCCAACAAGAGCTTCACGGCAGAGTCGCACGCATAGTCGACAACTTGAAGAAGCTCGGCCAGAAGAACATCACCAGCGGAGCAGTTAAGGCTAGGTTAACGTGCCTTGACACCTACTGGGAAAAATTCGAGGCACAACACGAGATCCTGAGAACAGAGTTCGCTTCACAGCTCGTTCAGCACGAGTACTCCAGGAAGGACTTCCAAGCAATCATGGAGGAAACTTATTACCTACAGAAGTCAACTCTTCTCGACTGGGACGCCGCTCCAGAACCAAGACCCGAGCCGGTAGCTACACCTCGCTCTTTCTTGCCTCGCATCGAACTGCCAACATTCGGCGGCCGATACGAGGAATGGGTAGCCTTCAAGGGCCTCTTTACATCGATCATCCAGAAAGATCAGCACCTCACTAACGTAGAGAAACTGCACTACTTGAAGACCAGCCTCAAGGGAGAAGCAAAAACCCTCGTAAACGACCTCCAGAACACCGGAGACAATTACGAGCGGGCTTGGGAACATCTGGAGAACCGCTACACAAATAAAAGGCGACTTGTGCGGACAAGCCTGTCCAAGCTAGTCTCCCTCCAAAGAATGAAATCGGAGTCAGCGGACGAACTCAAACGGATCTTTCATGTCATGACCACGACCATCAGCAGTCTTGAGAGCCTCGGCAGGCCAGTTTTCAAGACAGAAGACCTTCTTCTCTTCATCATCGTCGAACTGTTCGACAGCAGCACAAGAAGAGAATGGGAAGAAACCATCGACAACTCAACGGATCTTCCCACTTACGCCCAGCTGAAAGCTTTCTTGGAACGGCGCATTCACATCATCGAGGCTTTACAACCCTCACGATCTGGGAACGCTCAAAAACCGGCAGAGAGAACCTCGACACGCTCCTTTGCTACTCTTCAACACACGAAGAAGCGCGAGTCCTGCCTCAGCTGCAAAAAGGACCACTTTGTGATGTTCTGCGAGGAGTACCGCAAGAAAAACCCACAGCAGCGGCTACAGCTGATACAGCAGTCCAACCACTGCACAAACTGCTTGGGTTCGCACGCCCTAGCTAATTGTCCATCCGTGCGGGTGTGTACAATTTGCTCAGCGAAGCATCATACCTCGCTACATGATGTCTTCACACCAGCGGGTACGAGTTCCAGCACTCTACTCGCACAGCCAAGCGAAACGGGTCAGCAATCCGTACTGTTGGCTACAGTACGGGTCAACGTCTTGGATCGATTCGGCAATCCTCACCAAGCGAGAGCCTTGATCGACCAAGGATCCGAGACCAGCCTTATTACCGAAAGGCTGGCACAGCGCTTGCAGCTCCCCCGCACAAAAGCACCCATCGACGTATGTGGTGTTGGAGGAGTCTGCACCGGCACAGCGAAGGGTCGCGTCCAGTTGAGTGTCACTGCTACACAAACCAACGCGAACCTAACCACGCCTGCGTTGGTGTTGCCAAAGGCAACACTGTACGCACAAGCCCCCAGGATCTTCCGACGCAACTGGAACCATATCCGGGGACTTAAACTCGCAGACCCCTACTTCGAGGACAACGATCAAATCGATCTGCTACTCGGAGTAGACGCTTACGCAGCAGTTCTGTATCTACGCTCCGAGGACAGAAACGGGAGCATCACAACTTCGCTCATCACAGCGAAGAGTCGGGTCGCCCCGTTAAAACAAGTCTCTATACCTCGCTTAGAGCTCTGCGCTGCGCACTTGCTCTGCACCCTTGTCCAACACGCGAAAGAGGTCCTGGACGCGACAACCATCCCCACCTATCTGTGGTCGGACTCCACGGTAGTTCTTGGATGGATCCAGGGCCATCCGACGCGCTGGAAGACGTACGTCGCCAACCGGGTTGCAGAAATCCAACGCCTGACTTCAGATGCAAAATGGGGTCATATTCCTGGCCAGCTCAATCCCGCCGACTGTGCATCGAGGGGATTAACACCGAAGGAGCTTCTGGTTCATCCACTGTGGTGGACAGGGCCATCAGCTCTCCCGAGCCCAGTCGAAACAGCGAGTCACGCCTCAGTCGACTTACCCGAGGCTCGGGTAACGTCCATGGCTACAGCCATCAACGAGGCACCTCCTGCGCAACATCGAGTGCTGGAACGAGCAAGCTCGTACGTGAGACTCATCCGAGTCACCTCATGGTGCAAGCGTTGGCTGTCCAAGACCAACAAGGAACCAACACTCACGTCCGAGGAGATGCAAGCAGCAGAATTCCATCTCATCAAACAAACCCAAGCCGAAGCATTTGAGAAGGAGCTCCAGCAGCTACGCCACTCCGAGACGCTACCAGCCAAGAGTCAGATATCAAGCCTTACGCCCTTCATCGACCAAGATGACATCCTGCGGGTTGGGGGAAGACTCAAGCACTCGCTTCTGGCTTGGGACGAGAAGCATCCGATCCTGCTACCGGCTGACTCCAAATTCACCCGGCTACTCATCGAAGCCGTCCACAAACGGTGCCTACACGGGGGAGTCCAATTAACCCTGAGCCATCTGCGACAACGATTCTGGATTCCGCGGGCACGCGCGCTCATCAAGAAGTGCATTCACCAATGTACGCCATGCGTGCGATGGCGGGCGGCACCAGCACAACAGCGGATGGCGGAGCTACCACCATCACGCGTTCGTCCATCAAGGCCCTTCCAACACACCGGAGTCGACTACGCCGGACCAGTCATGCTCCGAACCGCTCGAGGACGAGGGCACAAAGCAAACAAGGCATTCCTCGTCATCTTCGTTTGCCTAGTTACCAAGGCAGTTCACCTCGACGTAGCATCAGACTATTCCGCGAAGGCCTTCCTGGCAGCACTACAACGCTTCATAGCAAGAAGAGGGATGTGCTCCGCGATCTACAGCGACCGAGGCACAACTTTCACCGGTGCCGACTCCGAGCTTCGAAGACTCTTCGCCGACCAAATCCGCCAAGCTACACTCGTCCTAGACTACGCAGCAACAAAAGGCATCAAGTGGTGCTTTAACCCACCAGCAGCCCCACACTTCGGAGGGATCTGGGAGGCAGCCGTCAAGTCAACAAAGCACCACTTACGGCGTGTGATCGGCGAAGCAACCTTGACTTACGAGGAGATGGCAACACTCCTCGCTCAAGTCGAAGCATGCCTCAATTCGCGACCGCTATGTCGTCTGACGGACGACCCAAACGACAACAGCGCTCTAACACCCGGCCACTTTCTGGTGGGATCAGCGTTAACCGCGATACCAGAGCCATCACTACTCTCCATCGACTCCAGCCGCCTCTCACGCTGGCAGCTCATATCTCAAATGAGAGAGGCGTTTTGGAAGCGATGGGCACAGGAATACATCCAAAGTCTTCTACCACGCACCAAGTGGCGCGACACCTCAGCGGATCTCCAGATTGGACAACTATGTCTCATCAGGGACGAGGCAACACCACCAGCAAGGTGGCCATTAGCCAAAATCATCGAGCTCCATCCAGGAAGCGACGGCCACATCAGAGTTGTTACACTGAAAACAGCAACAACAAAACTAACGCGACCGGTAGTGAAGCTGGTTAAGCTTCCAGTCACCGCCGACGACAACCAGCAATCAGATCACCACGTTCATGGTGAGGCGGGCGGAATGAGCGAGACTTGCGCCTAACCTCGCGCTACCCGCCTCGCACGAGCACGGGCAACTTCGCCCGATACACGCGCACGCCTACCGTTAAGCTACCCGACGTGCACGCGTCGCTGGGGCGGCTCACCGAGCTACCGCGGCTCGCCGCTAGATGGAGACCAGAGCCCAGCGCTTCTCGTCAATGGCGAGCGCCGAGAACTTGAATATAAGGAGCCGCTGCGCGGAGCAAAGACCAGAAGAGCAACTCACAGCTGTCGGGCTTTCACGTCAGACACTGGAGCTACTACACGTCGAGGCAATCATTGCCAGACGCTTTCTCTCAAACATGGGACGTAAGGAATCGACGCTGGACTTCTCCACGCTGGAGTAAGACCGCTCCTTCGCTCCTGTCACCACTCGCCAAGACTCCACCTCGTTACTGCTCTACGGCTACCCAGACTGAAGGAGTAAGACCGCTCCTTCGCTCCTGTCACCACTCGCCAAGACTCCACCTCGTTACTGCTCTACGGCTACCCAGACTGAAACAACAACGAGAGTACATCAAGGGACCCAGTGGTCAACCATTGGCACCGTGAACGAGACCACCACAGCTAACGTCGAGACTCAAACGTCGTCCGGCAGCGAGTGGGAACCGCGGTCTCCAAAACAAGCAACGAGGGCCCTCACTGACTCTTCATCGAATACTCCACCGCTGCATCTTCTGCCAGGAGTAAAACGAACAACCACTGTGCCGCAACTGTACTGGAGCGAGGCACCGCGAGCAAGCAGATTGTATTTTATCGACGACAACAATAATAAAGATTAACAATGCTTTTACGCTGCACATCCGCTGTATGATCATTTCGAGACCTGCCCCAGCGCTGCGCCTACACTACTCTAAGTTTCGCGAGCTATCCGAACACAGAGAAATATTTAAAATAAAAGTTACAAGGTTTTCTGGGCCCTCGGCCCTCTGTGTGTTCGATCAGGCCCGAGTGAATTTTTAATGTTAATTATCTCATATCACTCATTTTAAACCTCTTTTACTATTATGGATTTAAATTTTCCGCTTTAAGATATAAATATTTGTATGATGCCATTTTTCGCTACGCTCCTTCGCTGCGGGCTCTCCGGTGAGACTTTCAAGGGGAGGACGCCAAACAGGACAATTCAGGGGCACTTTGTAGTCTTTCAATTCGATTTCCTACTTGCTCCAACAACAGCGAGAATTATCGTCAAGAGAAGATGCAATTAAAATACATTCAATCGTGCAGCATCAATTCAGTGCTCTTTTTTCACCCCTATTAGTCAGTACAGTTGGTTTGCATCCAAATGGTCAGAGGAAAAACCTTCGTTTCAAATCGTGAATGAAGTATGCTTTCCAATGAAACATGTTGCGGAAAAATGTACTGCTCAAACAATACTTTTATAAAATGTGCCTGGTGTGAAAAATATGTATGTTTCAAATGTTTCTACGATAACATCACCCTAAAAATTGCAAAATTATTTCTGATAAAGAATGAAAAGCAGCATACATAATCAATTACGAGAATTTTTGGAATTTTTTTTTTTTCATTAAAAACTTCACTTAATTATTGATCGGGAATGACGTAATCCGCGCCGGTGCCGCGAGCATCGGGTCGGGGTTCGCGCTCTGCCGGTCGCGGCGCCACGCGATGGCCCTGTCACTCAAGGGCCTCTCATTTCTCATAATCGGGAAATAGTTCCGCGCTCTGACGTAAGTGTCGCCACCACCAGGGGTGGCACGCCTGACCAGCGACGGGACATGCGCGCAATCCATCACCTATCGATCGCCATTGTCGATCCTTCTTCTTCATTGGGACGTGAGAGAACACGGTCACGCGCTCGGTCTCTCTTCTACTCGGGCCTCTTATCATTATCCGCGAATACTTTCACCATCGGGTAACCGCCTTACAAACGGTTACAGTCCTCTTATTCTCCAAGTCGAGGAGAATCGGGCCACGGATATTTTCCGGGCATCGTTGAGAACGAAAGATATTCGGGATCTCGGGAAAATTGGTTTCGCGCTTTCGCATCGCGGCCATATCTTCCTTACACGCTCTCGTTGACCACGCGGTCAGCAAGAGTTCGAAGTCACTCGGGACTTCGTCGGGAAAACTCTTGTACACGACGAGATTTACGACCGCTTCGTGTTCGGGATCGAGAGTTCGGGTCAATAAAATAATTGTAAATTTTTGGGACAATTAAAAGAAAATTGGGAACTACGCATAATTCTCTGCGTCGCCGCATTATTAATTATTCCACCTACACCAGATCCTCAAAACAAAACACTTTGGTCCTTCGAGCCGGATTTGGTGGTTTTTTTTTGGCGCGACGATTCAGTGAAAAGTGCAGTGATCGGGACTCAGTAACTGTGGACACGGGGATTTCGGGTTTGTGACTTCGCAAAGTGGAATTTCCTTCCGCGGGACATCGATTAGCTTCGAAGGATCGCGCGCGCGCCACGTGCACAAGCTCGCCGGCCGGCTACTCGCAGGACGCTTGGACTCCAGAGACGCTTCAACTCTCATCGACTGTCTTCGATTTTTCATGGAACAAATTGGTGAGTCTCAAGCTTATCTTTCACTCGGGATCGAACAGTGTTTTTTCGAATCATTTACGAGTGTAGGCGTGTGGCGGTAGCGCATTTTCTCAAACTTTATTTTTCTCGAGTACGTGCCGAGCGCCTCTCATTTAACTTCCGGTTGCCACGAGTGCCGGGTCGTGTGCTTTGAAATTTTACGTTTCGACTCGGTTCTCACGGTTTCGCGGGTGTGTCTCGGACATAGTTTCACCCTATCGGTTCTCTTACGAGCGATCCTTCATTCGCGTTAGTGGATTATTTCGACACCGAGTTTTTTCGCGATTTCCGGGCTCGCCTAATTGTTCGGGGCGTCGAGTCACGAATATCGGGACATTGCGCGGGTTAATTCTCAGTGTCGAAGTGCGTCGATCGATTACCATATTTTCGGGATTTTGTCGAACATTCTTCGGTAATTTCGTGCGTCGTGCTCTGCGGTTCGACCGACCACGTGTTCGGACAATACTCTCGGTCGTTTTCTCAGCACATCCGGGCAAACGGGCGTCCGATTGACATTTTTCGGGTTATTACGCAGTGCGTCGGGGCATCTTCGACATTTATCGAACCCTTCGCATTTTTTCGGGTTCCACAGTGCTCCGGGACACTTCTTCGGACCTTTCGGACTTTCGGGTATTTTTCGCGCGTGTCGGTTCTTCTCCACGGGTTTGACGGGTCAACATGTCTGATCTGGAGACACCGTCGAATTGGGCGGACATCAAGTCCGACTCGGAGTCGGTCTCCGGCAGCGAACAGCCGGACACACTCACGGTCCCGACTGGAGTGCCGAGCGGTCAGTCGACCACATCGACGGTCGGTACTGTCGCCGCGGCACCGGGAGCCGCGGGATCGGGAAAGCGGGAGAAATCGCCAGCAACTTCTCAGCGAGAGAAGGCTTCGGGTAGTCGGGAAAAGTCGCTAGTGGGGGCACGGGCCGCCAGTGGAGCGGTACCACTCATGGTGGCAACGCAGAGCCGGCGCGTAACTATGTTATGAACTTATCGCGATCGGCTAGCGGACGGGGCAGCCGAGGACTTTACCGTCGAGGAACTGGGCGACATTCGGGCTACAACAAAGGAGCTTTGGAACAATTTCTCCAGGGTTCATGAAGATATCACACGGTCTTGCTCGATCGACTTTCTGTCGAGCAATTACGTCAAGAACGACATGTTTACACAAGCTTTCGAGATGCACGGGACGATCCTCACCTTAGTCGCACGGTATCGTCATGCGCTTCAACCTCTACTACGGGTTTCAACGGGGGCGGCGACACCGGGCGCCTCATCACACGGGAGCCAGGCGAAACTCCCCAAAATATCGCTGCCATCATTTTCGGGCGACTACTCCGAGTGGTGCTCGTTTCAGGGTCTCTTCACGGCGTTGGTACGGGAGAACCCAGACGTCACGGACGTGGAGAGGATGCATTATCTACGGGCATCAACAACGGGCGAGGCGGCGAAGCTTATCGCGAGTCTGTCACTCGAGGCCGACTCCTTCGCGACAGCCTAGGAGACGCGCTTGGAGCGGTACGAAAACAAACGGATTCTCGTTTCTTCTCATTTGGAGAGCCTGCTCCAGCCAAACGTTATCGCTGCGAGGTCCGCTCCGGACCTACACGCACTCTTGCACGACACCACGGAGGCGTGCAATACTCTCAAAGCGTTGGGCGCACCGATCGAGCATTGGGACTGGGTCCTGGTACATATCATCTCGAAACGGCTCGACGGTGCAACAAGGGAAGCTTGGGAGATTTTGGCTGGGCAGTCCCACGAGCCTCCAACGCTCGCTCAACTTCGGCAATTTATTGCCACGCGGGCTCGGGCATTGGAAAGAGCAGTGGTGGGCACCGCACCATCGTCGGGCTCAGCTCCTCAGCCATCGGGAAAAGGGTCAAGGCCAGCATCGAAGCCATCGGGTTCTCGGATTCACGCGGTCACCACGGCGAGCACTGGGCAATCGTGCTCTCTGTGTTCGGGCTCATACTACATCGTCGGGTGTCAAAAGTTTAAGAACTTGACAAACGAAGCGAGACGGGAGAAAGTCAAAGCCTTGCGGCTTTGTTACAATTGCTTGGGACGGCACAACGTGACAGCGTGCCAGACGGTCACGAAGTGCAAGGAGTGCGACCGCAAGCACCACACCATGATCCACGTCGGGTGGTCAAAATTCGGGGGCTCAGCAGCCCAGCCGGGTTCCGGAACGCAGCGGTCAAGAGACGCTACCGGGTCGTCAGCGGGTCCTTCACCATCGCGTTCAACGAGAGCAACGCAATGAGATACGGCGGCATTATCTTGTCTGGGTACGGGAGCGACAAGAACGGGCGTTTTGCTCGCAATGGGTCAAGCTAACCTCTCCACGTCCATCGGGTCTACATACAGGGTCCGGATGCTGATCGACATGGGGTCCGAGTTGTCTGTCATCTCGGACAAACTCGTTCAGCGCCTCAAACTTCAACGGGAATCCTCCTCCATTCCAATCACTGGAATTGGTGGAGTTGCTTCGGGTCACACACGCGGGCTGGTTAGCTGCACCCTCTATTCGCTTTACTCGGGTGCATTGTTGTCAATAAAAGCTCACGTTCTCCCCAAGTTAATGCCTACTCTCCCTTCCTTCTCCCTCACAAATATTCATTGGTCGCATTTAAGGGGTCTTAAGCTTGCAGACCGAGATTTTGCATCTCCTAGCTCGGTCGACCTCATTCTGGGAGTAGACGTTTACGGGCAGCTGATACGGGCGCGGATCAAACCACTGGAGGCTCCTATCGCCCAAGATACGATTTTTGGTTGGGTAATCTTCGGGCCAGTGGTCGAGTCTGCATCTACAGCAGGGTTCGTACACCACGCTGCTGTAGATCACGGGTTTCAGGACATGCAGGACCTTCTTACGCGGTTCTGGGTCCAGGAGGAGGCGCCAGTCGAAACGGGTTCGGAACTCACATCCGAAGAGCAGGAGTGTGAGGCTCATTTTGTCTCGACGCATTCACGGGACGAGACGGGTCGGTACGTGGTCCGACTCCCAGTCAAATCGGGGCATTCAAAATTGGGCGATTCCTATCGCACGGCGCTGGCCTGCCTCCACCGTCTCCAACGCAAACTTTCGCGGGATGAGACTTACTCAAGTCTCTATCGGGCATTCCTAGCTGAGTACAAAACGTTGCAGCACATGGTTCGGGTTCCTTCCGCGTTGCTACATCGGGAACGGGCTTACTTTCTCCCATACCACGGGGTGTTCAAGGAGAGTAGTACGACGACGAAACTTCGGGTCATCTTTAATGGGTCGAGCAATACGGATTCGGGTATTTCACTTAACGACATGTTGCACACGGGTGCAAAGTTGCAACGGGACATATCGGATATCCTCCTCTGGGTACGGCGTCATCGTTTCGTATTCGCGACGGACATCACGAAGATGTTCCGGCAAATTCGGGTTCATCGGGCGGATTGGGACCTTCAGCAGATCCTCTGGGTCGACGATCTCGGGAATATCGTTCCGTTCCACCTGACGACGGTCACGTACGGGACGAGACCGGCACCATTTCTCTCGGTTCGGGTTCTTCTGCAGCTGGTGCAGGACGAGGGCGATAAATATCCTCAAGCGGTCGCTCCCCTCACCAAGGGACGCTACGTTGACGATATTTACGGGGGTTCTGATCAATTATCGGATCTCGCGGCGCAAGCGCAGCAATTAATCGGGATCTGCACGGCGGGCGGCTTTCCACTCGCGAAATGGCAGAGCAATAATCCGGCGCTCCTCACGCGCATCGGGGTAAACGTCAGCAGTGAGACTTCTCGGGCAATTGAGGACTGCGAGGCGAAGGTTCTCGGTCTCTCATGGTTGCCAAGCTCTGACGTATTCACGTTCACGACGCTCCCTTACACGGAAGCGACGGGCATCACCAAGCGCGTCATCTTATCGGAGATCGCGCAGCTCTACGATCCCCTGGATTTCATCGCACCAGTCACAATCCGGGCTAAGATCATTCTACAACAGCTGTGGCTGGAAAAGCTGGCTTGGGACGATAACGTCTCTGCACGAGTCAGCAGCGCATGGGTCTCCTTCCGACGGGAATTAACACACCTCAGTTCTATCAAGGTTCCGAGGTGGATCAACATCGCTACGGGTTCAACGGTTGAACTCCACGGGTTTTCGGACGCGTCACAATTGGCGTTGGGAGCGGTCGGGATACGTTCGGGTTACGGGACCAGAGGGCACAACGAAAGTGTCCCTGGTGTGCGCGAAAACGAAGGTCACGCCAATCAAACGGCTCACGATTCCGCGGCTCGAGCTCGCCGCAGCGTTGCTGGTAGCGAAACTCACGCGGTACGTGCAGAAAACATTGGAACTTGATTATTCGCAGGTCTACCTATGGACGGACTCCATGGTTACAATTACTTGGGTAACGAATCATCCATCTCGGTGGACAGACTTCATTCGGAATCGGGTCTCAATGGTTCAAGAGCTCCTACCTCGGGCCCAATGGAAATTCACACCGGGACGGGACAATCCGGCTGATTGTGCATCACGGGGGCTAACCATCTCTCAGCTCGAGCAATTTTCAACTTGGTGGGATGGGCCTCACTGGTTAGCCAAATCCTCAAACCATTGGCCAACTCCTCGCATCGGGGCGGAAACCTCAGCGGCGCTCGAAGAGCGTCCAGGTCTTACGCTTACCATCTCGACAACCACCCCACATATCTTCTACCTCATCTGCAAATATTCGTCTCTCACAAGGTTGTTGAGAATAACTGCTCTACTCTTCAAGGCGATTCATCGTCTGAGGGGAACGGGACACGGTACACCGGGATTAGCCATAACACCTGGAGACCTGGAGAATTCACGGCTTTATTGGGTAAAAGCCATACAGGGAGCGTACTTTACAACAGAGCTCAAAATACTCAGCGCGGGTCAACTTCTACCAAAATCGCACATTATCACGCGATTAACCGGGTTCATCGATCATCAAGGCATCCTAAGGGTCGGGGGACGACTGAAGCACGCAGCCTTACAACCTGAGAGCAAACATTCAGTCATTCTCCCATGGGATTCACTACTAACGGAGCTGCTTATCGCAGATGCCCACCATCGGACGTTCCTCGGGGGAACGCAGCTCATGTTAGCCTATCTACGAAAAAGTTGTTGGGTCATCGGCGGACGTGCACCGGTGCGATCGTTTATCTTGCGATGCGTACGCTGCGCTCGGTTTCGGGGACTAAAGGCGCAACAGCTCATGGGTCAGTTGCCAATCGCTCGGGTTACACCGGCTCGACCCTTCCTCTTCACGGGGGTCGATTACGCGGGGCCAATCTCACTTAAGAGTTGGCGTGGGCGCGGGAACAGATGTTACAAGGGCTGGTTGTGCATTTTCGTTTGTTTTTCTACCTCAGCTCTGCACCTCGAAGTAGTTACAGATTCGACTTCGGAGGCCTTCATGGCGGCACTCCGTCGCTTCACCGGGAGACACGGGATCTGTCACACCATCTACAGTGACTGCGGGACGAACTTCCAGGGTGCGGCTGCGGAGTTACAGCGGTTATTCATCGGCGGAACACGGGATTCCGAAGCCATCGCAAGATTGGCAGCATCAGGCGGCGCACAGTAGGAGAAAAGCCCAAAAACCTGGCCAAAACCTCAAATGACCTTTGACGGGAATGAAAATTGGCTTACAGGGGTTTTCAAGGTCGCTGATTACGAATCTGAAAGCCAAATTATCCTAAACAAAATGGCCGATCCAATATGGCTGACATGAATATTAAAAAGTTGCCAGATGTCGACAAAAATTGGTATTTACGGGTTTTCAAGGTCGCTGATTACGAATCCGCAAGCCAAATTATCGTTAAAAAAATGGCCGATCCAATATGGCCGACATGAACGTTAAAAAGTTACCAGATGTTGACAAAAATTGGTATATACGGGTTTTCAAGGTCGCTGATTACCAATCCGATATCTATTGTTTATAACTTGCAACAAAGAGCTTACAGCAAATTGTTATAAACAAAATGGCCGAGTATCCTGCTAAATAGATAAATTAATATATGTAAAAAAATCATCATAATAAAATAAACGTGAACAGTGTATTCTACGCAATTATTATTTTTATTTCTAAAATACATACGGAACGTTTCAAAAATAGAAAATTTTATTCTTAATCAAAATCGTAATCGGAGTCGGAGTCGGAGTCAGAATCATTATCCGAGTTTGCATCTATTACAACTCCCGGCACGGCTTCAATCTCGGCGCAAAATTCGTCTGCTGCAGCAGTCACTTTAGGAGCGATCAACATCGCTACAGCTTCCGGCGACAAACTCTTCAGCTTCTTCTGTGGTAGTCTTCTGACACTTGAAATGTACAGATCAGAAGTAACTAAGAGCCGATGAAAAACATCTTCCATAGTTTTAACCCTGGAACTTTTTCGCGCAAAATCTTCTCGATATCGTTTGATGTCTTTGTTTCGAGCTTCCTGAGCATCTTCGGATAATTGGCCGATTGGTAATAGAGCATGAGTTATTATCACTGGACCATGAATTAATAGTTTGTGCACCGAAGTAGGCATGGAGTACCAAGGGTATAATGCAATGGTCTTTCTTGCCGTTTCAATAGCATACTGTTCAAATCTTTCACAGTTTATCTCGTGGCCACACGATATAACTTGTAGGATTACGTACAAGCGTTTAATAACTTCTTCGTTGACCCCCGTTATCGCAGCGGAAACCGTCGAATTTTCAAAGAATCGCCGAGCTGTGTTGCCATCATTGCTGCTGCCGTATCCAGGCTTTGGGCGATCGATATTTAGACCCAATTGCTTCTTGAATCCTTCTTGAATGGCCCTCTTGCGTTCCTGGGTAATTTTTTTTTCTTCGGCACTTCGAGCTTGCCATTTTTTAATGCCGAGTTTGTAAGACACGTGTAAGCAATACTCGAAGCACCGTATCCACGCATGCAGCGTCGACAATCCGAACTTCAAATTTGTTTCATTGATTTCCCTTTGCAATACAGTGTCGATGGCATTAAAATCTTTACTGGTTGCTCCACACAAATAGCACCGTTGAGCAGATTTCGTCAATGATACAGCGTTGCAAACTTTACCATCTATCATGGTGAACAACAACTTGTACATTACGGAGATTTCTTTTCCATCTATTACACTTTCGAATGGACGAAGTGACTTTATTTGTTCTTCAACAATTTGGACTTCATTAAGTGTTGACTCTGTGTCTTCGCGTAGAAACAGTAGTCTAAGCGGTCTACAAAATCGTGGAGACGAGGGTCTGGGGTTCTTCCAAACAACTATTTCTTCCTTCGATTGTTGATCATAACACACGAGTTGTAATGGCACGACTGAAGTAAAGAATACATGCGCATCAGATATGCTGTCATCACTGAACGTCTGCTTATATTCACTTTGCCCAGAACTTCCATCGCAACCCCACTTGCAAATCAAGTCCATTTTACGAACATTATCTGGAGTCAATCTTTGAATGAGTACATTTTGGACGAGTAAAATACGTTCAACTGTATGATCTAATAGTGCCTGTAGTTGGACTTCTGCACTACTCTCTGTAATCCTGATTGCATCACGTGGTGGATAACAACGCTTTTTTGCTTTCATCACTTTTTCGTAAGACGGATATAGCTTACAGTTATTTTCCTTCCCTAATCTTCTCATTCCCTGGTAAGTACTCTTGGAGAATTTATATTCAATCATAGCGGAAAGTGCAGCCTCTTCGGATAAAGTAATTTCATCCGTTGCTCAGTAAGCTTTACGATACTTGGAAGCTCTTAAAGGACTCGTCATTGTTACGTCCTTAATAACTTTTGCGGCGTCGGATTGTCCTGAAGAGCGAAGGCACATCTGAGTAGCGTATGCTAACTCGACCGAGTTGAACGATGTACGAATATCTTGGGTCTTCCTTCGTTTAGATCTTTCACTGGACATTGTAAACTCAAGGGACGGGCGGCCGCCCGTATTACCCGGGCTTGTTACTACAGTGTCTGTAGGTGCGGCAAAACATACCTGCTTGCTAAGCCATTCACCGTTATTCTTGAAAAATACACAGGATTTTCTGTGAGCTTGTTGCCACCTCGTTCTCATTTGATTGAAGAGTATCGAAAAAGTCTGTTTCGAGTCCTCAGGCACTACAACTGTACGTCCGGTGTCCTTGGAAATTTTTTCTACCATAAATTCGATCAAGGAAGCGAATTTATCGGATAAATGCTCGCTGATTATCAGAAATACTTCTTTCCTTGTCAGCACCAATTCTTTGTAACCGGATCCTGTAATAAAGACATAAAATTGTAGAAAATTGGTGTTAAAGGAAAAGATAAAATTTTCAATTAATACAAAAACTTGAACAATGTACATTATTTTACCAAATAAATAACCGCAATAATTGAAATAATTTTAAGAAAATTAGACAGAAAATATTGACATGGATTTGGTTAAAAGAAAGCTTTGCTTACTATATAATATATATATATTCAAATATTTTATTTGAATGTTATAACATTTCATTCATATTTAAGAAATTTTTATGTGGTTGATTTTAATATGTATATATATATATATATGCATACGTATATATCATAATTAAATCACAGAAAATTTATATATATGTATATACACATACATATATATTAAAATAATTTATTTCAAGCGTATAACAGCCGTCTTGTCCGTTATGATGCTACTTCACCCATTCTCAGGTAGAGGCGCAGAGGCTGCTCAATAGTGCCGCGTGCACGCTCGGCTACCGCACGATGCGAAAAAAATCATAACGGACAAGACGCACGTTTTCCGCAGGTAACTCTTGTAAATTTCGAAAGCTTATACATTAAACTAAAGGCCGAGACTAGGAGCTTTGCAAAATGTGACAAAATATATAACTTTTCGGACCGTTGAAAATATAAGTTTTCAAAATTATTCAATTTTATTTATGCCGAAGGCTATACTACATTTCAATCATTTATACATAAACTTTAGATTCAACCGATGTAAAAACATGTTCCACATACCTCCAGAAGTCGTATCCATGTTGCAGAATTGAAATTAAACCCGTCACTTTAAAGTTATGGGTTTTTGAAGTCAGCGTTATTTTCGTCTGTTCAGCGCGTGACACGTACACTCTTCACGAACACTAACTGCCAACTGACGCTGCGGCGCAGGTATACACTTAAAGGGCTTTCCCTTCCACAATAGAATGCAGTTACTAGTCCTCTACCTGAATGACTACTCAACTGACCCTATTTCGAAAATTTATTTTTTGGGGTTTTGGCCAGGTTTTTGGGCTTTTCTCCTACTGTGCGGCGGTCAAATCCGTCAAGCACCACCTCAAAAGGACGATTGGCGAGACGAGCCTCACGTTTGAAGAATTTATAACCCTTCTCACACAAATTGCGGCCGTACTCAACTCTCGTCCACTGGAGCCACTATCGGAGGATCCGGACGATCTCTCCGTCCTCACACCCGGGCACTTCCTCATCGGAGAGGCGCTCACAACGGTTCCTGAGCCCTCACTGCGGGATGTCAACACCGCCAGACTCTCGCGCTGGCAACTTATACAGGAACGGCTTCAGTTCTTTTGGGACCATTGGTCATCGGGTTATTTACAACGACAGCAGGCCATCTCCAAGTGGCATCATCCCTTTCATCAAATCCGGGTCGGGTCGATGGTCCTGCTGACCAACGAGACCTTGCCACCTACACGGTGGCCCCTCGCACGGGTCCTGGAACTTCATCCGGGCCAGGACGGCCTCACACGGGTAGTCACCATCAAGACGGCTACATCCACCCTCAAGCGGCCAATAGCCAAGCTGGCCATCCTTCCGATACCTCAACCGGGATCAATCGACAGCACGGCTGCCGATGGCGGGCGGAATATTCGGGAATGACGTAATCCGCGCCGGTGCCGCGAGCATCGGGTCGGGGTTCGCGCTCTGCCGGTCGCGGCGCCACGCGATGGCCCTGTCACTCAAGGGCCTCTCATTTCTCGTAATCGGGAAATAGTTCCGCGCTCTGACGTAAGTGTCGCCACCACCAGGGGTGGCACGTCTGACCAGCGACGGGACATGCGCGCAATCCATCACCTATCGATCGCCATTGTCGATCCTTCTTCTTCATTGGGACGTGAGAGAACACGGTCACGCGCTCGGTCTCTCTTCTACTCGGGCCTCTTATCTATATCCGCGAATACTTTCACCATCGGGTAACCGCCTTACAAACGGTTACAATCCTCTTATTCTCCAAGTCGAGCAGAATCGGGCCACGGATATTTTCCGGGCATCGTTGAGAACGAAAGATATTCGGGATCTCGGGAAAATTGGTTTCGTGCTTTCGCGTCGCGGCCATATCTTCCTTACACGCTCTCGTTGACCACGCGGTCAGCAAGAGTTCGAAGTCACTCGGGACTTCGTCGGGAAAACTCTTGTACACGGCGAGATTTACGACCTCGTCGTGTTCGGGATCGAGAGTTCGGGTCAATAAAATAATTGTAAATTTTTTGGACAATTAAAAGAAAATTGGGAACTACGCATAATTCTCTGCGTCGCCGCATTATTAATTATTCCACCTATACCAGATCCTCAAAACAAAACAATTATATCAATTAACTGCTTGAATATATTTCAATTCTACAATAAATAGTTGAACATTGTGAGAAATTGAAAACAATAAAAAATAAAAAGAAAACGGTAGCAGCGAGAATCGAAGGCAAGCCATCGCGGTGACAGGCAATGCGCTTGACTACTGCGGTAGGCCACTGAAAAAATATCCCTCAAGCTCTCAATCTTTGGAGAGCGTGTTGAACATTACATAAACAACCTACAAGAACGTCCACCAGTATTGCCAAACATCGACGGTCATCGCCGTACAATTTGCGCCCCCGTCCCCCAAAAATACATCCCGCATAACACTAAACGCCCAAAGATGCCTGGACGAACCGACTCCCCGGACACTTGTTGTACGCCACTTTGGCGCCCATGTTATTTTTTGCTGTCGTATTCAACCAGGCATCATCGGAATCTGAAACAGAAAAAAAATATTCATTCCATCATATATTAATAATTAAAACGACCTTACGTTATCGTCGATTTGTTTCCTCCGTCGGTATCCCGACGTCTATCTGAAAAAGAAAAAAAGGGTTAAAATAAATTAATTCTCAATTGCCTGATTATTTAAATGTTTCTTTCTACATAAAACAATTGTGTTACTTACCGCTTACATCGCTGGTCTCCATCGAGCCTCCGATGAATTCCCGGCGACTACCGGTAAAAAAGAACGAATTATTGTGTGCGTATTTTACCTGTAAGAACGGATTTATATTTAGAAAGCTACGACTTACCCAGAAAATCGATGACTTAAACATCCGCGCTGCGTTACCTAAAGGAAAAAAAACACCAAATACTTATTTTAAATAGCTAATTTTTACGTATTTTGTTCATAGTTATATTTAATCACTTCCGTTTTTCGTGCACAAAAAACACCGCTCACTGTTAATATTATTACTAACTTTTTTATTACACATTCCGAATACTACACATACACCCCGAGTACACTCCGCCCGCCGATATTTCAAAACATTTCCTCTGTACCCGCGAAGGCGAATATTCAAACACACCGCGACACCAGCGCCGCGATCGGCGACACTCGCCGCGAACTTGTCCGACACCGCGACACCAGCGTTGCCACTCGGCCGCGCCATAAAGCAACCTCCGCGCCGGGGTCTCGCGCTCCGTATACCCGTGCCTGGACTTCGGCGGCAAATTACCGCTCCGGCCGGGTATGAAAGGCGGAGCGCGAGACCCGGTTCAGGCAGTTCTCGCTTACTAAAGAAGTAGAGAGGACCCAACTGATCTGTTGAAGAAACGGCCAAGGTTGATCTCCCCTCTTACCCTCTACCCTTGCTACGGTGAACCGTTGGAGGAGCGGCCAAGCCGAGCCGTCCTACGCCGGGACACCGCGTAACCCTCGTCGTCCAGGGTACAGCGCTCCCGTAACCACGCTTTATTTCTTTTTCTTGTTCATTTTATTTTTTCTTTTTTCTTTTCATTTTTATTTTCATTTTCTAACGTCGCCCCACGAATCTCGCGCCAGCCACCGACGTCTGGGATGCGTGGCTCACGTGACCGACGAGCTGGGTCCCTCTTAAATTTTTTTTTTTAATTTAATGGCGTGCACTGTCCGATATTTTGATTTTTATATTCTGTCTGGTGTCTCGTTCAATGTACATATAAGTATTGTAAAGTAAAGTTCTGCTTATAATTTATTTTTGTTTTCGGACTCATTGTTCACATCTCGTCAATTCCTTGTAAATAAATTACTTAGTTAATAGAATATTTTTTAAATTTTTTACTAAAAAAAAATCGGTACGACCTCCGCACCTTTAGGTGGAACCAAGAGCCCCCCCCCCCCCCCCAACAGCGACCCCCGGACCTCTTCCCCCCCTCTTTCCTACCAACCCCTGATCCCGCCCTTCCTGCCGCCTTCTCAACCCAACGGTTCCCTTCTCCACCATCCTCACCCCTCCTGTAGGACCAATGCGAGTTTGAGGAGCTGTTTGACCGCGTGGCATCGGCTCTCGCCCGCGTTCCACTGCCGGATTCCTCTCCTTCGCCACAACCTCCCCCGTCCCCGGCCTCCCCGGAGCGGGAAGTCCAAGCCATCCTCCCTCCTTACTCCCGTTCTCAATAAACCCCTTTCTACGATATCCTGATGACAACCCTGGCTAACGTTTAATTGACTACTCTTCCATATTTCCGGCCACCAAACAGCCCTTTTACGGGCTAAAGCCCCAAAAGGAAACCAACGTAGTGTTGGACCCCACGTCCCCGGAATAGCGCGGGGCAACGTGCCTTCCGGACCAAAACTTTCATTTCTGCCACAATTGTTCGGAACGGTTGCGCGACTGACCCTTCGCGTATTTCTCCGAAACGAGCTGTCGGCCGGCCGCGTAAAACCGCGATGAAAAGAATTCAAGACTAGATCAACTCATAATATGAGTACCGAAGAACCCACATTTCCGGGAATGGAAAACCCAGTGGCGCCCAACCCTAACTCCAACTAAAAAACAAGGGAGAATCATCAACCTCATGATGTGCTTCCTACGGCACCTCCCAGTAGCTCAAATTTACCTCTTGAAAGTGTAAATTCACAGGACCCGCTGTTCAATCTCGGGCCCATCCTACAAGCCTTGTAAGCAATTCCGCCACGCCCACCGCTACCCACCTACAGTGGAGCGGACCATGAAGACCCAAAGAAGTTCCTCAGGAATTGCGAAGGCTTCTTCATTCAAATCCACACCCCAGCCACCGCTCGCACCTCTACGGCTACCGAAGGGCTACGAGGGGACGCTGAGAGGTGGCGGGCCCTATACGCGGCTTTAGAGTTCGAATGGCCTAAATTCAGAGAACTCCTTCTGAGTCGCTACAACAATCCCGTCATCCTCTCGCGGCTGAACGCCCAGTTGTTCTCCAGAACCGCGAGAGCGCGGGCATCTTCTTACAACAGAAGTTAGTACTGTATCAAAGAATCCGTCGTAACGAGAATGAGGAGGTGAGGGTATCCACTCTTCTCGAGCTCTTGAAACCCACGCTCAGGGTGGTGATTCGGCCGTTGAAGCCCCGGACACTGACGGCTCTTCTCACTATGGTGATTGAAGCCGAAAACTATTTAGGGGACACCTAGGTTATCCCCCGCCCCATAAGGGAGAAACCGGTTAAACCCGGAACCCTCCCCGGGGCAAAACTTTATCACGACTCACACTTTCTACCAAAATTCTGGCATTACCCGGAGAGGCATCTCCATAGGGACTGTCCCGTGCTGGCACAAAAATGGAAAGAAACAACTAAACCGGAAAACCCAAACCGGACGTCGGAAGCGCCCGAACCAGCCGCTCCAACGCGCAAATAGGGCTCACCAGTACAAACAAAATACAGGACGAGTTACCGCACATTCTGGTTACTCTCAATGATCGGGAGATATATGCTGCTGTCGATAGCTTCGCCAGTCACTGTTTCATCCAGCCCGCGTATATTCCACCGCGCCTACAAATTTCACCGGAAACCTGTAACACTCGTTTGGCGGAACAGAATTTAAAAATGCCACTCACTGGAAAAATTTCAACGACCATCTACATCCAAGGACATACGCTTGAACTAGAGGCGTGGGTCGCACCCGAATCCCGAGAGCCGTTAATTCTGGGTTACCCTTGGATCAAGGCTCAACAAATAGTCATTAACACCCAAAATGGTCGACATTACCTTGGGGCTAGAGTGAGGTTTCCAGTCCAATTAGTCGACACTCGAATACCATCAAAACTGGGAAGGCTATCCAATTTCGCCAATCTTCAAGTCGGATCCCTACTATATGGCAACTTCGCTTCTCAAAAATTTTCGAGACCTTCCGCGACATTTTTTATGTCCCTGGTACACTGAATCAAACGCAGAGCACTAAACACGTTATTACAATTAACGTCCGACCAACCCGTCCGGTTGTCCGTCCACAAGTACTTAAGCGCCAAGAAGGCGATCATCCAGGAACAAATACAGATCATGCGACCGGAGGGCATTGTTCAAGAGAGTATCTACGGTCGATAAGTTAGACGCGATGTATCGATAGTGCCGACGCGAGACGGCACGGGCGATAGAGAGACAGAGCTAAGCAAGATGGCGAGCAAGCCTCACGACGCGTCCTATCTCGCTGTGATCCATAATCAATAAAACATTTGAACTTTCATTACGCGTTTTCAATCATCTCCAACATTGGCTCCCAACAAGCACGGACTCGCGTAAAAAGTGAAAAGTACGGAAAACATCAAACATCAAGTTCATGACGAACAACAAAGAAACCGGTACACGCGTATACCGCGTGTCGACGCGCATACGCAAACAAAGAAGACTCGAGGATCTCAATAGTACGATTCGCTCGAGAATGCGAAAGGCAATATCAACCACATTGCGTGAAAACAAAGTGTAATTCCGTTTCGGAAATTCGAATCGCTACATAATCTCGTGACAAATAAAATGTGACGAGTTTACGACGCATACAAACACACACATTCAACGAGGTGGCCAGCGCGTCACACATACGTTCAACGAGGTGGCCAGCGCGCCACACGCACATTCAACGAGGTGGCCAGCGCGTCACACACACATTCAACGAGGTGGCCAGCGCGTCACACACACGTTCAACGAGGTGGCCAGCGCGCCACACGCACATTCAACGAGGTGGCCAGCGCGCCACACACGCGTACAACGAGGTGACTATCGAGTCACATACGCAGTCAAAGAAAGGACCAACGAGTCACATACACGCATCAGCGTTCATACCAGCAACGCCATTACATCGAAGTTCAACGCATAGACGAATTCGGCCAAAAAGGTGTTTTGCTGCAACGTGGGGCATCGGAGAAAAATCAGGTTAGTGAGTCGTCTAATCCTTTCCCTTTCCTCACTCATTGAAAACAAAAATGGCTACAACGTTAGGAAAATTGAAACAAAAGCGAGCCCACATAAAAGGCCAAGTCACACGAGCTCTCCACTATTTCGAAGCAAACGCGGATATAGCTTTAGCAGACGCGCAAGTAAGACTGAAAAAACTAGAGGAAGCTTTTTCACGATTCGAACCATTGCAAGATCGGATCGAAGATGAAACGGTTCATGACGAGACGGGCGAAGTAGACGCCGACGGCGCCGCGGAAAGACAACTTTTCGAAGACCAATATTATCAAACAGCAGCGATAGCGCAAGCAATAATCGACGCGCATCAAAGACCGCAACCGCGACCAATAATTCCACAAAACGCAAACAATTTTGAAAATCGTGTCGTAGCGCGAAATGAACCAAAACTCCCCGAGATAAAATTGGCGGAATTTAACGGCGATTACACAAAATGGATGTTTTTCAAAAAGAGTTTTGAAACAATAATTCATCAGGATCCAGAGCTCACATCGATGCAGAAACATCAATACCTTATCGGCGTACTTCAAGGCGAAGCACGTAGCGTAATTCAAGGTTTTCAAATTTGAAGCGAAAATTATGAAAATGCATGGTCCCTTCTAAAGGAAACCTACGACAATAAGATGATGATTATTCAAATGCACCAAGACCAACTACTAGATTTCCCGTCTATCACAAAAGAGCAAAAAGCGGATTCGATTCGTCAGTTCATATGGCACATACAGATGCATATGTCGTCCCTAAAGACACTCGCACAGCCTGTAGATCATTGGTAGACTATCGTAATCCATCTAGCAAAGAAAAGACTCGATTTCATAGAGCAACGCGATTGGCAAAATTTAATAAAAGACCGAACACCGGAAAACATGCCGAGGATGACAGACTTCCTCAAATTCCTCACAGATCGATGCCATACGATACGCGTCCTTGATCAGGGAAAACCAAAGAGCTCTGCGGGTGGAAGACCAACACAGAGTCATAGCACGAAAATCGAAAGGGGAGAAAAAAGATTATGCATAAACTGTCTGACGCCCGGACACTTCGTTCGTGATTGCAGAGGGTCGTCTTCCAAAAAATGCGATAAAAAGTATAACACGATTCTTCACGCAGAGGAATGTAAAACGCAAGGCTCAAAAGGAACGGGAGTCGTTACGCATACCAGAGAAAATGACGATTCGATCGAAGAAGAGGATGCTATCGCAATGAACATTTTTTGTGTTCAAAAACCAAAATCTCGAGTTACTCTATCAACAGCACGAGTATACGTATTCGACGCAGAGGGTAACCAACAACCCTGCCGCGCTCTTCTAGATCCAGGTTCGCAACTGAACCTGTTTGAGAAGGACCCGGAAGATCTGGTGTAGGTGGAAAAAGAAAAGGCGCCAAGTTCTTGATGTACGGAAAAATAATATAAAAGTATATTAACAATATAGAATACAAAGATACAGTATACGTGTGGAAAATAAACCCGATAAATGTGAGGAAAGCCCGGTTTTAAAGCGTTGATGAGAACTTTCCCGAACGAGGGCGGACAATGGCCGCTGCCGTGAGACGCGTCCCGACACGCGGGAGAAGGATCGGATCGACCGAGATCTCGACGATCCGCCCGTACCGCAGTAATATCGCCCGACGTACACGATTGTAACTACGTCCCGAGTACTGTACGATCCGAGGAACTATGGCCCCGAAAAATACGATGAGGAAATTTCCCGTTTACTAATTAACCCGTGAGACGACGCGTATGGTCCCTGTGATCGATGAGGAAAGAATAAGAGTGAGAGAGGGAAAAGCCGCGCGATCACGCGATCGATGAGCGGAAATGTCCCGAAAAGTGGCGCCATCGACCACAGCCATGAAAGGATCCCGGCGTGACTCGCTCGTCTAATTCCAGCGGAAAATTGTGAAAAATTCGGGAATTACGAGCGGATCGTAATTCCTGAACAGAACCTCATAACCGCAAACTTGGCGCGAAAATTGAAGTTGAAGTGCACGACGGAGAATCGGTCAATCATCGGCATTAATCAAGGAACGACGAACACTAGAAAAGCCGCACAAGTCGAGATAAAGTCGGCATACAGCGATTTCACCATCAGAATGGAATGTCTGGTGTTACCAGCCATCACCGATCAGCTACCCCAAACGAAGATTGACGTAACAAAGATTTACGTTCCAACGGAAGCTAAACTGGCAGATCCAGCGTACGATACACCCGGACCAATCGAGGTTCTAATCGGAGCAGGTGTGTACTGGAAACTTCTTATCGGGTCACCGAAAAATCAGATTGAAGGACAACCAGCGCTACAAAACACACATGTCGGACTAATTATTGGCGGAGAAATATCTAACAGCGGCTCGAATGCCACGACTTCGTGTAATCTTGTCACGAACATCGAATTGCATTGTCAAGTGGAGACGTTCTGGACGCAGGAAATCGTCCCTGAAACTCGTCTGCAATCAAAAGAAGAAAAGGAATGCGAAAAATACTTCGCTCAAACCGTTCGTCGCGACCAAGACGGTCGATTCATCGTTCGCTTACCGCTACGGGAAAATATTACATTAGGGGACTCTAAAAAGAGAGCGCTCGAAAGATTCGCATCACTGGAAAGAAGATTGGAGAGAAATCCTCAACTAAAACGCGATTATTCACAGTTCATGCAGGACTATTTAAATCTCGGTCACATGTCGCCTTTTCTCGATAGCGAGAAATTGCCGGCTTCAGAAGCATATTTCATCCCGCATCAACCGGTCATTCGACAAGAAAGCATGACTACCAAATTGCGTGTGGTATTCGACGCTTCGGCGAAAACGACGTGCGGAACGTCTCTAAACGACAAACTAATGCCAGGTCCAAACCTTCAACAGGATTTGCCGAAAATCGCAATTCGATTCAGAACGCATCAATTCGTGTTAACGGCGGATATCGCGATGATGTTTCGCCAAATTATGGTCGATCCACGAGATCGTCTATTTCAAGTCATCATATGGCGGGACGATCGAGCCCAGCCTGTTCAAGAATGTCAGTTAAATACTTTTACATACGGTACCAGCAGCGCTCCCTTCGCGGCTATGCGATGCTTGAGGGAGTAAGCCAAAATTCACGAAAATGAATTCCCCCGCGCAGCGGAGGTCATAAACGAAGATTCGTATATGGACGACTTCATCACAGGAGGTCCTACATTGAGATCCGTCATAGAGCTGCAAAGAGAGCTAACCGAGTTACTTATGCAGGGGCAATTCCCGTTGAGAAAGTGGAGGTCGAACGATCCACGAGCCATACAGCACCTTACGCAAAATGGGGAAGGAGATCATCTTCTCATTATCGATAAAGAGGAAGCCTCAAAACACTGGGCCTATTGTGGAACGCGGCTACCGACGAATTGTAGTATCAGGCGGCCGTGCCTAAGCGACGTTAGAACATGAAAAGGGGTGTACTTTCCAAAATAGCACAAATCTATGATCCACTAGGATTAGTCGGTCCGATCCTCATCACAGGAAAGCTTATAATGCAACAATCATGGAAACAAGAAATAGATTGGGAAGAAGAGCTTCCCGCGAACCTCACAGCAGCATGGGACAGCTATTACACGTCTCTGCCACGCGTCAACGAGTTAAGGTTATACAGAAACGTAAACCACGATAATCGAAACGAGACCTTTGACCTATACGGCTTTGGAGACGCCTCTGAACGCGCTTTCGGAGCGTCTTTTTACGCAGTCAGTACCGATCATCAGGGCAAGGTTCAGTCGCATTTGATATGTGCTAAAACCAAGGTTGCACCCCTGGAAACATTGTCGTTACCACGGTTGGACCTGGAAGCCGCGCTTCTTGCCTCGCATTTATACAATACCATCAAGATCGCCTGCGGACGAAAAATTGGCTTAGTCCGGTTATGGAGCGGTAGTGCGATTACGTTAGGATGGATCCGTACGGAGCCACACCTTCTCAAGACATTTGTCGCTAACAGAGTGGCGAAAATTCAGAATCTCACCGGCGATGCCATATGGCAACATGTACCATCAGAGGAGAAACCAGCGGACCTTCTATCAAGAGGTGTATCCGTCGATAATTTAAAGGAAAACGATCTTTGGTGGCACGGACCTCAATGGTCGAAAGGCGAAAATCCGAAGTCAGCATCGAGGTGTGAACCCGCCCAAGATTTACCAGAATTGAAAACCGCGAAGGTAACTGTAACCGTCACGATCACTTCGGGCATATTGACAAGGTATTCTTCGTACAGCAAGCTGTGTCGAATCATTGCTTACTGCCACCGATATCGAATGAATCGACAATTCCAAAAGAAAACGGGTCCCATCGATCGAATGGAATTCGAAAAGGCTGGGAAGACCGTCGCCAAGCTCGTAAAAAGCGAGACATTTTCCAAGGAAAAACGTTGCCTCAGTGAAGGAAAAGATCTTCCGCGAAAAAGTCAGCTGATCGCTTTACGCCCGATTTTAGACGACGAGGGTTTAATCCGCGTAGGAGGAAGCCTTCGACATGCAGATATAGCCCAATCCCGGAAATATCCTATCGTTTTACCAGCTAAACATCATGTAACAACGTTGATAATGAGAGAACGCCATGAGCAACTTCTTCATTGTCCACCCGAGCAGCTTCTTCACGACGTACGGCTGCGCTTTTGGCCTATCAGCGGCCGAAGAGAAGCGCGAAAGGTAGTCAGACGATGCCTCGCCTGTTTTCGTTTCAGGCCTACAACTCCGGACGTCATCATGGGTGATATGCCATCTGAACGCGTGAGAGCGTTGTCACGTCCCTTCACGATCACCGGTGTCGACTATGCCGGTCCTCTACAGATTCGAGAGAGCCAACGTCGAGGACGAATCCCCACGAGTAAGGGATACATTGCCGTTTTTACATGCTTTAGCACGAAGGCGGTGCACCTCGAAATTGTGACTGACTTGACCACCGAAGCCTTTCTGGCGTCCTTGAATCGTTTCACCGCGTGAGGGGGGCTCTGTACAAAAATATTCTCGGATAACGGCACTAATTTCGTAGGAGCCGCAAGGGAACTCAACGAAATCTACGAGTTCTTGACGAAACACAACACCGAAATCGAAACTCGTTTAGTCCAGCGGAGAATTGAGTGGAAATTCAGCCCACCGCGTTCCCCGCATTTTGGAGGTTAATGGGAAGGAGCCGTAAAAATGACGAAACGTCACCTCTACACGATCACTCAGGGACGAGTGTTAAGATACGAGGAGTATAACACTCTGCTCACTACGATAGAGGCTGTTTTGAATTCGAGGCCTCTCACACCCGTGTCCAGTGATCCCTCCGACCTTACCGTCCTCACCCCCGTCTGTGCAGTCTGATTTTCTCGAGGTTTCAGACAACCGTCTTTCAAGATGGCAGTACGTGCAAAAGCTTGGTCAACTCTTCTGGAAGCGATGGCAGTCCGAGTATCTCCTCGAGCTGCAAAAACGAACCAAGTGGACAGGGACCGGAGTTAAGAAATCCATCCGGGCCGAGACAACGAGATACGCGTCGTAACAGTCAAAACATCGAGCGGAAGCTTCAAACGTTCCGTAAAGAAGTTGTGCCTTCTTCCTAACGAGAACTCGTCGGACGATTAGAGACTCGAATTTCTGTCGATTTGTTTTATTTTTCTCGTCCATTTTAAGTGTTTTATTACCACAGATAGTTCCTAAAGTTAATTCGTGTTTGCTCGCAAAAGATGAGCCTAATTACTTTCGTCCATTTTTATTTCGTGTTTGCTCGCAAAAGATGAACCTAATTATTTTCGTCTATTTTTATTTCGTGTTTGCTCGCAAAAGATGAGCCAAAGTATTATTGTTTGTATAGACTTACTAGCCTATGTCGCCAAGAAAAAAAGGGCGTATACAGTTCCTATAGTGTTATTGAAAGACGACCTTTCAAGGGGGCCGGGATGTTCAAGAGAGTATCTACGGTCGATAAGTTAGACGCGATGTATCGATAGTGTCGACGCGAGACGGCACGAGCGATAGAGAGACAGAGCTAAGCAAGATGTCTCGCTGTGATCCATAATGAATAAAACATTTGAACTTTCATTACGCGTTTTCAATCATCTCCAACAGGCATTATAGAACCTTGCAATTCACCGTATAGCTCACTTATGGTCATCGTCAACAAAAAAGATGGGACACCTAGATTTTGCGTCGACTATCGGCGTCTCAATAGCGTCACGGAGGACGTAACCCAGCCCATGCCGAAGATCCACGAGGCTCTCAAAGAACTCAGCACGGCGAAGGTATTTTCCACCATCGATTTAAAAAGAGGGTATTGGCAAATATCTGTGGATCTCGAGTCGAAAAAACTTACCGCCTACACTATACCGGACGGGGCTACGTACCCGTTCTGGGTCATGCCGTTCGGATTGAAGAACGCTCCAAACACTTTCCAAAGGCTGATGAGCCACGAGGTACTAATCGGCCTAATTGACAAAATCTGTGTCGTCTATTTTGACGACATCATTGTCTTCTCGAGAGAGTGAGAAGAACATCTCTAGCGCCTCACACTGGTTTTCGAGCGTTTGAGCGAACAAGTTGAGCTTCTTGAGCGAACAAGCTCAACAAGCTTTCGACCCAATCAAATTGGAAATCCAAAAGCCTCTCAAACTCAGTCGCCCTGATCCATCCCTGCAATACATCTTGTAAACGAAAGCCAGTGAGGTAGGGATGGGAGCTGTCCTCTACGAACTTACCCCTAGGAATTCAAAGGACATCATCAGTTACGCGGGTGCAAAATTCGATGCCACTCAAAAACGTTATCATAGTAATGAACAAGAGTGCCTCGCGGTGGTTTGGGCCGTTAAGCGTTACCGCAACTACCTCGAGGAAAAACCCTTCATCTTGCGAACTGACACTAGGGCACTAGCATGGTTGAAATACGTAAAGCATGAAAAGCCCAAGCTTAGCCGCTGGGCAATCCTTCTTGAAAAACTAAACTTCACACCTGAACACGTGCCCGGAAGAGCCAACGACCTTCCTGGTGCACTCTCCCAAAATGCCGGGGATCAGCCTTCAGAAAAGTGCGAGGAAAATGACAACCTCCACCCACCAGAACGCTCTAATGCGCCAACTCAGATTTCGTCACCAGCGATTTTCGGCATCCACCAAACATTCTAGACGAAGTAATGGAGAATCAACAGAACGATCGCGCACTTTGCAACATCGTGAAGATACTCCAATCTCAAGATTACAACTATGACTACCAACTACAAGACGGTACAGTCTTCAAATGAATTCAACAGGACTGGAAGATTCTGGTACCTGAAAACTCCAAAATCAAAGTACTCCAGTATTGTCATAATTCCTCCGTAGCGGGGCATCCGGGAATGGATGAAACTCTCAGGAAAATACAAGCTCACTTTACGTGGATAAATCTCCGTAAAGATGTACGGAACCACGCGAAAGCTTGTCACGTGTGTGCGTGCCTCAAATCAACTTGGCCGAAACACCCGGATCAATTAAGATCGCATCAACCCTGACAACCTTGGGAAACGATAGCGGTCGATCTTATGGGACCCTATCTACGGTCAGGCCGAGGTAAGCGTTTTATCCTAGTCGTCATCGATTTATTCTCACGATGGGTGGAGGCCTTTGTCATAGGCTCCTCTGAAGCTACCCGAGTGATAAACCTAGAAAATGAGGTCTTCAATAGATACGGATATCCGAAGGCAATCTTGTCGGATGATCGGTCCTAATTCTCTAGCCTAAAATGGCGTAACGATTGCGAAAAATGGCGGGCCAGCCTCTGGACCACTGCAATGTACCATCCCCGAGCTAACCCCACTGAGAGACGCAACCAAGAAATCAAGAAAGACCTACGGTTGCATCTGCGGGATAAACGGCATCGGGAGTGGGATCGCCAACTCTCACACGTTTTGTTCCAACTACGTAATCGACGTAACGCGGCAACAGGCCGTTCTCCGAGTGAAGCCTTACTCGGAAAGGGCTTACGTCTCCCCGGCGAATGGAAGTTTCCAGTCGGCGCCAAAGACGTAAATCCAGATCATGAACAACGCATCCAGTCAGTCCAGAAACATCAAGAGAATTATCAAAGCAAATATTCCAACACCACTGAAACCTCTCCACGGTAACAACCTGGAGATCAGGTGTATGCTTGAACTTACGTCCAATCCAATGCTCCAGAGGGAATGGACGCCGGATTCACAGCTCCATGGAGTGGACCCTACACAATCCGAGGGAATCTGGGAGGCGCCGTCTACCTGGTGGACCAAGGACATAAAGTCTTCAAAATTCACGGCCGTCTCTTAAAACCGGCCTCCACCTCACCATCGCTCCAGGCGGTCACACCTGACCCCGAGTCTAACCTTACGATTCTCGCCATGGTTACACCATCCTTGGGCGCTTCGACAAAGCCAAACCCTACGGCGCAGTCGAATGTCACCCCGGACAGGCCAAACCTTACGGCTTGTTCCGACCAGCTTACCAGGAACCCATTGCTGGTTTCCACCAGACGTTCGGACCAGAAGGTCCGCTCAACACCCGTGGTGAACACGGGCAACAGACCAGCGTCCGGACCAAGTCCAAGGCCAGCTTCGGGTCGAACCCCAAAGTCATCACCTAAACAACCTACAAGAACGTTCACCAGTATTACCAAACATCGACGGTCATCGCCGTACAATTGACGTCCCCGTCCTCCAAAAACACATCCCACATAACATTAAACGCCCAAAGATGTCTGGATGAACCGACTCCCTGGACACTTGTTGTACGCCACTTTGGCGCCTATGTTGTTTTTTGCCGTCGTATTCGTCCAGGAATCTTCGGAACCTGAAACAGAAAAAAAAATATTTATTACATGATATATTAAAAATTAAAACGAGGAACGCTAGCGCGCCCCGGCCCTACCTTATCGTCGATTTGTTTCCTCCGTCGGTATCCCGACGTCTACCTGAAAAAGAAAAAAAAAGGTTTAAAATGAATGAATTAACGATTGCCTTATTATTCAAACATTTATTTCTACATAAAAAATCTGTTTTACTTACCGCTTACACCGCTGGTCTCCATCGAGTCTCCGATAAATCCCGGCGACTACCGGTAAAAAAGAACGAATTATTGTGTGCGTATTTTAGCTGTAAGAACGGGTTTATATTTGGAAAGCTACGACTTACAGAGAAAATCGATTACTTAAACATTTGCGCTGCGTTACCTGAAAAGAAAAAAAATATTAAACACTTATTTTTAATAGCTAATTTTTACGTATTTTGTTCATAGTTAAATTTAAGGGAGACTTTGTCCTTGAAATTTTCAAAAAATCAATTTGAGCTCAACATGAGCAGCTAGAAGAAGAGGAGGGATGCCTCTATGGACCAGGCATTGCCGATTAGCGGTAATTATAAACACATTTGTGTAAACACATTACAAAACTTTAAACGCATTTTTCTCGAAAACACGTTTTTAAAAATGGCTGACATTCTCCTGACCGCTGTAATTAACATATCGACCTGAAATTTGGAGGGCATACTCAGAAAATATGTCTTCACGGAATGACGGATCGTTTTTTCGATAGATACATTTTTGCATTTATTATTTATCTTTTTATGCGAAAAAAACGCGAAAATTCGATTTTTTTTAAATTGCCGCCATTTTCCGAAATTTGTACTAAACGAAAAACCCATCCGTCATTCCATGACCAAAGGGTCACAGATTGATAATATGCTTTGAATTTGTGTTTCAGATCAACAAAGAGGGGGCAGTGATGTCAGCCGTTTACCTCCCGCGATTTGAGGACCTGTTTTCGCGGAACTGCAACGGCCGCCATTTTGGTTTTTTTTTTAATTTTTAACGTTCTATTTATCATGAATAAAAGCAAGAAAAAAACCGCACTTAAAAAGCTTTAATCGTTTCCTTAAAAAAAAAATAAAATGTAAACACCTGAAATATGGCACTCCAAGGACAAAGTCTCCGTTAATCACTTCCGTTCCTCGTACACAAAAAACACCGCTCACTGTTAATATTATTACTTACCTTTTTATTACACATTCCAAACACCGCACATACACCCCGAGTACACTCCGTCCGCCGATATATCAAAACATTTCCCCTGTACCCGCAAAGGCGAATATTCAAATACACCGTGACACCAGCGCCGCGATCGGCGACTCGCGACACTCGCCGCAAACTTGTCCGACACATAGACTTATAAGATAGACTACGCGCTCCCATGAGAGACACTGAACTAGCATATAAAGGACAGAGATGTATCGGGAGTACTCTTTTCACTCGGCGTCATGGTGGAGATAACGGAGCAGTGGAAGTGGAACACAGCCTTGCACACGTCAAATGCGCATACATTTTCCTTCACCGTTCTCGTTTCACGTTTCTGTCATAATTTTGTGCTATAATTTATTTAGTATTGTAGTTAAAAGTATACAATAGGAATGGTAGCGAACTGCTGCATTTGTAAATCGCATCTGGGTCAAGAGGAAGATGTAACTTTTCATAAGTAAGTTAAAGTACTTTGATAAGAATTTCAAATATATTGAGTGTGAGGAGGTTGTTTTTTCCATCTATGTAATCGCGTTCGTAATCCGACAATTAAACAGTCTCGCATAAGTGTTGGATATTGTTTATCTAAAAAAAGACTATTTTCTAATTTTAGGATTCCAAGAAACGAAAACCTTACCAATGAATAGATTAAAATTATAAGTGGAATTGGAATAAAGATTACCAAAACTGCAACTGTGTGTAGTAAGCACTTTGAACATAATCAATTCCAGTACAAAATGGTTGGCAGTGCAATAAAAAGATTTTTGATCCCGAACGCGATTCTAATGAAATATGTCGCAGCTCCTCCATATCCAAGGTACGTTAAATTTAATGAGAAAATATTTTGAAATTATTCCCAATGAAAATTATTCCAGCAACTGTGATGAAGAAACTGAGAGGAAGGCAAAATATGACAGGGAGAACGTCATGGTACCAGAATCTGTTCTTACGTAAGTCAAACAATTTATATGAGCCCAGATATAGAAAAATGTACGTAATCATTACATCCTGTGTCGACAAGCTAAACCGTACATGGGCTGTATATAATCAACTTTATATTTTTGATATATTATTTGTGTTCTTTTAGTCAATCGGTTGACAGTGATGGATATTTTTTTTGTTTTTCAGTGAGCTAGTAAACGATAAGACAGAAGATGGAAATTCAACACTCTCTAAAACGTACTGTAAAATGATTCATTCATAATAATCACTACTACTTCAGTTATAGATTAAACAACGTATTCTCATAGAAAAGACGACTCTGCCGCTAATATCAACAAAAAACGGGCTCGAGTAAAGACGATTCGGTATATTGGGGACCTAGGCCGTGAAGATTTCACTTCTGATGAGGCCCACGATGTCGTCAAGAGTTATGTCAGTGGCTGCAAAAATGAAATAAAAACATTGAAGCAGAAAGTACGACGTCTGGACACAAAAATAAGAACTATGAAGGATCTGATAGATGACCTAAGAAGTAATAATATGTTAACGAGTGAAGCTGCAGAATTTCTACAAGTAAGCACTTTAATCAGGAAATCATGAAATCTGACAAAGCACTAAACCGTTAAGCTAGACATCGTAAAATAAATAATCGTGTTATTTTTTTAAGATTACCAAGATAAGAAGGTTAGCCTTAACGGGTTAGTTAGGAACACTTTTTTTCAAATGAAACACACGAACACTTGAACACCCTGAAATGTATACTTTGAAGTATTCTTTGAATTGTAAATGTGTGAAATAGTATTTGTACTAATGTCTTCTCATAATATTATTATAAGTCTTATTATTATAAATCTAATATATTTAATTTTACTCGGTGTGATAATAATCACACCTTGTAAAGCAACATTTTGTACAGTGCTGGACGGACAAACTTTTCCTGATCTCGTATGATTGCACCCACTCGTCAGAAAAAGATTTTTCGTACGCATGTCACGATATACTATAAATGACCCTAAAAATTGTTTACAATAGGAAATATACACAGGTTTTAATCATTGAAAAATTATATAATCGAACATTATTTCAATTATTGTACAATGTATTATAATTCAACTTATAATTCGTATAAGTTGAACTGATACTTAAATAAAAGTGGGAACAAAATGTTAAAAAATCCAATCTATACCTTGTCTAACTCATTTTCATTTATTTTTCTTCGTTAGACATCAATGAGTCCGGCGTTGAATGAAATATTTGAGAACCTACTATCGGATGAGAAGAGTCCCTACGTTTATCCTCCTGCATTACAAGAATTTGCGAGCAGTATATTATATTATTCGACCCCGGTGTACGAGTACGTAAGATGTACTTTCCTGAAAACTTTACCGCATCCTCAAACAGTCCGAAAGTGGTTTCGAAGCGTGGATTTTTCTCCAGGGATTCATACATCGATTTTAGATCATTTGAAAAATCTAGTTCAAGAAAACCTCTCGAATGGCAAGAAATTACAGTTCAGCATGCAAGTAGATGAGATGTCTATAAAAAGACTGACTGAGTGGGATGGAAACAAATTTCATGGACGAGTCGACATAGGAAGCAAGGAGACTAGAGTAAAGGAGTCCAAACTCCCTATCCTAGCCTTTCAATCGGTCGCAGAGATGTAGTGCTCAGTTCCGCCGCAGACGTCGCTAGTGTTCCCCAGAGCCCATAATATATAGTAATACAAAACTGCATAAGGTCCGAGCTTCGCCTCAACGACCAATCACAAAAGTGGGGTGATCGTGATTCTCTCTCGTACTCACTTGAAACAGTCATGGTGCATTCTCTCTCGCACACCCGAACGATAATACACCCAAGTGGGGATTCCTTCTATTATAATATATAATAATATTGTGTACATATATCCAATGAATAAAATATAAATATTATTAATGAAACAACTCGTGTTGTTTTATTCACATGGGCTTATTATATAAAAAGCACATCAGATATAATAATTATATAATAAGTACAACACGAGTTATTTTATTATGGAAACTTATGATTTGCCTGTTATGTTTAAAAATATAGCTAATTATAATGAAACGCGAATAAAGCGATAAACCAACCGTAATGTATCTCGTAATGTATTTATTATTCGCATGCGCGTTACTCTGTTTTCTTGTACAATAATAATAATTATTATAAATAATAATAATAACATGTACATGCAGGTAACCGGGCGAATGCGGGAATGTTGGCTTTACATGCTGGGGTTGTCTTTTCAACATGTGCTTATTATATGTATACCCATGAAAACTCGTTATTTGCTAGTTACGTTTAAAAATGAAGCTAAATATGAATTTAATTAAGCGATGAACCAACCGAACAGGCCGTCAAGCCTAATTGAACCCCAAGCGCGGCAATCACTTAAATATGAGAAGATTATATTTATTGGCAAATGATTGTGTAGCGAAGTTGGTAGAACGCTAGATTACTGTGTTGGAGGTCCTGAGTTCGAGCCTCGGTAGTTTTAATTTTTTTTTGCATTCGTACAGGTATCTGGTTGTACGAGCGAATTGAAGCAGTTTCAACCAATCAAAGAACTCGTCCGATCCCAAAAGAACTCGAACAAAAATAACATGGAAGAATATATTTTTTAATTTACTGCCATCAATAGTTGAAATTTGTTTTATAATTCCTACCTACAGTGTTTACTTTTTCCCTTTATCACATTGACTCGCGAGGAGTCATCTCCATTATTATACACATAGTTCGATAGCTGCAGTGCTGATGTACACGACAGATATGTTTGTTTGTTTGACAGGCGAAAACAATTTTGCCGCCATAAGACGGTCAGTTTCACCTTATGCAGTTTTGTATTACTATATTTTATGGGCTCTGGGGAACATTAGCGACGCCTGCGGCGGAACTGAGCATTACACCTCTGCGACCGAAAGAAAGAACTGTTTGAGGCGGGAGTGTCGACTCCTTCTCTCTAGTCTCCTTAATAGAAACCGATGGCAATGACTGTGAAGACGTTGTAGAAGCGAATTATGCGTTGCTCTTCATGCTTGTGGCCCTCAATGGACATTTTAGACCCCGATAGCCTACTACTTCACACATAGTTTACCAAGTGAAGAGAGAGCCAATATTACGAGACAAATTCTACTGTTTCTACATGAGTACGGAATCAGTAATGTGTGCTCTCTCACATTTGATGGAGCATCTACCAACATTTCAATGGTCGAAGTACTCGGATGTAACATCCGGAATAATGAAGAAAACACGTTTTTCCAGCATCCTGCTCCTGGAAGGCCAATATTTGCAGTTTTCAATGCCTGCCACATGGCTAAATTAGTGAGAAACGCTTTTGCTGATTTCGTTCTAATCGATGATCGCGGTAACAAAGTTGATTGGCATTATATTGTCGAACTTGTAAAGTATCAAGGGAAGCAAGAATTACATTGTGCCACAAAGATTAGACGAAGGCATATCGATTTCAGGAGAGAAAAAATGAAAGTCAAATTGGCTGTCTAAGTTTTGAGTACAAGAGTAGCTGATTCATTAAAGTTCCTCGAAGAAGATTTGAAGGTTTCCGAGTTCCAGGGCGCTGATGCGACAGCCAATTTCTGTCGGACAATGAATGATATCTTCGATATTTTAAACTCCAGAAGAAAACGTGGGAGAAACCCGTCAGAAGATTGCATCACTCCAGAAAATATCTATAATTTGGAAAAAAAGTGGATGAATTTATTAAGTACATACACGATCTGAAATTAATTTACAACGGCAGAGAGATTTCTGTTTTGAAAGGTCACCGAAGAACAGGCTTCTGGGGATTTATCGTAGGAATGAAGAGCGTATAAAATCTGGCACATTATGTTTTTGACAACCATGTCATACTTGTTGATGTCATACTTGTTGATGTCATACTTGTTGACGTACAAACTGTCGCAAGACCATCTTGAAACATTCATTTCGTGCTGCAGGAGAATGGGAGGCTTCAACAACAACCCAAGTTGTCGCCAATTCAGATCCGCCTATAAGAAATTGTGTTTATACGTCAACTGCATTCAACCGATGTGTTGGTCTAGTGGTTAGCGTGCTTGCCTCTGGAATCAACACATCGGGAGGTCGCGGGTTCGAATCACCGTCTCGTAGTTTCGGAGAGAAATAAAAACACAGGCGTGACGTAGCTCCAGTTCTACACGCGTGTCGCGCACACGGACCGGTACGTGTGTATGTCGTGCGAGTGTCACTGTAGCCTGTGAGTTATTTCTCGACGAAACGCGACTAGCTCCGAGACTGTGAAGCGAACTCGGGACCGGCTGTATTGGTTTAGGTTTTCCGCAGTTTCCCTATATCCAAAGCAGAAATGCATGGTGAATGCGATACAGAGGGGGAAGTCGGCTACGGCCGCAAGGTGGGGTTATATGGAAAACTGGAATATGGGGTTATGTATCAAGGGGGAAGATCCCTGTACAGATGGAAGTGTAAAAAAAAAAAAACGTCAACTGCATTGTTCCTCAAGAGGCAAATTGTTCATTGCAAGATGCAACAGACTTGCTACAAGTAAGTTCAGCACAGGACAAAGATGACGATACGTTATTGGCAGATGCAATTATCTTCGATCATGATTACGAGGCCTCTAATGGCTGGAATTGGAATGAGTATTGCAGCGAAGTAGTTGCTCATATTGCTGGCGCAATTGTTAAATCTTAAAAAAAAAACATTCTAATGCCCACTCTGTCTGGAATCTCTGGAATCGGACGAATCCACTTCGTTGCTTCAAAAAAGGAAAAATAGAGGTGGCTTACTTAATCCCAGCGATGACGTTGTGATACTTTGCAAGGCTGCTGAAAGGGTAATAAGGAGTACAAATAACATCCTTACCCTGAAGAATGTACTACCAAAACTGGTCATTGACGCTAAGCGATTACTCCCAAATAATTTATTTGCGCTACTTGATATGTATCCCGAAGAGTCATTAGTTATAAACAATCACAGAAATGAGTTGGTGGAAAAAATTTGAACCAAATATTATAAGATAAGATTGCATCACAAAAGTCGTTCGCTGCAGGAATCGGTTCAACGACTAAGAAGTTTCCACAACCGACTTATTATCTTTGCTAACCAGTGATTTAAGTTTCTTGCGATATTCTAACATTATTTTTATTCGTTTGTTAATCTTTTTTCATGGTTTAAAATTGTTATCTATTGTTATGCATGCACACAAGTTTGTTCATAAACACTCGTGACGTTTGGAATCTAAAGTTAGGTTAATTTACATCCATCCATAACGCAAGCGCGTGATTTCTCCTCATTCTCCTCTGCTGCCTCATCCCCACCACAAGTATCCTGAGACAGAGAGAAGAGTACTCCCGATATATTTTCGTCCTTTATATGTTGGCTACAAGCGGCCCATAAGAACGCTCAGTCTATCTTATAAGTCTATGGTCCGACACCGCGACACCAGTGCTGCCACTCGGTTCATTCGCCACTTACGCCGCGCCATAATCACGGTCTTACATGCAGGTCTGGAAACTCCCGTGGTGGGGGTAGTTCGTTTAATGAAACCATAATTCTTAGAGTTTAGCGGTGGCGCTGCGGTAGCGTCCTAATCTTCGACGAGGGGCGGCGGATGCGGAGGAGGGTTCTCCGTCTCAGTCTCACCCACGGATTTTCGCCGTTATTCCACCTGCGTACGTTGACATACCTATTTATTATAGTAACGGAATTATAGTATATGGGAAAAGACATTCCGAAATGAAAACATGAATGAATATACACGGAAAAATATATTATTAACAGCGACTAAAGTTTTATCGAAATGTGAGCAAGCTCGAAAAAAAATGAACGATTTTAAACATTTTACTTTCACCTCAGATTTGGCAAGTTTGTTTGGTTTATTGTATAAGTATTAAAGTTATTATGATCCTAAATCTATTGTACTATGTGTTGCAAATTTTACCATATTGCAGATTGCAGTTAAGTACAAACTCAAAGAAAACCCATTTAATGAGCTATTGAATGCGACACTTGTATATCTGGGCAATTAATTTTCGTAGTTTTGTATTTAAGAACGCGTAAGAATAGAAAAAAAGCCATTAGCATAATTCCAAAGAAATCGCATCGACTTTGATTTGTTTATGTTTCTTAGTCTTAAAAATACAGGTAAGTATGAATAAAAATATCGGTTCCATTTTCTCGTTTTTTATTCAAATTTATTCATTCAAAATTAAGAAATATTCGTATACATATATATATATATATATACAGGGTGACAATTTTAATGTGGCCATGCTTTTTTGAGGGCCTTGCGCGAAGATTTTGGGTCTGAAAAAAATATGATTTTGAATGGTTTTTCGAGCCTTTTTCGAAAAACAATACGGCAGATTTTTGTCTTGAAAAATGTACGCCAGAAGAAATAAGGCATTGCGAAAAAAAACGCAAAATACATTTCGAGCACATGAGATTGAAGTTTTTTAAATTCCGCATACAATGCACTCCGGAAAACTTGATTTGCGCCCGCCATCATGGTGGAAAAAATTGTTAAAAGTACGCCGTAAAGTGGCAATTTGCGTGAAACAAGCTATTTAAGTCAGACGCGATCGTGCTATGGGATGTCCTAGCTTGGTACGTTACAGCTGCAACTTCCGAATGTTCGGCTGTCACACGAAGGTGGTTGAGAATCCCTTGACCGGCGAATGAGCTAAGGGATCTGAATTTGTACCCATCCGAGTCCATTGCAGAGAATATGGTCAATTTCGAAAAAGTTCGAAAATTCCATGTACTGCAAATAATATTTTGAATAATTTGGAATTCGTTTCCAGCTCTTGGACACATCATTTTGAAAAAAAAAACTTTAACACAGATTAGGGAAAATTTACAGACTTTTTCCTATTACGCGTATTATTTTTCCCACATTCATTACTGCGAGCATTGTGTGAGCGTGTGCGTGCATGAGGATGTACGAGTGCACACGCGCGTGTGCGTAATGTGGACATTTGCCACGTTTCGAGCGCGCTCTGAACTCGGGTTCGGAGAGCACGCTACGCGGTTCGGTCCGAACGCATCGTCAAACGTCAAAACGCGTTATTTGACGTTTTGGATTAGTCAGCTGATATTGTCAGCTGATACCATCTTGGATATGCAGATTTAGCGCACACACGTCGAACTGTCGTCGAAAGGCCAAATTTGACGCGTGATTTGACGTTTCATCAATCGTCTGCTATTAATTTCTGACATCTTGGGCAAATGGGGAGCACGCGCGTTGAAGGTTTGCCGAAATGCACTGTTTGGTGCGTGATTTGATATTACGTGATATCGCCGGCCATGATTGTTTGCCATTTTGGGTGTGCAAAATCATGATTCGAGACGGCGAGCGATTATCTCTAGAGTTATTTAAAATTTCGATTCGAATAAAAATCTACAGTACGTGTCTTTGTCTTTTTTTGCGTTCACAAGACGTAAATGAAAACACAACTACGTACTGGAAAAAGGTGTTTTTAATGATTAATTGAAAAGTACCGAACATCGGAACAAAAACAAGTTTGGTATTTTTTCAGACAAGTTGACCGTGCCTCTACCTGGAGCGCCGATTCGATTTCTATCTACGCAATAAATAATTAATACATGTCTGCGATGGTTCTGAAGGCGTAAACCAGTTATTCCATAATGATGATTATGGTTCTGGGGGATGGGTTCGGAAATTCCCGATATGACTGTCCCGAGCTTATGTTCGCTTTTACCTTACTTTCGGTTATTTTGCGTCAAACGGTATGGAGACGCTCGGTGGACGGTTTCAAGCGCATTTGTTGATTGACAAAGGTAAAAGCAATGGTGATGGTGGTTCTGGGGAATTCGATACGCCACATGGACGACGATTATAAGCGCATTTATTAATAAAAATAAAAGCAATGATTGTGATGATTCTGGGGTACCCGATTGGACATGCCTGATATGACGGCATCGAGTTCTTCTCTGCTTTTACCTTTCTTTCAGTCATATCGCATCGAATAAAATGACGAAGATTTGGGGATGATAACAGGCGCATTTGTTAATAAACAAAGGTAAAAGCAATGATTGTGTCGATTCTGGGTGACCCAATTGGACAGGCCTGATATGACGGCATCGAGTTCTTCTCTGCTTTTTCCTTTCTTTCTCTCATATCGCATCAAATACACTGACGACGATTTGAAGACGATTACACGCGCATTTGCTAATAAAAAAAGATAAAAGCAATAATTGTGCTCATTCTGGGGGACCCGAATGGACAT
The DNA here is from genome assembly GCA_944452715.1 of Ophion slaviceki. Classification (NCBI taxonomy): domain Eukaryota; kingdom Metazoa; phylum Arthropoda; class Insecta; order Hymenoptera; family Ichneumonidae; genus Ophion; species Ophion slaviceki. Next base: position 45,336,415 of record OX101786.1, read on the forward strand.
TACTAACATGACGGCATCAAGTTCTTCTCTGCTTTTACCTTTATTTCTGTCATATTGCTTCAAATACAATGACGACGATTTGAGGATGATTTTAGGCGCATTTGTTAATAACAAAAAGGTAAAAGCAATGATTGTGATGAATCTGGGGAACCCGAATGAATATTACTAATATGACGGCATCGAGTTCTTTTCTGCTTTTACCTTTGTTTCTGTCGTATCGCATCAAATACAATGACGACAATTTGAGCATGATTTCAGGCGCCTTTGTTAATAAAAAAAAGGTAAAAGCAATAATTGTGATGAATCTAGGGGACCCGACTGGGCATTGCTAATATGACGGCATCGAGTTCTTCTCTGCTTGTACCTTTATTTCTGTCATATTGGATCAAATAAAATGACGACGATTTAAGGATGATTACAGGCGCATTTCTTAACAAACAAAGATAAAGCAACGATTGTGCAAATTCTGGAAGACCCGAATGGACATTGCTAATATGACGGCATCGAGTTCTTCTCTGCTTTTACCTTTATTTCTGTCGTATCGCATCAAATACAATCACGACGATTCAAGGATGATTACGGGCACATTTCTTAATGAACAAAGATAAAAGCAATGACCGTGATGAATCTGGGGGACCCGAATGGACATTGCTAATATGACGGCATCGAGTTCTCTGCTTTTACCTGTATTTCTGTCATATTGCTTCAAATACAATAACGACGATTTAACGATGATTACGGGCACATTTCTTAATGAACAAAGATAAAAGCAATGATTGTGATGAATCTGGGGGACCCGAATGGACATTGCTAATATGACGGCATCGAGTTCTTCTCTGCTTTTACCTGTATTTCTGTCATATTGCTTCAAATACATTGATGACAATTTGACGATGATTTCAGGCGCCTTTGTTAATAAAAAAAAGGTAAAAGCAATAATTGTGATGAATCTAGGGGACCCGACTGGTCATTGCTAATATGACGGCATCGAGTTCTTCTCTGCTTTCCCTTTGTTTCTGTCATATCGTATCAAATACAATAACGACGATTCAAGGGTGACTACGGGCACATTTCTTAATAAACAAAGATGAAGACAATGATTGTGATGAATCTGGGGGACCCGAATGGACATTGCTAACATGACGGCATCGAGTTCTTCTCTGCTTTTACCTGTATTTCTGTCATATCGCATCAAATACAATAACGAGGATTTAAGGATCATTACGGGCGCATTTCTTAATAAACAAAGATAAAAGCAATGATTGTGCCGATTCTGGGGGACCCGAATGGACATTACTAATATGACGGCGTCGAGTTCTTCTCTGATTTTACCTTTATTTCTGTCATATTGCTTCAAATACAATGACGACAATTTGAGGATGATTTCAGGCGCATTTGTTAATAAAAAAAGGTAAAAGCAATGATTGTGATGAATTTGGGGGACCCGAATGGATAATACTAATATGACGGCATTGAGTTCTTCTCTGCTTTTACCTTTATTTCTGTCATATTGCTTCAAATACTATGACGACGATTTGAGGATGATTTCAGGCGCATTTATTAATAAAAAAAAGGTAAAAGCAGTGATTGTGATGAATCTGGGCGACCCGAATGGGCATTGCTAATATGACGGCATCGAGTTCTTCTCTGCTTTTACCTTTATTTCTGTCATATCGTATCAAATACAATAACGACGATTTAACGATGATTACGGGCACATTTCTTAATGAACAAAGATAAAAGCAATGATTGTGATGAATCTGGGGGACCCGAATGGACATTGCTAATATGACGGCATCGAGTTCTTCTCTGCTTTTACCTGTATTTCTGTCATATTGCTTCAAATACATTGATGACAATTTGACGATGATTTCAGGCGCCTTTGTTAATAAAAAAAGGTAAAAGCAATAATTGTGATGAATCTAGGGGACCCGACTGGTCATTGCTAATATGACGGCATCGAGTTCTTCTCTGCTTTTACCTTTGTTTCTGTCATATCGTATCAAATACAATAACGACGATTCAAGGGTGACTACGGGCACATTTCTTAATAAACAAAGATGAAGACAATGATTGTGATGAATCTGGGGGACCCGAATGGACATTGCTAACATGACGGCATCGAGTTCTTCTCTGCTTTTACCTGTATTTCTGTCATATCGCATCGAATAAAATGACGAAGATTTGGGGATGATAACAGGCGCATTTGTTAATAAACAAAGGTAAAAGCAATGATTGTGTCGATTCTGGGTGACCCAATTGGACAGGCCTGATATGACGGCATCGAGTTCTTCTCTGCTTTTTCCTTTCTTTCTCTCATATCGCATCAAATACACTGACGACGATTTGAAGACGATTACACGCGCATTTGCTAATAAAAAAAGATAAAAGCAATAATTGTGCTCATTCTGGGGGACCCGAATGGACATTACTAACATGACGGCATCAAGTTCTTCTCTGCTTTTACCTTTATTTCTGTCATATTGCTTCAAATACAATGACGACGATTTGAGGATGATTTTAGGCGCATTTGTTAATAACAAAAAGGTAAAAGCAATGATTGTGATGAATCTGGGGAACCCGAATGAATATTACTAATATGACGGAATCGAGTTCTTTTCTGCTTTTACCTTTGTTTCTGTCGTATCGCATCAAATACAATGACGACAATTTGAGCATGATTTCAGGCGCCTTTGTTAATAAAAAAAAGGTAAAAGCAATAATTGTGATGAATCTAGGGGACCCGACTGGGCATTGCTAATATGACGGCATCGAGTTCTTCTCTGCTTGTACCTTTATTTCTGTCATTTTGGATCAAATAAAATGACGACGATTTAAGGATGATTACAGGCGCATTTCTTAACAAACAAAGATAAAGCAACGATTGTGCAAATTCTGGGAGACCCGAATGGACATTGCTAATATGACGGCATCGAGTTCTTCTCTGCTTTTACCTTTATTTCTGTCGTATCGCATCAAATACAACGACGAGGATTTGAGGATGATTACAGGCGCATTTGTTAATAAAAAAGATAAAAGCAATAATTGTGCTCATTCTGGGGGACCCGAATGGACATTGCTAATATGACGGCATCGAATTCTTCTCTGCTTTTACTTTTATTTCTGTCATATCGTATCAAATACAATCACGACGATTCAAGGATGATTACGGGCACATTTCTTAATGAACAAAGATAAAAGCAATGACCGTGATGAATCTGGGGGACCCGAATGGACATTGCTAATATGACGGCATCGAGTTCTCTGCTTTTACCTGTATTTCTGTCATATTGCTTCAAATACAATAACGACGATTTAACGATGATTACGGGCACATTTCTTAATGAACAAAGATAAAAGCAATGATTGTGATGAATCTGGGGGACCCGAATGGACATTGCTAATATGACGGCATCGAGTTCTTCTCTGCTTTTACCTGTATTTCTGTCATATTGCTTCAAATACATTGATGACAATTTGACGATGATTTCAGGCGCCTTTGTTAATAAAAAAAGGTAAAAGCAATAATTGTGATGAATCTAGGGGACCCGACTGGTCATTGCTAATATGACGGCATCGAGTTCTTCTCTGCTTTCCCTTTGTTTCTGTCATATCGTATCAAATACAATAACGACGATTCAAGGGTGACTACGGGCACATTTCTTAATAAACAAAGATGAAGACAATGATTGTGATGAATCTGGGGGACCCGAATGGACATTGCTAACATGACGGCATCGAGTTCTTCTCTGCTTTTACCTGTATTTCTGTCATATCGCATCAAATACAATAACGAGGATTTAAGGATCATTACGGGCGCATTTCTTAATAAACAAAGATAAAAGCAATGATTGTGCCGATTCTGGGGGACCCGAATGGACATTACTAATATGACGGCGTCGAGTTCTTCTCTGATTTTACCTTTATTTCTGTCATATTGCTTCAAATACAATGACGACAATTTGAGGATGATTTCAGGCGCATTTGTTAATAAAAAAAGGTAAAAGCAATGATTGTGATGAATTTGGGGGACCCGAATGGATAATACTAATATGACGGCATTGAGTTCTTCTCTGCTTTTACCTTTATTTCTGTCATATTGCTTCAAATACTATGACGACGATTTGAGGATGATTTCAGGCGCATTTATTAATAAAAAAAAGGTAAAAGCAGTGATTGTGATGAATCTGGGCGACCCGAATGGGCATTGCTAATATGACGGCATCGAGTTCTTCTCTGCTTTTACCTTTATTTCTGTCATATCGTATCAAATACAATAACGACGATTTAACGATGATTACGGGCACATTTCTTAATGAACAAAGATAAAAGCAATGATTGTGATGAATCTGGGGGACCCGAATGGACATTGCTAATATGACGGCATCGAGTTCTTCTCTGCTTTTACCTGTATTTCTGTCATATTGCTTCAAATACATTGATGACAATTTGACGATGATTTCAGGCGCCTTTGTTAATAAAAAAAGGTAAAAGCAATAATTGTGATGAATCTAGGGGACCCGACTGGTCATTGCTAATATGACGGCATCGAGTTCTTCTCTGCTTTTACCTTTGTTTCTGTCATATCGTATCAAATACAATAACGACGATTCAAGGGTGACTACGGGCACATTTCTTAATAAACAAAGATGAAGACAATGATTGTGATGAATCTGGGGGACCCGAATGGACATTGCTAACATGACGGCATCGAGTTCTTCTCTGCTTTTACCTGTATTTCTGTCATATCGCATCGAATAAAATGACGAAGATTTGGGGATGATAACAGGCGCATTTGTTAATAAACAAAGGTAAAAGCAATGATTGTGTCGATTCTGGGTGACCCAATTGGACAGGCCTGATATGACGGCATCGAGTTCTTCTCTGCTTTTTCCTTTCTTTCTCTCATATCGCATCAAATACACTGACGACGATTTGAAGACGATTACACGCGCATTTGCTAATAAAAAAAGATAAAAGCAATAATTGTGCTCATTCTGGGGGACCCGAATGGACATTACTAACATGACGGCATCAAGTTCTTCTCTGCTTTTACCTTTATTTCTGTCATATTGCTTCAAATACAATGACGACGATTTGAGGATGATTTCAGGCGCATTTATTAATAAAAAAAGGTAAAAGCAGTGATTGTGATGAATCTGGGCGACCCGAATGGGCATTGCTAATATGACGGCATCGAGTTCTTCTCTGCTTTTACCTTTCTTTCAGTCATACCGCATCGAATAAAATGACGAAGATTTGGGGATGATAACAGGCGCATTTGTTAATAAACAAAGGTAAAAGCAATGGTTGTGTCGATTCTGCGGCACCCAATTGGACAGGCCTGATATGACGGCATCGAGTACTTCTCTGCTTTTACCTTTCTTTCTGTCATATCGCATCAAATACACTGACGACGATTTGAAGACGATTACAGGCGCATTTGTTAATAAAAAAAGATAAAAGCAATAATTGTGCTCGTTCTGGGGGACCCGAATGGACATTACTAACATGACGGCATCGAGTTCTTCTCTGCTTTTACCTTTATTTCTGTTATATTGCTTCAAATACAATGACGACGATTTGGGGATGATTTCAGGCGCATTTGTTAATAAAAAAGGTAAAAGCAATGACTGTGATGAATCTGGGGAACCCGAATGAATATTACTAATATGAAGGCATCGAGTTCTTCTCTGCTTTTACCTTTATTTCTGTCATATTGCTTCAAATACAATGACGACGATTTGATGATGATTTCAGGCGCATTTGTTAATAAAAAACGGTAAAAGCAATAATTGTGATGAATCTAGGGGACCCGACTGGGCATTGCTAATATGACGGCATCGAGTTCTTCTCTGCTTTTACCTTTATTTCTGTCATATCGCATCGAATAAAATGACGAAAATTTGGGGATGATAACAGGCGCATTTGTTAATAAACAAAGGTAAAAGCAATGGTTGTGTCGATTCTGGGGGGCCCAATTGGACAGGCCTGATATGACGGCATCGAGTTCTTCTCTGCTTTTACCTTTCTTTCTGTCATATCGCATCAAATACACTGACGACGATTTGAAGACGATTACAGGCGCATTTGTTAATAAAAAAAAGATAAAAGCAATAATTGTGCTCATTCTGGGGGACCCGAATGGACATTACTAACATGACGGCATCGAGTTCTTCTCTGCTTTTACCTTTATTTCTGTCATATTGCTTCAAATACAATGACGACGATTTGAGGATGATTTCAGGCGCATTTGTTAATAAAAAAAGGTAAAAGCAATGACTGTGATGAATCTAGGGAACCCGAATGAATATTACTAATATGACGGCATCGAGTTCACCTCTGCTTTTACCTTTGTTTCTGTCATATTGCTTCAAATACATTAACGACAATTTGAGGATGATATCAGGCGCTTTTGTTAATAAAAAAAGGTAAAAGCAATAATTGTGATGAATCTAGGGGACCCGACTGGGCATTGCTAATATGACGGCATCGAGTTCTTCTCTGCTTTTACCTTTATTTCTGTCATATTGGATCAAATAAAATGACGACGATTTAAGGATGATTACAGGCGCATTTCTTAACAAACAAAGATAAAAGCAATGATTGTGCAAATTCTGGAAGACCCAAATGGACATTGCTAGTATGACGGCATCGAGTTCTTCTCTGCTTTTACCTTTATTTCTGTCATATTGGATCAAATAAAATGACGACGATTTAAGGATGATTACAGGCGCATTTCTTAACAAACAAACATGAAAGCAATGATTATGCAAATTCGGGAAGACCCGAATGGACATTGCTAGTATCACGGCATCGAGTTCTTCTCTGCTTTTACCTTTATTTTTGTCGTATCGCATCAAATACAACGACGCGGATTTAAGAATGATTACAGGCGCATTTCTTAACAAACAAAGATAAAAGCAATGATTATGCAAATTCTGGATACCCGAATGGACATTGCTAGTATGACGGCATCGAGTTCTTCTCTGCTTTGGCCTTTATTTTTGTCGTATCGCATCAAATACAACGACGAGGATTTGAGGATGATTACAGGCGCATTTGTTAATAAAAAAAGATAAAAGCAATAATTGTGCTTATTCTGGGGGACCCGAATGGACATTGCAAATATGACGGCATCGAGTTCTTCTCTGCTTTTACCTTTGTTTCTGTCGTATCGCATCAAATACAATGACGACGATTTGAGGATGATTACAGGCGCATTTGTTAATAAAAAAGATAAATGCAATAATTGTGCTCATTCTGGGGGACCCGAATGGACATTGCTAATATGACGGCATCGAGTTCTTCTCTGCTTTTACCTTTATTTCTGTCATATTGGATCAAATAAAATGACGACGATTTAAGGATGATTACAGGCGCATTTCTTAACAAACAAAGATAAAAGCAATGATTGTGCAAATTCTGGAAGACCCGAATGGACATTGCTAGTATGACGGCATCGAGTTCTTCTCTGCTTTTACCTTTATTTCTGACGTATCGCATCAAATACAATGACGACGATTTGAGGGTGATTACAGGCGCATTTGTTAATAAAAAAATATGAAAGCAACAATTGTGCTCATTCTGGGGGACCCGAATGGATATTGCTAATATGACGGCATCGAGTTCTTCTCTGCTTTTACCTTTATTTCTGTTATATTGCTTCAAATACAATGACGACGATTTGGGGATGATTTCAGGCGCATTTGTTAATAAAAAAGGTAAAAGCAATGACTGTGATGAATCTGGGGAACCCGAATGAATATTACTAATATGACGGCATCGAGTTCTTCTCTGCTTTTACCTTTATTTCTGTCATATTGCTTCAAATACAATGACGACGATTTGATGATGATTTCAGGCGCATTTGTTAATAAAAAACGGTAAAAGCAATAATTGTGATGAATCTAGGGGACCCGACTGGGCGTTGCTAATATGACGGCATCGAGTTCTTCTCTGCTTTTACCTTTACTTCTGTCATATCGCATCGAATAAAATGACGAAAATTTGGGGATGATAACAGGCGCATTTGTTAATAAACAAAGGTAAAAGCAATGGTTGTGTCGATTCTGGGGGGCCCAATTGGACAGGCCTGATATGACGGCATCGAGTTCTTCTCTGCTTTTACCTTTCTTTCTGTCATATCGCATCAAATACACTGACGACGATTTGAAGATGATTACAGGCGCATTTGTTAATAAAAAAAAGATAAATGCAATAATTGTGCTCATTCTGGGGGACCCGAATGGACATTACTAACATGACGGCATCGAGTTCTTCTCTGCTTTTACCTTTATTTCTGTCATATTGCTTCAAATACAATGACGACGATTTGAGGATGATTTCAGGCGCATTTGTTAATAAAAAAAGGTAAAAGCAATGACTGTGATGAATCTGGGGAACCCGAATGAATATTACTAATATGACGGCATCGAGTTCTTCTCTGCTTTTACCTTTGTTTCTGTCATATTGCTTCAAATACATTAACGACAATTTGAGGATGATATCAGGCGCTTTTGTTAATAAAAAAAGGTAAAAGCAATAATTGTGATGAATCTAGGGGACCCGACTGGGCATTGCTAATATGACGGCATCGAGTTCTCTGCTTTTACCTTTATTTCTGTCATATTGGATCAAATAAAATGACGACGATTTAAGGATGATTACAGGCGCATTTCTTAACAAACAAAGATAAAAGCAATGATTGTGCAAATTCTGGAAGACCCAAATGGACATTGCTAGTATGACGGCATCGAGTTCTTCTCTGCTTTTACCTTTATTTCTGTCATATTGGATCAAATAAAATGACGACGATTTAAGGATGATTACAGGCGCATTTCTTAACAAACAAAGATGAAAGCAATGAGTATGCAAATTCGGGAAGACCCGAATGGACATTGCTAGTATCACGGCATCGAGTTCTTCTCTGCTTTTACCTTTATTTTTGTCGTATCGCATCAAATACAACGACGCGGATTTAAAGATGATTACAGGCGCATTTCTTAACAAACAAAGATAAAAGCAATGATTATGCAAATTCTGGAAGACCCGAATGGACATTGCTAGTATGACGGCATCGAGTTCTTCTCTGCTTTTGCCTTTATTTTTGTCGTATCGCATCAAATACAACGACGAGGATTTGAGGATGATTACAGGCGCATTTGTTAATAAAAAAAGATAAAAGCAATAATTGTGCTTATTCTGGGGGACCCGAATGGACATTGCAAATATGACGGCATCGAGTTCTTCTCTGCTTTTACCTTTGTTTCTGTCGTATCGCATCAAATACAATGACGACGATTTGAGGATGATTACAGGCGCATTTGTTAATAAAAAAGATAAAAGCAATAATTGTGCTCATTCTGGGGGACCCGAATGGACATTGCTAATATGACGGCATCGAGTTCTTCTCTGCTTTTACCTTTATTTCTGTCATATTGGATCAAATAAAATGACGACGATTTAAGGATGATTACAGGCGCATTTCTTAACAAACAAAGATAAAAGCAATGATTGTGCAAATTCTGGAAGACCCGAATGGACATTGCTAGTATGACGGCATCGAGTTCTTCTCTGCTTTTACCTTTATTTCTGACGTATCGCATCAAATACAATGACGACGATTTGAGGGTGATTACAGGCGCATTTGTTAATAAAAAAATATAAAAGCAACAATTGTGCTCATTCTGGGGGACCCGAATGGATATTGCTAATATGACGGCATCGAGTTCTTCTCTGCTTTTACCTTTATTTCTGTTATATTGCTTCAAATACAATGACGACGATTTGGGGATGATTTCAGGCGCATTTGTTAATAAAAAAGGTAAAAGCAATGACTGTGATGAATCTGGGGAACCCGAATGAATATTACTAATATGACGGCATCGAGTTCTTCTCTGCTTTTACCTTTATTTCTGTCATATTGCTTCAAATACAATGACGACGATTTGATGATGATTTCAGGCGCATTTGTTAATAAAAAACGGTAAAAGCAATAATTGTGATGAATCTAGGGGACCCGACTGGGCGTTGCTAATATGACGGCATCGAGTTCTTCTCTGCTTTTACCTTTACTTCTGTCATATCGCATCGAATAAAATGACGAAAATTTGGGGATGATAACAGGCGCATTTGTTAATAAACAAAGGTAAAAGCAATGGTTGTGTCGATTCTGGGGGGCCCAATTGGACAGGCCTGATATGACGGCATCGAGTTCTTCTCTGCTTTTACCTTTCTTTCTGTCATATCGCATCAAATACACTGACGACGATTTAAAGATGATTACAGGCGCATTTGTTAATAAAAAAAAGATAAAAGCAATAATTGTGCTCATTCTGGGGGACCCGAATGGACATTACTAACATGACGGCATCGAGTTCTTCTCTGCTTTTACCTTTATTTCTGTCATATTGCTTCAAATACAATGACGACGATTTGAGGATGATTTCAGGCGCATTTGTTAATAAAAAAAGGTAAAAGCAATGACTGTGATGAATCTGGGGAACCCGAATGAATATTACTAATATGACGGCATCGAGTTCTTCTCTGCTTTTACCTTTGTTTCTGTCATATTGCTTCAAATACATTAACGACAATTTGAGGATGATATCAGGCGCTTTTGTTAATAAAAAAAGGTAAAAGCAATAATTGTGATGAATCTAGGGGACCCGACTGGGCATTGCTAATATGACGGCATCGAGTTCTCTGCTTTTACCTTTATTTCTGTCATATTGGATCAAATAAAATGACGACGATTTAAGGATGATTACAGGCGCATTTCTTAACAAACAAAGATAAAAGCAATGATTGTGCAAATTCTGGAAGACCCAAATGGACATTGCTAGTATGACGGCATCGAGTTCTTCTCTGCTTTTACCTTTATTTCTGTCATATTGGATCAAATAAAATGACGACGATTTAAGGATGATTACAGGCGCATTTCTTAACAAACAAAGATGAAAGCAATGAGTATGCAAATTCGGGAAGACCCGAATGGACATTGCTAGTATCACGGCATCGAGTTCTTCTCTGCTTTTACCTTTATTTTTGTCGTATCGCATCAAATACAACGACGCGGATTTAAGGATGATTACAGGCGCATTTCTTAACAAACAAAGATAAAAGCAATGATTGTGCAAATTCTGGAAGACCCGAATGGACATTGCTAGTATGACGGCATCGAGTTCTTCTCTGCTTTTACCTTTATTTCTGACGTATCGCATCAAATACAATGACGACGATTTGAGGGTGATTACAGGCGCATTTGTTAATAAAAAAATATAAAAGCAACAATTGTGCTCATTCTGGGGGACCCGAATGGATATTGCTAATATGACGGCATCGAGTTCTTCTCTGCTTTTACCTTTATTTCTGTTATATTGCTTCAAATACAATGACGACGATTTGGGGATGATTTCAGGCGCATTTGTTAATAAAAAAGGTAAAAGCAATGACTGTGATGAATCTGGGGAACCCGAATGAATATTACTAATATGACGGCATCGAGTTCTTCTCTGCTTTTACCTTTATTTCTGTCATATTCCTTCAAATACAATGACGACGATTTGATGATGATTTCAGGCGCATTTGTTAATAAAAAACGGTAAAAGCAATAATTGTGATGAATCTAGGGGACCCGACTGGGCGTTGCTAATATGACGGCATCGAGTTCTTCTCTGCTTTTAACTTTACTTCTGTCATATCGCATCGAATAAAATGACGAAAATTTGGGGATGATAACAGGCGCATTTGTTAATAAACAAAGGTAAAAGCAATGGTTGTGTCGATTCTGGGGGGCCCAATTGGACAGGCCTGATATGACGGCATCGAGTTCTTCTCTGCTTTTACCTTTCTTTCTGTCATATCGCATCAAATACACTGACGACGATTTGAAGATGATTACAGGCGCATTTGTCAATAAAAAAAAGATAAAAGCAATAATTGTGCTCATTCTGGGGGACCCGAATGGACATTACTAACATGACGGCATCGAGTTCTTCTCTGCTTTTACCTTTATTTCTGTCATATTGCTTCAAATACAATGACGACGATTTGAGGATGATTTCAGGCGCATTTGTTAATAAAAAAAGGTAAAAGCAATGACTGTGATGAATCTGGGGAACCCGAATGAATATTACTAATATGACGGCATCGAGTTCTTCTCTGCTTTTACCTTTGTTTCTGTCATATTGCTTCAAATACATTAACGACAATTTGAGGATGATATCAGGCGCTTTTGTTAATAAAAAAAGGTAAAAGCAATAATTGTGATGAATCTAGGGGACCCGACTGGGCATTGCTAATATGACGGCATCGAGTTCTCTGCTTTTACCTTTATTTCTGTCATATTGGATCAAATAAAATGACGACGATTTAAGGATGATTACAGGCGCATTTCTTAACAAACAAAGATAAAAGCAATGATTGTGCAAATTCTGGAAGACCCAAATGGACATTGCTAGTATGACGGCATCGAGTTCTTCTCTGCTTTTACCTTTATTTCTGTCATATTGGATCAAATAAAATGACGACGATTTAAGGATGATTACAGGCGCATTTCTTAACAAACAAAGATGAAAGCAATGAGTATGCAAATTCGGGAAGACCCGAATGGACATTGCTAGTATCACGGCATCGAGTTCTTCTCTGCTTTTACCTTTATTTTTGTCGTATCGCATCAAATACAACGACGCGGATTTAAGGATGATTACAGGCGCATTTCTTAACAAACAAAGATAAAAGCAATGATTATGCAAATTCTGGAAGACCCGAATGGACATTGCTAGTATGACGGCATCGAGTTCTTCTCTGCTTTTGCCTTTATTTTTTTCGTATCGCATCAAATACAACGACGAGGATTTGAGGATGATTACAGGCGCATTTGTTAATAAAAAAAGATAAAAGCAATAATTGTGCTTATTCTGGGGGACCCGAATGGACATTGCAAATATGACGGCATCGAGTTCTTCTCTGCTTTTACCTTTGTTTCTGTCGTATCGCATCAAATACAATGACGACGATTTGAGGATGATTACAGGCGCATTTGTTAATAAAAAAGATAAAAGCAATAATTGTGCTCATTCTGGGGGACCCGAATGGACATTGCTAATATGACGGCATCGAGTTCTTCTCTGCTTTTACCTTTATTTCTGTCATATTGGATCAAATAAAATGACGACAATTTAAGGATGATTACAGGCGCATTTCTTAACAAACAAAGATAAAAGCAATGATTGTGCAAATTCTGGAAGACCCGAATGGACATTGCTAGTATGACGGCATCGAGTTCTTCTCTGCTTTTACCTTTATTTCTGACGTATCGCATCAAATACAATGACGACGATTTGAGGGTGATTACAGGCGCATTTGTTAATAAAAAAATATAAAAGCAACAATTGTGCTCATTCTGGGGGACCCGAATGGATATTGCTAATATGACGGCATCGAGTTCTTCTCTGCTTTTACCTTTATTTCTGTTATATTGCTTCAAATACAATGACGACGATTTGGGGATGATTTCAGGCGCATTTGTTAATAAAAAAGGTAAAAGCAATGACTGTGATGAATCTGGGGAACCCGAATGAATATTACTAATATGACGGCATCGAGTTCTTCTCTGCTTTTACCTTTATTTCTGTCATATTGCTTCAAATACAATGACGACGATTTGATGATGATTTCAGGCGCATTTGTTAATAAAAAACGGTAAAAGCAATAATTGTGATGAATCTAGGGGACCCGACTGGGCGTTGCTAATATGACGGCATCGAGTTCTTCTCTGCTTTTACCTTTACTTCTGTCATATCGCATCGAATAAAATGACGAAAATTTGGGGATGATAACAGGCGCATTTGTTAATAAACAAAGGTAAAAGCAATGGTTGTGTCGATTCTGGGGGGCCCAATTGGACAGGCCTGATATGACGGCATCGAGTTCTTCTCTGCTTTTACCTTTCTTTCTGTCATATCGCATCAAATACACTGACGACGATTTGAAGATGATTACAGGCGCATTTGTTAATAAAAAAAAGATAAAAGCAATAATTGTGCTCATTCTGGGGGACCCGAATGGACATTACTAACATGACGGCATCGAGTTCTTCTCTGCTTTTACCTTTATTTCTGTCATATTGCTTCAAATACAATGACGACGATTTGAGGATGATTTCAGGCGCATTTGTTAATAAAAAAAGGTAAAAGCAATGACTGTGATGAATCTGGGGAACCCGAATGAATATTACTAATATGACGGCATCGAGTTCTTCTCTGCTTTTACCTTTGTTTCTGTCATATTGCTTCAAATACATTAACGACAATTTGAGGATGATATCAGGCGCTTTTGTTAATAAAAAAAGGTAAAAGCAATAATTGTGATGAATCTAGGGGACCCGACTGGGCATTGCTAATATGACGGCATCGAGTTCTCTGCTTTTACCTTTATTTCTGTCATATTGGATCAAATAAAATGACGACGATTTAAGGATGATTACAGGCGCATTTCTTAACAAACAAAGATAAAAGCAATGATTGTGCAAATTCTGGAAGACCCAAATGGACATTGCTAGTATGACGGCATCGAGTTCTTCTCTGCTTTTACCTTTATTTCTGTCATATTGGATCAAATAAAATGACGACGATTTAAGGATGATTACAGGCGCATTTCTTAACAAACAAAGATGAAAGCAATGATTATGCAAATTCGGGAAGACCCGAATGGACATTGCTAGTATCACGGCATCGAGTTCTTCTCTGCTTTTACCTTTATTTTTGTCGTATCGCATCAAATACAACGACGCGGATTTAAGGATGATTACAGGCGCATTTCTTAACAAACAAAGATAAAAGCAATGATTATGCAAATTCTGGAAGACCCGAATGGACATTGCTAGTATGACGGCATCGAGTTCTTCTCTGCTTTTGCCTTTATTTTTGTCGTATCGCATCAAATACAACGACGAGGATTTGAGGATGATTACAGGCGCATTTGTTAATAAAAAAAGATAAAAGCAATAATTGTGCTTATTCTGGGGGACCCGAATGGACATTGCAAATATGACGGCATCGAGTTCTTCTCTGCTTTTACCTTTGTTTCTGTCGTATCGCATCAAATACAATGACGACGATTTGAGGATGATTACAGGCGCATTTGTTAATAAAAAAGATAAAAGCAATAATTGTGCTCATTCTGGGGGACCCGAATGGACATTGCTAATATGACGGCATCGAGTTCTTCTCTGCTTTTACCTTTATTTCTGTCATATTGGATCAAATAAAATGACGACGATTTAAGGATGATTACAGGCGCATTTCTTAACAAACAAAGATAAAAGCAATGATTGTGCAAATTCTGGAAGACCCGAATGGACATTGCTAGTATGACGGCATCGAGTTCTTCTCTGCTTTTACCTTTATTTCTGACGTATCGCATCAAATACAATGACGACGATTTGAGGGTGATTACAGGCGCATTTGTTAATAAAAAAAATATAAAAGCAACAATTGTGCTCATTCTGGGGGACCCGAATGGATATTGCTAATATGACGGCATCGAGTTCTTCTCTGCTTTTACCTTTATTTCTGTCATATTGCTTCAAATACAATGACGACAATTTGAGGATGATTTCAGGCGCCTTTGTTAATAAAAAAAAGGTAAAAGGAAATGCGCCTGTAATCGTCATCAAATCGTCGTCAGTGTATTTGATGCGATATGACAGAAAGAAAGGTAAAAGCAGAGAAGAACTCGATGCCGTCATATCAGGCCTGTCCAATTGGGTCCCCCAGAATCGACACAACCATTGCTTTTACCTTTGTTTATTAACAAATGCGCCTGTTATCATCCCCAAATCTTCGTCATTTTATTCGATGCGGTATGACTGAAAGATGACTCTAACAATGCTGAAATGATGATTACAGGTGAATATGTTAATAAACAAAGATGAAAGCCATGATGGCGACGGTTCTTCGCATTTACCACACGATCGGTCGTATTGAGTCATGAATTTCGACGAGTCGTCGTCAATGTATTTGATGCGATATGACAGAAATAAAGGTAAAAGCAGAAAAGAATTCGATGCCGTCATATTAGCAATGTCAATTCGGGTCCCCCACAATCAGCACAATCATTGCTTTTACCTTTTTTATTACCAAAGGCGCCTGAAATCATCCTCAAATTGTCGTCATTGTATTTGAAGCTATATGACAGAAATAAAGGTAAAAGCAGAGAAGAACTCGATGCCGTTATATTAGCAATATCCATTCGGGTCCCCCAGAATGAGCTCAATTATTGCTTTTATGTTTTTTTATTAACAAATGCGCCTGTAATCACCCTCAAATCGTCGTCATTGTATTTGATGCGATACGTCAGAAATAAAGGCAAAAGCAGAGAAGAACTCGATGCCGTCATACTAGCAATGTCCATTCGGGTCTTGCAGAATATGCACAATCATTGCTTTTATCTTTGTTTGTTAAGAAATGCGCCTGTAATCATCCTTAAATCGTCGTCATTTTATTTGATCCAATATGACAGAAATAAAGGCAAAAGCAGAGAAGAACTCGATGCCGTCATATTTGCAATGTCCATTCGGGTCCCCCAGAATGAGCACAATTATTGCATTTATCTTTTTTTATTAACAAATGCGCCTGTAATCATCCTCAAATCCTCGTCGTTGTATTTGATGCGATACGACAATAATAAAGGTAAAAGCAGAGAAGAACTCGATGCCGTCATACTAGCAATGTCCATTCGGGTCTTCCAGAATTTGCATAATCATTGCTTTTATCTTTGTTTGTTAAGAAATGCGCCTGTAATTATCCTCAAATCGTCGTCATTTTATTTGATCCAATATGACAGAAATAAAGGTAGAAGCAGAGAAGAACTCGATGCCATCATACTAGCAATGTCGATTCGGGTCCCCCAGAATGAGCACAATTATTGCTTTTATCTTTTTTTTATTAACAAATGCGCCTGTAATCGTCTTCAAATCGTCGTCAGTGTATTTGATGCGATATGACAGAAAGAAAGGTAAAAGCAGAGAAAAACTCGGATCCGTCATATCAGGCCTGTCCAATTGGGTCCCCCAGAATCGACACAACCATTGATTTTACCTTTGTTTATTAACAAATGCGCCTGTTATCATCCCCAAATCTTCGTCATTTTATTCGATGCGATATGACAGAAATAAAGGTAAAAGCAGAGAAGAACTCGATGCCGTCATATTAGCAATGCCCAGTCGGGTCCCCTAGATTCATCACAATTATTGCTTTTACCTTTTTTTATTAACAAATGCGCCTGAAATCATCATCAAATCGTCGTCATTGTATTTGAAGCAATATGACAGAAACAAAGGTAAAAGCAGAGAAGAACTCGATGCCGTCATATTAGTAATATTCATTCGAGTTCCCCAGATTCATCACAGTCATTGCTTTTACCTTTTTTATTAACAAATGCGCCTGAAATCATCTTAAAATCGTCGTCATTGTATTTGAAGCAATATGACAGAAATAAAGGTAAAAGCAGAGAAGAACTCGATGCCGTCATGTTAGTAATGTCCATTCGGGTCCCCCAGAATGAGCACAATTATTGCTTTTATCTTTTTTTTATTAAAAAATGCGCCTGTAATCGTCTTCAAATCGTCGTCAGTGTATTTGATGCGATATGACAGAAAGAAAGGTAAAAGCAGAGAAGAACTCGATGCCGTCATATCAGGCCTGTCCAATTGGGTGCCGCAGAATCGGCACAATCATTGCTTTTACCTTTGTTTATTAACAAATGCGCCTGTTATCATCCCCAAATCTTCGTCATTTTATTCGATGCGGTATGACTGAAAGAAAGGTAAAAGCAGAGAAGAACTCGATGCCGTCATATTAGCAATGCCCATTCGGGTCGCCCAGATTCATCACAATCACTGCTTTTACCTTTTTTTATTAACAAATGCGCCTGAATCCATCCTCAAATCGTCGTCATAGTATTTGAAGCAATATGACAGAAATAAACGTAAAAGCAGAGAAGAACTCAATGCCGTCATATTAGTAATATCCATTCGGATCCCCCAGATTCATCACAATCATTGCTTTTACCTTTTTTTATTAACAAATGCGCCTGAAATCATCCTCAAATTGTCGTCATTGTATTTGAAGCAATATGACAGAAATAAAGGTAAAAGCAGAGAAGAACTCGACGCCGTCATATTAGTAATGTCCATTCGGGTCCCCCAGAATCCGCACAATCATTGCTTTTATCTTTGTTTATTAAGAAATGCGCCCGTAATGATCCTTAAATCCTCGTTATTGTATTTGATGCGATATGATAGAAATACAGGTAACAGCAGAGAAGAACTCGATGCCGTCATATCAGGCATGTCCAATCGGGTACCCCAGAATAATCACAATCATTGCTTTTGTTTTTATCAATAAATGCGCTTATAATCGTCGTCCATGTGGCGTATCGAATTCCCCAGAACCGCCATCACCATTGCTTTTACCTTTGTCAATCAACAAATGCGCTTGAAACCGTCCACGGAGCGTCTCGATACCCTTTGACGCAAAATAACCGAAAGTAAGGTAAAAGCGAACATAAGCTCGGGACAGTCATATCGGGGATTTCCGAACCCATCCCTCAGAACCATAATCATCATTATGGAATAACTGGTTTACGCCTTCAGAACCATCGCAGACATGTATTAATTATTTATTGCGTAGATAGAAATCGAATCGGCGCTCCAGGTAGAGGCACGGTCAACTTGTCTGAAAAAAATACCAAACTTGTTTTTGTTCCGATGTTCGGTATTTTTCAATTAATCATTAAAAGCACCTTTTTCCAGTACGTAGTTGTGTTTTCATTTACGTCTTGTGAACGCAAAAAAGACAAAGACACGTACTGTACATTTTTATTCGAATCGAAATGTTAAATAACTCTAGAGATAATCGCTCGCCGTCTCGAATCATGATTTTGCACATCCAAAATGGCAAACAATCATGGCCGGCGATATCACGTAATATCAAATCACGCGCCAAACAGTGCATTTCGGCAAACCTTCAACGCGCGTGCTCCCCATTTGCCCAAGATGTCAGAAATTAATAGCAGACGATTGATGAAACGTCAAATCACGCGTCAAATTTGGCCTTTCGACGACAGTTCGACGTGTGTGCGCTAAATCTGCATATCCAAGATGGTATCAGCTGACAATATCAGCTGACTAATCCGAAACGTCAAATAACGCGTTTTGACGTTTGACGATGCGTTCGGACCGAACCGCGTAGCGTGCTCTCCGAACCCGAGTTCAGAGCGCGCTCGAAACGTGGCAAATGTCCATATTACGCACACGCGCGTGTGCACTCGTGCATCCTCATGCACGCACACGCTCACACAATGCTCGCAGTAATGAATGTGGGAAAAATAATACGCGTAATGGGAAAAAGTCTGTAAATTTTCCCTAATCTGTGTTAAAGTTTTTTTTTTCAAAATGATGTGTCCAAGAGCTGGAAACGAATTCCAAATTATTCAAAATATTATTTGCAGTACATGGAATTTTCGAACTTTTTCGAAATTGACCATATTCTCTGCAATGAACTCGGATGGGTACAAATTCAGATCCCTTAGCTCATTCGTGGGTCAAGGCATTCTCAACCACCTTCGTGTGACAGCCGAACATTCGGAAGTTGCAGCTGTAACGTACCAAGCTGGGATATCCCATAGCACGATCGCGTCTGACTTAAATCGCTTGTTTCACGCAAATTGCCACTTTACGGCGTACTTTTAACAATTTTTTCCACCATGATGGCGGGCGCAAATCAAGTTTTCCGGAGTGCATTGTATGCGGAATTTAAAAAACTTCAATCTCATGTGCTCGGAATGTTTTTTGCGTTTTTTTTCGCAATGCCTTATTTCTTCTGGCGTACATTTTTCAAGACAAAAATCTGCCGTATTTTTTTTCGAAAAAGGCTCGAAAAACCATTCAAAATCATATTTTTTTCAGACCCAAAATCTTCGCGCACGGCTTTCAAAAAAAGCATGGCCACATTAAATTTGTCACCCTGTATACACACGCACACACACGCGCGTGGAATTTGTTTCGTAAGAGACAAAATCACACGTTCGTTAATTTTGACAACTTTTTCTTTACAACAAATTTTTTTTTTGCTTCAGACTTTCTTGCTGCACGGTTTGTCGCATCCTTAACCTAATATAATAGACTGTCGCATAGGAAAGAATTTCCGAACCATGTTCCTTACAGGGAAATGTAAAGGTGTAACTATCAAGCACTTTGTCAAGCGTCAGATTGAAGACGTCAGCGCTAGAACGATATTCTGCGAAAATCGATTCGACACGCCGAATAAGGTTAAAAAAAATTATAATTCGCGTGAATAAGACCGCGGCGTGATTTAGTGTCAACCAATTGCGACACCGAATATCCGCAGCTGGCATTCAATTTCACGGAGTCTGTGCACGCGGAGCAGGAATTAAATCTTCTTAGCACCTGTTTGTAAAGGAAACCTGGAAATCATATGAAAAAATTTCGAAAACAAATCTTAACAAAGATTCCGTGGACCTAAAACAACAAAACTCGTATTTCATTACAACAAATATGATGTATACTGAGCAACCCTGCTGAAAACTCCCGTACGGGTTTTAGTGTGGGAATGTGTGGGAAAGCATGGGATAGCCAAGGAAAGTGTGGGATCCCGTACGGTTTCCTGTACAAGATGAACATTCCTGTACAGGAACCTGCATGGAAACCTGTATGGGGCAACGTGGGAAGCTGAATCCTGTACGGAATCCTGTACGGGAGAACGCAGAAAATGAATTCCTGTACGGGATCCTGTACGGGAGAACACAGGAAATAAATTCCTGTACGGGAACCTGCATGGGGACCTGTGTGCGGCAACGTGGGAAGCTAAGTCCTGTACGGGATCCTGTACAGGAGAACGCAGGAAATAAATTCCTGTATGGGAACCTGCATGGGAACCTGTGTGGGGCAACGTGGGAAGCTGAATCCTGTACGGGATCCGGTACGGGAGATCGCAGGAAATAAATTCCTGTACGGGAACTTGCATGGGAACCTCTGTGGGGCCACGTGGGAAGCTGAATCCTGTACGGGATCCTGTACGGAAGAACGCAGGAAATAAATTCCTGTACGGGAACCTGCATGGAAACCTGTGTGGGGCAACGTGGGAAGCTGAACCCTGTACGGGATCCTGTACGGGAGAACGCAGAAAATAAATTCCTGCACAGGAACCTGCATAGGAACCGGTGTGGGGCAACGTGGGGTGCTGACTCCTGTATGGGATCCTGTACGGGAGAATGCAGAAAATAAATTCCTGTACAAGAACCTACATGGGAACCTGTGTGGGGCAATGTGGGTAGCTTAATTTTTGAGCCAGCGCTTAATAAGCTAATCACGATTGAATCAAAACAAATGTGAAACTTTTAATTTTTTCATTTGCATCTACACTTTCGTGAAAAAATTAATCATTAATCACTATTGTCAATGTTTTTTTGAAAATGTTTTATCTCACGTTAAAAGTATTGTTTTTCAACGTGGGTGCCGGCCTCGCACATTGGCGTGAAATATTTAATACACAGTTCTTAGTTACACTTAATTAAACGCAATATCTTAATTTTTTTTATTACATTTTTTTATTATGTTATCATTTTACGTCTTACAAAAATGTGTTTACAGAAAATTGCAATAATATTATATGATTAATGTACTATTACAATGGCTATTCATAGAAATACAAGTTCGTTAGCGGTCCAATATATTCATCCTCGTGCACCTTAGTGTGGAAACACACCCTAAAAATGTTGGCAGTGGGGACCGCAATTAAATTTCGCTTTATCTCAATAATTTTTCGTAACACCGAAAACGGGTTCCTATATGGGAACCCGTACGGGTTCCCTGTACGAAAACACCACGTGGGATCCCGTATAGCAACCCGTAAGGGACACCACGTGGGATCCCGTACGGGATCCCATACGGGAACCCGTATGGGTCACCACGTGGGATCCCGTATGGGTTCCCATACAGGAACCCCTACGGGTTACCACGTGGGATCCCATACCCGTACGGGACACTATATGGTAACCCGTACGGGTTCCCTGTACGAAAACACCACGTGGGATCCCGTGTGGGATCCCATACAGGTTCCTGTGTGGGAATTTGCAGCAGGGAAGTACAGATGAACCATATGATATTTAGCACAGTATAGTAAGCGTTGATGTTATTGAAATGTCTATCAATATTGTTAGTGGAATGTTTTCGTACGTTGTTAGTAAAATTTCTACTTACGTTGTTAGTGTAAGATATTAAATCAAAAACCTGTCACGTAGTATATAATACAATCGAGGATAGGAGAAAGGGCATAATCATGCTCGACGGAAAGCGGGATAATGTCATCTGCTTCCCAATCGTGTAATACAGTATCCAGTTTCTGCTGAATATTCTGCTGATACTCCGCACTTTTGCCTTCGCGATTATCGCCGTAAATAGCTTTTAGTTCGCTCAGAGAGATCCGGGTCGCCGGCTTGATGTTTCACGATACAGTACAATTTCCGCGTTTTGGAGGCTTGATAACACTGTACACGGACAGCAGCTTGTACAACTGTAAGAACGTAGGACAGTTGGGGTGGTCGTTGCAGCCCGCGCATTGCCATATTGTCCCGAAAAATTTCTAAATCCAACAAGGACAAGTTATTGTAAGACTGGTCAATTTTTTGCAACCTAAGAAAAAATAGTCTAAGACAAATAGAAATTACCTCCAAATTATCCTGATTGAGTTTTCCAGTCAGTAGGTATTGAAATTCGAATTCGTCAATGAGATAACGGCAGAGGTCCATCGTCGATCGAAGAGAGATTCTGAGAGCTCGCGATGTTTCGACAGTCAGAAACTCTTCTGACTGTCTGGCAAGTGATCTGGCAAGAATTAAGTAATAATGAAACAATTTGATGTGGCTTTCACTCTATTTCATTTTTAATTGTGCAGTGTCCATTACCTATGTACCTTGAAGTCATTAGACTGCGGCGTAAGTCCTTCATTTGGCATTTTTCGATTGAGCGCGTCGAATAGGTTATTATAGAAATTGCAAAAAGCAATGGTCTCTTCACACCCATTAACGTCTTTGCATCCTTGTGACAAATAAAACTGCAGCCTGTGAGCAACAAAGTTTCTGAAGATCTATAATACAATACGTACTTTGTTAATTTATCCATCACATTTAAAGTTTTGCGTATAAATACCAACTCTTTTCATTATAATGTAAAATGTGAAAGCATTAAAACTCAAATACCATCTGTTTCGTACCTGAGTCGCCAATCTGACGCGCATTTTGGAAGTGGTATCCAGCACGACATGTCTGCGTGTTATTTTCGGACATGCACGGGCATTTCCCTCGTGGTTTTTGTCCAGATCGTACAACGCTTCGAAGTAGCTCCAGCGAACGTAGTCACTCATAGATTTGAGCTAGAGAATAATTTATTTGATCAGTCTTTGTCATTCAGAAGTCAATGTTGATTACAAAGCTCCAAAAATTTCTTTATTATGGTGTTAACATTAAATTTTTTCACATAAAATAAGTGAGACGTGAATAAGGTATTAATTTAATGCGAAAATGAATAAAAATATGAACCCTATTGTGAAATTAGATCTTTCTTTTTGCAGTTTCTCGGAACAACATTTCTTGATTACATAAATCAAACATTACATAATTCAATGTATGAATCTGATTATGTTTTTTCTCTTCTTCCAGATACTGTTATAAATTTTTAGGGGCTCTGGACATATTAGGACAGGATGTGTACATTATAATTGCTTTTTGTACGTGGTCACTCATTTTGCAGGAGAATGCGTATGTATGCCAATTACAACATTCTTATCGCAGCCAGTAATAAATATTGTAACATTACAAATTTCCTCCTCATAGCTCACCCGCAGTTTCCCTGTGTTGTACAGCCGAATTCGGATGTTTTTGATGACATGGCGAATGTCGGGAAAGGCGAAGACGTTTCTCTTTTCATCTAAAGGGTGCGCGAACCATGTTTTGGTAAGCTCCATCCTCGCACTGATGTCCAAAAGCGACCACATTTTCGCGTTCCTTGCAGCACCATCAGCAACAATCCCGTGAATCATAGCCCCGCATTGTTCCAAATACGCAACTTCTTTCACGACAATTTTTGCCAGCTCTTCACCCTTTACGGAGCTTTTCGAAGCAAACACTGCTATCGGCTGTGTGTACTGAGCAGCTAGCAGCTGGAACATGAGACCGTGTGTTGCCTGCTCGTTAATGTCAATCGACTGTTTCGAATCATTGCCAAGATCTGTTAGGCCCGAATATGTTAAATTTTCATTTTCTTGTTTATTCCATCGAGCAGTAGGACTCCATGACGCTGCAGCAAGTCTTGCGAAGCTAAATGTTTTTCCAGGAGTTTTGCGAATTGTTCGTCGAAACCGCATTTTGAATTAATTAACGACAAATAGCTTCGTTTCGACTTCGTGCACGGAAGTGGAAGGAT
The DNA here is from genome assembly GCA_944452715.1 of Ophion slaviceki. NCBI lineage: Eukaryota > Metazoa > Arthropoda > Insecta > Hymenoptera > Ichneumonidae > Ophion > Ophion slaviceki. The sequence goes on from OX101786.1 coordinate 45,360,923, forward strand.
ATTGTTTTTGCGTAAAAACTCATAATATCCCGACGCCGACCTCTACCGTCTTGTTTGCCCGCTGCTGCGATGATTTCTTTGAGGGTCAATTTCTGAGTGTCCGAAATATGTAACTCCGCACATTTTTTATCCAAGGTTGCTTCTTCCATGCTCGCTATTTTTGCTTTCTGAGCTTTAATGCACGTCGTAAGAAGATTCACGCGATATTGAGCTGCCATTTTTTGACGTCTTTCGCGACGAATTTTCAATCACATCACCAAGATTTTCCGTGCGTCGATTGGGTTAGAAGCACCACCAACCCGATTTATCTTCGGACTATTTTGGAGATGTCTCATTCGTTGTAACACGTTTTTTCTTGTCATCATGCAAGTGCCGCACCTTTTCTTATTAGAGGGCAAAGAGCAACTCTTACTTCTCCATTTGTCGACATAATCGCAGTAGGAATCATCACCTGGTACAAGATGCAAACCCATTTCACCTTGGCCCGTACAGACGTACATGGCTTTAAATTTCTTCAAGACGTCGGGAAGCATTTCCTTCTTCTTCAAAACTCTTTCGAGATTTTGGTCTTGCGGATCAACGTGGCGTCCATACACGAAATATTTTAATGTCAGCAGCCTCGTCAAGTCTGACACTCTTTTGTGCTACTAGACATCCTTCACCATCCGTAATCTTTGTAATCGTGTATGTAAATAACACATGTTGTGTAAGATCCGTCCTCATGATGAACGAACTCCATTCCTCTGGGATATAGCAAGAAATGTCAACATCTTCGGTGTTTGTATTTTTTCCCACTATTTCTGAAATCATAAAGGTAAGTAATTTTTATAAGTAATGGTAAACTTCTGTGTTAAGGAAGCTGTAAATTGCTCTCACAATAATTATATCAGAACGCATGCATAGAAAATCAAATTTTTTTTAAACACCTTATTCATTTTTCCAAGTATTTTGACTTAAATATTCGAGCAAAGCATTATGATATTTACGTCCACTGTTTCTCAGAAGGAGCATGTTTCGACAAGCTCCTGAGGGGCCAACGATGCTACCGCTGGAGATCCTGACTTCGTTGCTCCAACGGGAGGGATCGATAACTCATCACTCATGCCAGTGGCTGAGGTTGGTGAAGAGATAGCTACAATGCGAAAACATGAGATAGAAAAATGCACAAGAGCAAAAACATAATGTTTTTGGAACGTCTACGGTTCTCACAACGTGCAATATCTTTATACCGAGGCGACACATTAAAAATTTTCCAAATGATTGCAGCCTATATGACTGCCACCAGAAGAAACTCACCAACAGAACTACCGACTGCTTGAATCGATGAAGTTGCCTGATTTGTAGGATGGGCCAAAACATCATGCTCACTCGCCACATCCGGAGTATTGCCTTGTAAAACTCTGTTGAATCTTGTGGGCACGGCGAACTTCTTGAGCTGTGGATACTTGGATGCAACCTTCAATAGAAAAATACATGATTCGATGGGGAATCTTACGTTTTGAACTGCATATGATATTTTCCAATCGAACTCACCCGTGCAATTACTCGGCCAGTTGTGTCGACTTTAATCCACTCACGGGAAATGTCTCCCTCGTTAAAATGTCTTTCACACACCACATCCGTTTTGGGTAAATACAGGATTCCGGGAATAGCATTTTCCCACTTTTTCCACGTTTCTATATCTTTTGGGATACGAAATACTGACTGGTTTTTCCACGTGTTATTACCTGTTTTGCAGTTCGGTACCACACACCACTTTCCCATTTTTTTCACACAGACACGATGTTTATACTCCAATCTTTCGGGTTTTACGGTTAGGTTGATTCGCGAATTTGATGAGAGCTGCAGTTGTGTGAGAGTAAGACTGAGACAGAGAACCCGCCCCTCACCGTCACCTCATCCAAGATTAGGACACTACCGCAGCGCCACCGCTAAAAGTCGTAAAATATGGCTTCACTTAGCGACCTACCCCAACCACTTAAAAACGCCCATTAAAAAAATTATGGTGAGCCGAAGAAAAAATTTGTATTTTTCACCGAATCTTCGGCGTACCATATTTTTTAATGGTCGAAAAAAAAAGCGCTACGCTACATTGTAGCGACACTACTCACGAATGAGCTGATTTTTTTTCAGATGTGACATGACCGGGTAACAGCTGGGACGCGGCAATGTGCATAACGGTGCCATTTTTTAATATTATGAACGGAAATTTATTAACGTTATTCTTAAAGCCCTTGCTGACGTTGTGTAAAAAAATAAAAATATTCCGGCCCATACTTTCGAGTTTATTATTTTATTTAAAAATATACCCATTTTTCAATCGGCCAAGGTGGCCAGACGCCTTAAGGGCTGAAGCCAAACAAAAAAACCAACGTAGTATTGGACCCCACGTCCCCGGAACAGCGCCGGGCAACATGCCCTCCGGACCAAAACTTTCAATTCCGCCACAATTGCTGGGAACGGTTGCGCGACTGACCCTTCGCGTAATTTCTTGTTCCGTCAACTAGCGATTTACCCTTTCCTATAGCTCACTCAGGCAAACAATTTTAGGAACGTTAAGTGGGGACCCACCTCTTTCTACCCACGCAGTTTGAGGGGAATCAGTGGGTCCCGATTGGCTTCCTCCCCTTGTTTGGGAAAAATGACTTTATACAAAATAGTTCTACCTTGAAGCATAGAGTCAAAACGCGCAAAAAAGTGCTTGACTGAACCTAAATAGGGCCCTGGGCCCACAATGTGAGTAAGCCCCGGAATAGGTCATCCAAAACATACAACCTGAAACTTTTATAAATTTTTTTTTTTCATTTGCGTTTTTAGTGTTCCAAAATCTACTTGTAGCTGTCACAGCCGTTTTTAATTATTCGACCTTCATATTATTATCCAAACAAACCCAGCGCTTCGAACCCCGAAACTGACACTTTATTTTTCGACTTTCGATCAGCTTTTCAGGGTTGGGGCCACTGTAGGGTGGCTCCGGCTTATCGCAGCAACGCACCGGCATATCTCTAGCCTGTGAAACTCCTCTCTCGATTTTCTCGAAATGCGCTGAGAGGTGCGATTTATCGCGGTCACAATGCGGTATCCTAATGTGTCCAGTGACGCTCACATTATGTAAAGTTTTTAAAAAATTGGCGTTCCGAAGTTCTGATTCTCCTCTTGAAATGTACAAGAAAAAATCGTTGAGCAGTGGCATGTGTACGTTTTTATTGAACACGAGACCTGGCGAAAAGTAGTTCGACGGCAGCGGCTAAAAATGTTCGGTTTTTTTTTCAAAATGTGAATGCGACTTCATAAATGTTTCCTTAATTGTTAGAAAAATTCGAAATTTCTACTTTTCGTGTTCTGAAATTATCGGTTTTAATACGACTTTTTCGAGTCGATCATCATATTTAAAAAGGTATCCACATTTTTTATACCCGATTCGGCGATGGGGCTCGATTTCGTGGTAAACTCACGCCGTGATTGAAAAAAACAGCCGCGCCAATTGGCGTCCAGTTCATAAACGAATTTCAATTGAATTCACAATGGAATTCGAATTGACTTCCCTATTGCTATTGCTTCCCGAACTTTTTTTCTTAACAATGCACGTCAACTTGTTGCACAGTATTCCCAGTGTACTTGTGTGGTACATCCGTTATGAAATTATATAATGGTGATATCAATTTTATGTAATAAGAGTAATTATTTTCCTTAATGAAAATGAGATATTTTGGAAAATATAATTGTTAAGATTTAACAATTGTATGTACAATATTTCTAGTAAACTTGCTTGGCTATTTTATAAAAGATTATTTATTTTTTCGTACATTTGAATTGAAAAAATATAATAAAGCCATTGTTTGAATTCAAATAAAAAATATTTGATTTAAAACAGATTTTTTTTTATACGAGCAAATAAGCAATAATGTTCTTTATAAAAGTTTTGAAGGAGATTTCATATCTTTTGCTAAGGGGAAAAATCCTTTTTTCGTTTAGCTTCAGTCCAAAAAGTGAATTTCGAATATGTCTGGAGAAACAATACGCACCTATATAGTTTCAAATTCGTATTGAGTAGGGGAAAGTATTTTGAGATATTAGAATTCATCGGACTCTGGGAAATCGCATACATAGCATAAGTCGTACCCGAAATTGTTTTTAAACTTTTTATTATTTATAAATTTGAAAATTCGTTTTTTTTTTAAATTTTGTTGAACAAATGAAAAGACATTTATGTTAACGACATTTTCAAATGAATTTTTGTTGAATTCATTGATAATCCAAGCATTCAGAGTACACCTTATCACGTTATTATCACTGACATCGAAAACAAGTATCTCCCACCGATTACTATTTTTTTAGTCTTTTATTACAAAATATTATGCAGTCTAATAAAATCGAACAGAAAGTTGAGGTAGTTCTGTAGGTACACGTATGAGCTAAAAGTTTCGGTCGACGCGTATAGTAACATCCAATGCATATACGATGCTGTTGGTTGTAAATGTTTGACAGAGCTTGTACCCTCTACATGTCCCACACATTCGCACCTCATGCATAGATAGGTCTCATACTCGTATAGAGAGTGGCGCTGTAATCGTGGCAATAGCGCGATTTTCCTGCAGTCATAGCATTGAGCTTCCTACGATCCGTCTTTCGCGAAATATTTTAAATAAATAAAAAAAAAGCGTGATAATGTCAACCCAAATGCGATACAAAGGAAACTTTACAAGAAAAAGGCGCTTGCTAAAAGTCTGAAAGTTGTGGCAGCCATGTGTCAAGCAAATGCGGCTCAACGCGATGAGAATAACCATAACCTCATTGGCGTAGGGATCTTGGCGAGCCCACCGCCCGGGTGTGCGTTCAGCCCTCTCGAACTAGCCACCGGTGTGCAGGTCTAACTACCCGGCATGTCGAGAACACGCACGAACACACGAAGCACAAACATCTACACAAACACGTCCGAGGGACATACCGATGATGCGAATGGTCAGGTGACCGTAGAAACGGGCTATTTTGAGAAAGCGAATGCTCGGGGTCCCCTATAAACGGGGTCCACCGAAAAGCGAATGTTCGGGGGCCCTATAAACGAAAAGCGAATGGGAGTGAGTGTGGGTATGAATGTCGGAGGGCTCAAGTTGTGAACACCTCCTGTATGGCTACTGGATGAATGCGAATAAATGAACCGGTACACGTGACAAAGGCGGACACTCACTAGCCCGCACAATTAACACCGGGGGACGGCACTGGGACTCCCCCGCCGTCCTCCGCGGCAGGCGGCCTCGGCGCGGACAGCCAGAGTGTACGGCGAGTATAAACCAGGCTCGATGCTCCTGGGCCGCTGGATAGTACAGGGGCCCGGGTCCTCTTACCCGGATGGACCTGGCTGCGCCATCAGCCAGTGTATAATCCCCATACTGTCGTAGTGCCAGTGGCGAGGACATGTCGGCGGGGACGGTCTGCGGTGTCTTTATCCCAAAGCACACTCACATTACACAAACAAAAGGGAGTAAGGGAGAAAATGAAAAAATGGCACACAAACAAAAGGAAACACGATTAACGCATCAAGAGAAATGGGGCCCCCAACCCCGACAACAACAACGACAAAGACAAAGACGCAGACCGGAGAACCAACGGACGAACGACCGGGATAAAAGGCAGACGAAGACAAGACTGACAGAGACAGACATTTGCTGGAGGTTTATACGAGCCGGACGAGACGCAGTATCGTTTCCAGCAATGCGAGCCTTGCGAGCTTTAAGAGGGCAACAGGCGGTACCTTCCTGACAAACGCGACGACAGACTGTCTGGAAATGCAGACGATAGATGAGCTTAAGGACCATCTGCGGATAATCCTCAAGCGAGTCAGAATCATGCAGGAAAAGACAAGCGTACAAAAAAACGTGAACAAAAAAACAAAAGACGGCATTAAAGTCATCATGGAGGTTGCTGAGATCGCCCTGGGCAAATGTGAAAGGCTCAGGGAACTAAGGACAGCCAGGCAGGACGAAAAGACGAAACCGGACTCTACGCCGAAACGGAAACGCGACGAGTCCGACGCAAGCCCTCCCCAACTGCCGGCAAAAAGACCTACGACGACTGACGACACGCAACCGCCAGAGGTGAGCTGGTAAGTACAAACGAGCAAAAAGAACCGGAAGAAAAAACAAAAAACAGGACAGAATAAACAGATGAAACGAGGACAATAAAGTGGACAGGCAGGACAGACCGCGCTCCATGCCTCGGGAGACGGCCACCCTTGTCAAACCACAACACGGCACGACCTACGCAGACTTACTGCGACAGATCAAGACGAATGTAGACCCCCCGACGGACAACGTGACGGTGAGGGGCTACCGCAAGACAAAGGTCGGAGGACTGCTGTTTAAACTGCAGGCGGGACGAGAGGGGAGCAAAAACTTCCAGCGCTCACTTCAGAGCGCAATCGGTCAGAAGGAGCGCATCCGGGCCATGATTCCCAGTACATCGCTGGAGATCATGGACCTGGACTGCGTCACGACTCCCGAAGAGGTCGCGGCGATCCTCAAACAAGAGACGGGACCTGAAGGTGCACATCTTCGGCCCCAACAGATCCGGGCAGTACATGGCGGTATGCGAGCTAGAATCGCAGAGAGTCATGCACTTGCTCAAACGACAGCGACTTAAGATCGGGTGGGTCATTTGCCGCATCCGACTCGGGACGACAGTACCAAGGTGCTAACGGTGCCTTGGCTACGGACACACGAGACGGAACTGCCAAGGACCAGACAGGTCGGACTGCTGCTGGAAGTGCGGGAGCGGGGGCCATGTCGGCAAGACGTGCCAAAACCGACCAGCCTGCTTCCTGTGCACTGAGGCCAAAAAACTGGAGGTGTCGCATCAGCCGGGCACCGGTTCGTGCGCTGTCTTGAGGGCCGCACTGGAAGTGAGCAGGAAGAAGACCAAGACATGACAAAGGTCCTCCAGGAAAATCTGCAACGAAGTCAGACGGCACAGCTACTGTTACCGCAAATAGCTGACGAACTTAACGCGGCGATACTGATACTATCCAAATAATACCGAGACGAGACAACACCGACGTGGCTCTCCAACACCAGGGGCACGGCCGCCATCTGGGTCAGGGGGGATGCCGCTTCCTGGATATCTTCTCGCGGGGTGGCAGACGACTTCGTCTGGGCAACGGTAGGCGCTTTGACGTATGTCAGCGTGTACCTAACACCAAACTGCGCCGTCGGGGAGTTCGGGTAAAGGGTGTCTTCCCTCGAGGACGAGGTACGGCTTATACAAGGGCCCGTAGTCGTCGCAGGCGACTTTAACGCCAGAGCGATCGAGTGGGGAATGACCGCGACGAACAAACGGGGACGGCTCCTGCTGAAGATGGCCGCGAGGCTGGACCTGGCAGTGGCCAATACGGAAAACACGCCAACGTACAGAAGGCCGGGCTTTGGGGACTCCATTTCCGACGTGACGCTGACGTCGGACCGAACCCTCTCACAGATAAGGTGCTGGCGGGTGGTCGAGGACTAAAACGCCTGCGACCACTAGTACATAGTCTTTGAAATGGCAGGCGACACGACAACTAGACCCCGACGGAGTACACCGCCGCTACGGTGGAACCTCAAAAGACTCGACAGGGACAAATTCTCCGAAGAGCTGATGGCGGTACCAGCTCCGAACGACTGATCGACGAGACGACGAAACTCGTCCAGCGGCTCTGCAAGGACACGATGCCACAGGAACGCTACGGACGAAACCGACAACAAAAATACTGGTGGATGGACGAAATCGCGGAACTGCGGAGGGCCTGCTTCGCCTGTAGGAGGAAACTCACTCGTGCGAGGGGGGGGGGGAGCAGATACGCATCGAACAGCTTACAGGACGGCACGGAAAAACTGATGACGACGATCAAGGACACAAAACGGAAACTTTGGAGGGAACTGTGCAACGAGGTGGATCGGGACCCCTGGGGCACCGGCTACAAGCTAGTAACCGGTAGACTCGGACGCCGACCGGCGCGATGGACCCTGCAACGACACGGGCGATCATCGACGGACTTTTTCCAACGCACGAGACGAGAACGGAGACGGAAGATGACGAACCTGGGGACATACCACTCTTCCCGAAGAGGAGCTTGCGAGAGCGACCGCCTCGATGAAGGTCGGAAATGCCCCAGGACCGGGCGGCATTCCGGGGGAGATTCTGCGGCTGATGGGCAACCTGAGGCCGCGGGTCCTCTTGGACATGTACAACGCATGCTTGGCGACAGGCACGTTCGGTTAGCGGTGGAAGAAGGCGAAGCTGGTACTCATTGGCAAAGGCAAGGGGGCCCACTCTCGCCGACGGCCTACTGCCCGCTGAGCTTACTCGACACGACAGGAAAACTGTATGAACAACTGATAAGACCCAGATTCACGGACGCAATCGCAGCAGCTGGAGGATTATCGGACAGACAATACGGCTCTAGCAAGCAATTGGAGCAATCCAAGACGTCATGACGACCTTTCAACGAACTCAACAGTACTGCCATGGGGCTCACCCGATGGTGCTACTAGCGACACTGGACGTACAGAACGCCGTCAACTCGGCGCGGTGGGCGGACATCCTGGAAGCACTGAGAGGCGTTTTCGGGGTCCTACCGTACCTATTCCGAGTGCTGAGCGACTACTTACGAAACTGATGTATTACATACGAAACGACGGATGGACGAGAAACCCGGGCGATCACGGCGGGGGTCGCCCAGGGATTAATTCTCGGGCCGAACTTTTGGAATGGAGTATACAACAGATTGCTGCGGCTGGAGATACCACCGGAGACTTTCTTGGCTGCTTACGCCGACGACGTAGCAGCTGTGATCGTCGAACGGATGGACGGATGGATGACGGAACAGGGACTCCGACTGGCCACAGCCAAGACAGAACTTATGCTACTGACGAGAAAGAGAATACCGACGATAATACCGATGAATGTCGAAACAGAGATGATGGAGATCAGAAACGAAATCAAGTACCTGGGGGTGACTCTGCATATAAAGATGACTTTCTGGCCCCACATAAGACGGACAGCCGAGCGGGCGGCGGAGAGAGTAAATTCTCTCAGCCGCCTGATGGCAAATACTATAGGACCGAGACCGAGTAAACGTCGGCTACTCATGTCGACGACCCATTCGATCCTCCTATACGGCGCCGAGATATAGGGGGAAGCACTCCACGTTGAATGGAAATACAGACACGCAATAACGAACCATCCAAACAGAGACCATGGTACAGAGACAAGGTGCACTCAGGATCACGTGCGGATACAGGACTATCTCGGCGGGGGCAATTCTGGTCATAGCGGGCGTGATCCCGGTGGACCTCCTTGCTTTTGAGCGAAGCAGAATCTACCTTGTGAGTGCACAGACGGGATGGACAGATGCCGCAAGAGGGGAACGGGAGACGACGATACGACAATGGCAGACTAAATGGACAAACGAGACGTCTAGGATGTGGACAAAACGACTGATACCGGAACTGAAACCGTAGATCAGAAGGAGCTGCGGGGAGGTAAATTTTTATCTCAGGCAGTTCCTGACGGGACACGGATACTTTAGATGATACCTACACAACGTGGGAAGGGCACGGACTGCAGACTGCAAATACTGCGGACACGACCGAGACGACGCGGAACACACATTCTTTACATGTGACCGATGGACTGAGACCAGACGCCGACTATATATCGGACGAGAGTCTGGCACACGGGTGACGACGCTGCTCCGGGTTTTAAGAGGCAACTCCTAACCCCTGACGCAGTGGAGACACCCATGGTCTTTAAAAGATTTTTTCCCCTTTTTACAACGATAAAAAAAACCATTACCTCAACGATCAGCAACAAAAGTTCGCTGTCGAATGACGTCGGATCGTGGATTTACAACATCTTGTCGACAGTTTAAATTGTATTCGCTGTAACAAAGACATTTTTTTGAGAAAAACAGTAAAGGAAACCCAAACGGGATTGCATTCTATTTCACATATTTCCTGCGACGAGTGCTCTGCACGCACACATACACACACACACACACTCACACGCACATGCACGCACACACACACACACACATACACACACTTATTTATAAATATATATATATCACGAATAAATACATGCATAAATTGAACAAATTAAATTTGTTTGCAGAATAAATTTATTTCACATCCGTCTCAGAATTACTAGAACTCGGGACAAAACACGCTTCAAGTTCCCAGACCACGCGCCGATCAGCTGGCTGCAGCGTACACTGTTGCCATTCCGTTACAGATGGTTGGGCCCGAGGTCGGTTTAGAATAAAATTAAGCCAATAAAATTAATGCAATTAAGTTAAGCAATAAAAAAAATATATTTCTAAAGCTATACATTTTTCATTGCCTTTAGTTAATGCAGGAAAAGTCAATGAATTAGCTACTGTATACTGAGAAATATCAATTTTTCAATGTCTCTGATCGCTGCGCATAAATCCATGTTTAAAGATGTAAAATGTTCATGGTTTTTAGCCAAAAAGCAAAAATATGTCTTTTTCTTACAATAACTAAAAACAATTAACATTTTATATCTTCCAAAACTGCGAAGCCAAAAATATGGGTTTTTTCGCAGCGATGTCGCAGTCTATGATTTTTTTCACATCAATCAAAGCAATTAAACATGTACATCTCTACGGATTTACATTTTTTATTGCCTTCAGTTGATGTCAGAAAAAATTCATGAATTGACTCCTGTATACCGAAGAATTAACATTTTTCAATATCTCCGTTTGCTGCAAAAATCCATGTTCTTTGCTTCGCAGTCTCTAAAAATATAAAATGTTGATTGCTTTTAGTTAATGTGACACAAATAATGGAATGTCCATATAATTAAGCACTGGAAAGCCAAAAATATGTATTTGTCTCACAATAACTAAAAACAATCAACCTTCAACCCAGTCTATGATTTTTCACAACAATCGAAGCCAATGAAGAATGTACATCTCTATAGATATACATTATTTATTGCCTTAGTTGATGTGAGAAAAATCATGAATTGACTCCTGTATGGCGAAAACTGAAGTTTTTTAATGTCTCCGATCGCTGCAAAAAATCCATGTTCTTCACTTCGTGGCCTCAAGATATAAAATGTTGTTCCAAAATTTGTATGGTACTTGAAATTTATATTTGGAATTTTGTATTTTGGAAATTTGTATTTGAAAATGGTACTTGTTGCTCTGACATTTGTAGACCAAGTTGCGCCAACGGCCGAATGGGCGGGCTTTATTATCGCAGTGGCTCTCTTCTTCGAACAGTGCGACATCATGAGGAGTTTTATCAACATGGCGTTCTGCATAAACTCAAGTACGCCTTCCTTCTCTGGAGTCGGCTCGTCCGAGACCTCGACGTCGGAATCTGAATCGTTGAAATTTTTCTTACGATAAAAACGTGTATATAGATCTTGGTGCGAACATTTATGTAAAAAAATATTTTATAAAAACGAGCTTTTATTTGATGTACTAAAAAGTAGAAAATAATGTTTTTACCAATCACCGATACATATGTGACGATAAATAAAAGTTTAGGGCGCTCAACTTTTTAAATGTTTAACAAATTCGATGAATTCGGTTTCATAAACCGTATTCAATGAGGTACAATAGGAATTAGATAAATTATCATCACACGTTTATACTCAGTTTCAGGATTTTTATTTAATAAATGTAAGGTTGTTTTGTGAACTGACATGAGGCGTCCGTACTTTTTTCCCTCAATTTTGTAGATAAAAATTGCGAACGAATAACGAGTATAAAACGAATAATCCGGGCGGTAGAAATTGCGGAAGATGAAAAATATACTCACACATAGTTGATTTGAAATCGCCTTTTTTAAACTTTTACTGCTTGTCCATTTTCACGCTCTAACCCCACTTGGAGGTTAGAGCCGGAAGAAGCCATATATTTGAAGAACGAACTTTTAACGTGTCTAGATCAATGCAGTCAGCTGTCGATCTTCGCGAGACGAGTCTGGAGCGCTCTTTGCGTGCTAATAAATGTGTAAATCAATTCTCATAAGGTGGTATGTACTATGTTTAAGATATGACGGATTACTTTTATTCCACTAGGATACGAAGTGTGGAATAAATTTCTCGATGTTCAAATCGCTCAGAAATTCGATCGATAATTATTAGATCGGGAAGTAACCTAGACCAAACGATTGGAAAGAATCACATTAGTCTTGTCCAATGTCATCAGATTTTCGATTCATCGACGCGTTTTTGCGTGACACTGATTTAAAATTAAAAAATGACAGATAGAACGCCAACTTCGTGTATAAAGAGTACGCGGCGAGATGAATGCGGCAGTGCGGCAGACTTTTTCATTCGAGATCTAAGTGTCTCCTTCACGAATTACGTAACATGCTGTCGGGCGTTATCATCTAAAAGAATTACTTCGCTCCCATTGCTGGCTACAAATAACCTTTTGCGCATCAATTTATCACACAACCGATACAATTGTTGTTATCCATTTCTCATCGCTAGTCAGACTACGCTACAAAAAACTTTTTTTTGCCTTACAAGTAAGGACGTCGCGATCGTCGAATGGTTTAGGACGGCTTTTTTTTTTTGGACAACCCAAGGGACAGCCATTTTGCCACTGCATGTAAGCGACCGTTGGAGTCTTTTGACGTTGTGACACTTTTGAAAGCTATTAAGCTGGATTCTCATCCAGTAATGCAAAGGATTGAGTGTCCTCAAACCTTTGTGGCTGCCCTAACCGTTCTTCATTTTCCATACTGAAATCACTACTTTAAATGCGTTGAAATCATTTTCTATATGTTCTTTCCGATGGAGCTATTTCACCCTAAGTCACGGACAGGAAGCGATGCGCATTAATGGGACGTTTTTTCAGATCAAAGTAGTAGAGGAGGAAATTTCAGAAAAATGACTTATTGAAATTGAAAGCCTATTAATTTGAAAAAATATTGTTACAGAACTCAACCCGCTGAATATTAATGACCACCATGTAATCTGCAGAACACAAGGAATTACTACCATTAAAACTTGCGATTCGTGCATCTGCCACTATAGGGTGTCTCAAAATGACCTGACATTTTTATTTATTAATAAAACGTATTATTTACTTCAAAAGAACGAATATTTTTATTTTCATACAAGATACAAACATGGAGGTTATGTGTGGAACGCAATATCCGACAAATGGCCACCTCGTCCCTGTTTGCAAATGTTCACTGTTTTGACGAAATTTTCAATAACATTTTCCGATAATTGCGGACTAATTTCATTAATGGTGCGTCCAATTGCTTCTTTGGGCTCCGGAATGATCTGTCGATCATTAGCCGACACCATTTATTTCAGAAAACCCCAAAGACAGAAGTTCAATGGCATCAAATTGCACGATCTTGGTGGCCAATTCACATCGCCGCGGCACGAGATAACACGACCATGAAACTTCATCTGCTATAACTGCATTGTTTTTGTGCATTTTCACAATTTCTATGCGTTGCTCGATCGTGTAATTCTCCATGACTGAACCTTAATACTTCCTGATGCCAGTTGTGAAAGATTAGTAGTCTTTAATTTTAATTTGGTTTTAAATGTCAGGTCATTTTGAGACACCTTTTATTAGTTAGCGGCGAAATCTAAGTTTATCACCTAATATTTATTGTAAGGATTTGATGGCTACCGTTAACCTGTAATTCATATACTTTTGGCAATATAAAGGTTAACTTTGAACTGCTTTGCATGTGGACTCGCATATCCATGGACGATAAGTGAAAGATGCGAAGATATTGCAGGCTCAAACGCTTGTACTACACGTTACACTTAGTCTGGCTTCAATCGTCGATCAGTTTTCGAAGCAGTAAAATGTTTCTTCAAGATCCCGAAACTGCACTGTCGATATCCTAATTGTAACAACTAGTACGCTGTATTGTGATTATAAAAATAAAACCTGCTCCGAGTTCTTTTATTAAGGGGAGAGTAGGGGTTTGCACTTTTGAAAAATCGATTTTTTTGTCTTTTCTTATAGTTAAACATTTCAAGAATATAATCCCAAAGTTTCAAGTCAATCAGAGAAAAACTCTCAAAGTTATTGACTATTTAGTCCCGCTTCTCTAACACTGTAGCTCCGACAGCTGCGGGCGGTCGGAAAGGCAGCGCGCAGCTGACAAGCAGGTATGCAGTTTATTCACTTGGCAATCGTCCTTCCCATTATTCTGTTTCGAAAAGATTTTATTGAGTGAAGAGAGGTAACAAAAGCCGTATACATATATTATAGGTGTATAATATTTTCAAAACAGAAACGAGCGTCAGTGAGTTGTTGTACGTTCGGTCGAGCGCTTGTTCTCAGTGATTTTGTAATTTCGTCAAGAAATTTTCTGATTAAAAATGCCGAGATTGTCTAAAGTTTCAAGAGGTGACCCAACAGATACAAGAACGTATTTGTGTAGATCGAAAAAAGATCTAATCCATGTAAAAAAAAATAAGGATGAAGCTAATACAAAGAGTGCATCATCGAAAAAGATAAAGTTGAATACCAGTGCGAGCGTGCCGGAAGACGTTGAAAATCATTATAGAATCGTCGATTTTTTGCTTGTCTTCTCAACAATTGCAAGTTTGGTGAAATGTGCTCAGCGTGACGGTTCAGTTGCGTTCAAAAGTTGTAAAAAAAAGTCTTGTCTTTCAAATCCAGGTAAAATGTGCCAATTGTGATCTACGCTATATACCGTCGAGTGAGAAAACTGGTCACTCGACCAGTCGCTACGAAATAAACAATCGATTTGTTTTTCCAATGCGTACATTAGGTTTGGGTTTAGCAGGCTGCAATAAGTTTTGCGGTCTAATGGACATTGCAAGTAATTTTTGAGCCACATCGTCTTATTTGGATATTATGAAATCGATTTGCTCCTACGTCGAAACGACTGCTGAAAAAATTCTCCTTTCCGTCGCAGACAAAGAAAAAGAGAAAACAAGGGCAAATTCGGAGTCTGACACTTTGACCGTTTGTGGCGACGGCACGTGGCAGAAGCAAGGCTTTAGCTCCTTGTTTGGGGTCACTTCATTGATTGGTTATTGGACTGGAAAAGTTATTGATGTTTTCGTAAGTAGTTTGTATTGTCAGTTTTGCAAATTGTGGGGAAAAAAATTGAATACAACTGAATTTTAAGAGTGGCACGAAGAACACGTTGATAATAATGAATGTCAAGCCAATCCCACCGGACCATCAGGTAACATGGAAGTAGGCGCAGTAATCGAGATGTTCCGCCGCTCAGAGGAAAAGTATGGAGCAAAGATCAGCAACTATGTCGGACACGCCGATAGCAAAACTTATGGCAATTTAGTGAAAGCGAAACCTTACGGTGAAAATTTCACTATAAATAAAAAAGAATGTGTAAGTCACGTGCAAAAGAGCATGGGAAAACGTCTACGTGATCTGGTAAAAAATACTGTTGAAGATAAAGTCGTGAAAACAGGAAAAAATTCAGGTAAAAAACGGCAAAGTAAAGTACTCGGCGGCAAAGGAAAACTCACCGGAAAAGTCATCGATAATTTGAGTCGATACCACGGAGCAGCAATAACACATAATTGTGATTCGGTAGAGAAAATGAAAAATGCCATCTGCGCAACGTACTACTACCAGCAGTCGACAGACGATAACCTTCAACACGGTAAGTGCCTGAGCGGCGAGGACTCGTGGTGTCCTTATCAAAAAGCTCTGGCCACAACAGGAGTGGAAAATTTTAAACACAATTACACTCCACTTCCAGAAGATGTCTTACAAGCAATCAAACCGATTTACGAAGATCTGAGCAAGGACGAACTTCTTGAAAGGTGTCTTGGAGGTTTTACCCAAAATGCCAACGAAAGTCTGAACCAGCTAATTTGAAGGATTGCACCGAAAAAATTACCTGGTAGCAAACAAATCGTTGAATTTGCATCCTACGTCGCTGCATGCACTTTCAATGAAGGTGCTGGTGCTTTTTTCACCTTTCTGTCGGATATGAACATCAGTGTTGGGCCGAGCGCTCGCGAATACGCAAGATTGGAGGATAACTGTCGTATCAACAGGGCCAGATACAAGCTGAGAAGCAGAGCAAAGAAGCCAGGATAAGGCAAAGGCTTGAAAAAAAGAGGCTCAAGACATCGAAGCTGCTGCAGGGAGTCTACTCTATGGAGTTGGAATCGATCATTCAGTATAAGTTGACATTTTTTTTTCACTTTTAGCTTCTAAAACTTCAAACGCGTTTTTCTCGAAACCACTTTTTCAAAGTCCGTGTTCACTGCCATTTGAAAATTACATGACCGATTTATTTAAAACTTGGTACACACTTTTTACATATAAAATAACCCCCCCCCCCCAACGGTTAGTTTGAGATTTTTTTACATTGAGGGGGTTTTCCACCCCCAAAATGGCGGAATTTTTCATGAAATATAGCACTTTTCACTTTACATATGACCGCCAAAAATTTAGAAATGAAAAAAACATTATCAAAGACCGTTGGGCGGAGGATTTGATAATACTTTGACTAAATTTTAATGGTACTTGATTTCAGATAATTTGTAGCTGAGATACAGTGAACACCGTAAATCGTATTTTTCCAAAGGCGTTCTTGGAAAAGCTTTGTCACCGGCTTGTTTGTGGATATTTTCGGGTACAAATTTCACGGAATATTCTTGAAATGACACTTAACAATGTGCAAAAGGTTTCAATAAATTTACTCTATTCTTATAGATGAAAAAAATCGCAAAAAAGTGTTTTTTTTCACGCTGAAATCCTTACCCTTCCCTTAAAGAACAATTTGTTGTTCAAGTTTATTATAATGTTGCTCAAGTTGATTTTGATCTCAATGGTAATTATAAGACTCATTAAGTGCCTATAATAGCACCCCATGGACTTGATATTTTTATGTAAAATGTTTCCTTAAGGGGTTACCCCCACTTGCGATTTTGAAAAAATTGATTTTTTTTTGCATTTTTTTTAAGTGCAATTTGAAGTGCAGTTTTTTTTTTATGCCCGGAATAGATGACTCTATGTAAGTTTACAAAAAAAAAATATTTTCTTCGTGTAAACTGAAATTGAAACTTTAAACGCGTTTTTCTCAAAATGGCATTTCTGAAGTCAGTGACCAAGATTACTCGAACACTAATGAGAGGATCTTCTTGAAATTTTGCAGGCTTATTTAATACATAAAAATGTAGTCTTTAATCGTTCGATTTTTTTTTCGAAAAAAATGGCCGTTTTATAGCAAAAAAACCGCCGTTTTTTTTCGTTAAAATCGAACCATTAACTTTGACTGTCCGCCATTTTGTGAAAAATGAATATTTTTGAAAATCCTTCGATTAAAGACTAGTTTATACTTATATTTGACTAAATCCATCCGCATTTTTTTTCAGATGATCCACTTCGCCGCAATGTTGGTCACCGCAAACCGTGTATATAAAAACATTATTTCATTGACGGCCATTTGCCACTAAACAATGTGATATTTTTCAATAAAAAAATTACTGAAAGTTCTTTAAGATGTGTTCTTTAAGATGGTATATAGATCGATTAAAAAAGTTTTGTAGTTTTCTTTAAAAAAATTCATGAAAAAGGCCTTTTTTGCGCTACAAGTGGGGGTAACGCCTTAAGGGAGGGCCCCACTGTAACTGCCCATTTTCGAATGTTTTCTTTGGATTTTTTTAAAGAAATGAATAAAATACATGGTCAAAAGAGCTTTTAGGTTTTATAAGTTATTTATTGAAGTATGTAAAGAAAAATCGTTTGTCAAAAGTATACAAAATGGCGGCGCACGAGACACTATAGCGCTACTGTTTTCAGCCAACCCTTTCCGTGGCACGCAGCAGACCGGTCGTAAATTTAGTCCCGGCACTACGAGTGGAATATTTTCGGTAATTATCAGGTTGATAAAAAAGTTTTGTCGCAATAATTTCAATATAATTTATTTATTTATATATCTTATACAAAACATTTCTAATCAACAATATATTCGCCATCGGTTTCTATGACACTCGACCATCTAGTTGGCAACTCATTTATTCCCTTTGCCCAAAACTGCGGCGGCTGGAACTCAAAGAAATTTGAAATATCCTTTCTGAGATCGTCGACGTTTTCGAAAGTTTCGTTTCTCAAATATGCCTTCAAATGTCTGAACAAATGGTAGTCAGATGGCGCGATGTCGGGAGAGTATGGTGGATGAGGAACGGTATTCCAGTGAAGCTCAGTGATTGTTTTGTGGGTTTCCTTTGCGACATGGGGTCTCGCGTTGTCGTGGAGAAGGTGCACAGTCGCGCGTCTTGGCCGTTTTTTTCTTATAGCTTTTGCCAATTCCTGGAGATTTTCGATGTATCGTGTAGAGGAGATCGTCTTACCTACAGGGAGAAAATTGTGGAACAGCATTCCCTTTGCGTCCCAGAAACAGCACAACAAAACCTTTTGTGAGTGACGATCAGATTTCGGTTGGTGTGGCGGTTTTTCTCCGATAGGAAGCCAGTAGGCTAAACGCGTTCTGTTATCATACAAGACCCAGCTTTCATCTCCCGTCACAAGATCTTCTAAAAACTCCTTGCGATGGTGGCGAAGCAGGAGAGACTGGCAGATGGTCACGCGACAGTTCTTATTGTCGTCGGTGAGACGGTGTGGTATCCATTGAGCAAGAACCTTCCTGTATCCCAAGTTGTGTAAGTGATTGACTATTGACGGTCGGGTGCAGCCAAGTTCTCTTGCTAGCTCGTGCGTACTTGCTTCCGGTTTTTCTTTGATGCAGCGGAGTAATGCTTCATCATCGATGGTCGACGGTCGTCCGGAACGTTCCTTATCTTCAAGGCTTGTGTCTCCAGATTTAAAACGATTGAACCAACGCTGGACTGTTCGATGAGAAACTACGTTCTCGCTGAATGCATCCTGTATATTTTTAGCAGTTGTGCTTGCGTTCGTGCCGCGCCGCCACTCGTAAAAAATGATCGCTCGAAGTTGCTCCTGCGAGATCGAAGCCATTTCTGTCCACTAGTAGTAGTAGTAGGTCTCTTTATTTATCATTGTTTTGGTAACATGGTGTTTATTACATTGTTTTTCTCTTAGGCTAACTATTCCTATTCCTTAGAATTTAACTAGTTATTGTTCATGTGGTGGGGTTTGTTTATGTGTTTGTCAGTGCTTTGGCAAGGTATTTATTTGGAATCACAGATTAAAAAATTGAAAAAACATACCCGTGTTTTATGTTTCATTATATCTAAATAGAATTTTCTTATATCTAGACATATTTACAATATTTACAGAGGGTGTGGGTGCTTTGAGCTGTTCATGTTATATGTTTACCCTAGTAGGATTTGGTGGGGTAGTTTATACTTTATTTTAAACGGTGCGTTGTCTTGTGTTAGGGTGCCCACGTCTTGGAGGAGGGGGATGTCACGGGTTTGTTCTGTATAGAACTTTTGTGTCCTGTCATATATTTCTTTGTAGATATCCTTGACTCCCGTTTGGTCTTGGATTTGTTTGTTTGTTGTGTACCACTCAGCTTTTGTTATATTTCGTAGTATTTTGTTTTGGACTATTTGGATTTTTTTAATGTTCGTTTTGCACGTATTGCTCCAGACCGGGGCCGCGTAAAGCAAAATCGGTTTGATGATGGCATTATATAGTAGTAACTTATTTTTTCTGTTGAGGACGCTTTTCTAGTTGATGAGATAATATAATATTCCTTTAATTTTTTGGGCTTTGCTTTTAATCGCGTTTATGTGTTTGGTGAAGGTTAGTTTGTCATCCAATATTACTCCTAGGTATTTTGCTTCTTTCTTAGGGGGGATAACTATATTGTTTATGGTAAATGGGGGTAAATCAACATGTTTCGTTTTCCTGCTGAAAATGACTAACTCTGTTTTGGCTTCATTAATTTTAATTTTCCATCTATTGAAGTGTTCGGATATTGCTTTTACGTGGGCCTGGACGTTATTTTGTGCTACTTTTTTGCTCCAGGAGCTCGAGAATACTGCCGTGTCGTCTGCGAATAAAGCTAGCTGAGTTTTATCTGTTTTGGGAATGTCGTTTATAAAGTAAAGAAACAATACCGGTCCGAGAATGGAGCCTTGTGGTACTCCTGCTGCTATGTTCTGTTTCGTCGAGGGTTCTCCGTTTGCCATGACCGTGAAAGATCTATCTGAAAGGTAGTTGGTTATCGTTTTAGTAAGATATAATGGAATGTTTAGATTGTCCAGCTTGAAAATCAGTCCCTTGTGCCACACTGTGTCAAACGCTTTTTCTATGTCAAGTGGTGCTATCGCTGTTGCTTTGTTAATGTTAAATTGGGAACTTATGTGGTTTGTTAATCTGACGAGTTGTTGAGCCGTGTTGTGTTTTTCCCGAAACCCAAATTGTTCCTGTATGAGTTGATTGTTTTGTTTTTCATGTTGCTTGAGGCGATTTAGAATAATTTTTTCAAAGATTTTACTACAGGTGTTGAGGAGACTAATAGGACGATAATTTTGCGGGAAGAGCCTATCTTTCCCTGGTTTGGGGAAGGCTAAGAGGTTTGCGTGCTTCCATGGTGTCGGGAAGTGGCTAAGTTTAAAGCATGCATTGAAGATGTATGTCAGCTGTACTATTGCTTTCTGCGGCAAGTGTTTGAGGACGATGTTTTGAATTCCGTCTGGCCCCGGGGCTTTTTTGGGTCTGGTTCTCTTAATTGCTTGTAGGATTTCTCTGGGAGAGGTGTACACTATGTCTATGGCATCTACTTGTTTATCGCAAATTTCTCTGAATTTTTTGGTTACTAAGGCACAATGGTGGTTGCTGCTCATGTTTTCCGTCAAATGATGGACTTTTTCGAAGTTTTCCGCGAGGGCGTTAGCTTTTTTTTTATTGTTGATTGCAAGGCCCTGCGCTCCGTGTAGTGTAGGAATAATCGCTTCTGACTGCCTAGTGAAGGCTTTTGCCATCTTCTATATCGAATTATCCTGTATTTTCAAAGATTTCAATTTTTGTTCCCATTTTTCGTTTGAGTGCTCTCTAATCAATTGCTTGACCCTACCTGATACTTTGGTTTGTATGATCTTATATTGCATATTTTGAGTCCGTTGGTACAATCTGCGTGCTCTATTTCTTGCTTTAATCAGTTTTGCAATGTTTTCCGAAAGGGTAGTGGATACGCTGTTGCATTTGGTTGTGGGAATCGTTATCTGCATTGTTTCTCTAATGAGATTTGTGAGTTTAGTCGTGCAATTATCTATATCTGTTTTGGATTTTAACTTTGTATCTATTGTTATTTTGTCATTTAGTAGCTTTGTAAATTCTTTCCAGTTTGCTTTTTTATAGTCTAGGCGTAATCTCTCAACTTTATTGATGCGTGCATGCCTTAGTGTGAATTTAACTGGGAGATGATCGGAATCCAAGTCATTTACCGTTTCTACTGAGATATTATTTATGTTTTTAGCTAATCCAAAGTCTACAGAGTGAAGTTGTCTGGGGCTATTACCACTGTGTTTGTCAGATTTGAATAATTGAGAATGTTCCTGCCGTTCATATTGCTGCTGTAGCAGTGCCAGCTTGCATGTTTGGCATTAAAATCGCCAATGGCTAAGACGGAGTTTGCCAGGTTAAATATTTTGTTCAGATCCGCGTATTGTATTGTTGTCTGTGGCTTGGCATAAATTGTAGAGATTACTAGATTGTTTTTTAATTTTATTGCGTGAGCTTCTATAGAGATTGTGTCTAAGTTTAATTCAGAGCATTGAATATTATTTTTGCAATATATTGCTACACCTCCCCCAGCGACATCGCCTG
This sequence comes from Ophion slaviceki, assembly GCA_944452715.1. NCBI lineage: Eukaryota > Metazoa > Arthropoda > Insecta > Hymenoptera > Ichneumonidae > Ophion > Ophion slaviceki. The sequence goes on from OX101786.1 coordinate 45,382,686, forward strand.
GTCTATCTTTTCTGTAGCACTGGAATCCGGGAATTTTGCATTTGTGCTTTTGTTTAAGTTTGGTTTCGTTTACTAAAACAACATCTATCTTCATTTTATCGATTAAGCTTGAGAGTTCTGCTAGATTACTTTTCAGTCCATTTGCGTTCCAATGGATAATGTGTAGGTTTTGGTCTATGGTCGCAACGTTGTTACACATATTTAAGTATGACGTTATAGAATGCTTGGCATTTGGCGATGTGATCTGAGCACGTGGCTAACTGTTTGTTTAATTCTCTGAACATTTCCAGCATCCTGTTCATGTCACAGAGGTATTTGAGTGTTTGTATTTCTTCTACTATGTTATTGAGTGTATCGTTATTTGTGGATTGTTGGCCGGTAAAGTTATCGTTTTCGTCAATAACTGGGGGGTCCTGCCTGGTATATGTTAGTTCTTGGGGGACTGGCTTACTTCTCGATCTAGTTCTAGGGTCCCTAGCATTACCTGTGTTTGCGTCTTGGTTTACTTGAGCGCTATAGGAGCTGTTGTTGTTGTGTTTGGTATGTGGTTGTGTTGTCCCTTCCTCGCTGGCCCAGAGGCGCGTCTGAAATCGTTGTTGTCTTGGCTGCTGGCTTCGTTGATGCTGGTCCTTTTTCCTTCTGAGGTGTTGCTGGTAGACTTCGCAACAGGTTGCGTTTGCAGGGTGTTCTTTCTGGCAGTTCACACACTGCGGTTTGTCTCCGGCTGCTTTGGTGCAATCCTTTGTGAGGTGGTTGCCCACGCATTTAACGCATCTCGGCTCCCTGTGGCAGTACGCTGTCCCATGGTTGAACCCTTGGCAGCGGTAGCACTGGGAGATCTGCTTCGGGTTTTTGTATTTGTCCCATGTAACTTTGACAGAGCAGATATATTTTGTGCTTTTGATTTGTCTCAAGTCTGCGTCTGCTTTGAAAGAGGCGAAGTAAAGGACTCGGTCTGAGTTGTTTGCTTGTAATGAATCAAAGAAGTGTGCGGCCGTGTGGTAGATAAGAGATCGTTGAAATTTCGGCTTCGATCCGGCCAGTGAAGGACATCCAAGGTTGTCGATGGAAATACGAATTGGTATCTTAACGTTTCGGCCCTATGGTTCGGGTCCTCTTCAGAATATGTATATTTTTTTCTGTATAAATGGTAATACATTGTTTTACAATCACTTAATATATAGATGTTGTGTTATGTAGTGTGATAATCAGGTTGGTACTGTTTAAATTATAATTATATACATAAAATATGGATGAAATATTTTATTGAGATACTTAATGTCATGTGTAAGTATTGGTGTGTAAGATGTACGGAGTGTGGAGAAATTATATAAGTGAGAAATGATAGTGTACTAACCTCAAAGTAATGGTATTTCGGTTTTTTTTGGAAACACATATTTGGAAAGATGTTGAGACGAACTGAGACATTATTTGTGGATGTAAATAATGTGTTGTAAAATAAAAATTATACTCAATCGATAGAGTTAATATCGTTTATGGGCGATTTTTACTGATCTGTAATGGATAAGTAGTTATGGGTCAAATTTTTATGTTTTATAATTGAGAATTTACGAAAAAGAATTTGATGTAAGAAAAGTTTTAGTGGATAGTCAAAAATTATGGTAATTACCTATTGAGTTTGTTTTTAAGAGTGTATTATCTTTCCAAAATGAGTAGAAAAAAAACTCGAAATTTCAATTGGTTCGTTACATTTTGGGTTGTGTAGCGGACGGACGTTCGAGAAAAACTGAGTGAGGTATTGTTCTCTGGTAACATATTCGAGTCTCCGTGCTAAGAATTGGGGGAGAGATCGTGCTCGCAGTGACGTGTCAATAAGAATAAATTAGGGGCGCCAAGTTAGGGGTATTTAAAATTAGTTTGTAATGTCATTAAAATTAGCTCATCGTGTCAGTTTGTTAGTTAGTATACTATGTCAATAATTTTAAAATTGTTATGTAATGTAAAGTATGGTGAAGTGTGTTGACAGTTATAAAATTGAATTGTAAATTGAGCTAAGATTTTTTATGTCAGTTCTAAAGTTAATGGCGTTGGGGTGTGCTTTAATTTGTATCATTTCCATGATTAGCCTTTTTTTGAGCCAACTCTCATTGCTTAGTATTTTTGTGTTATCAAATTGAAAATCATGTTTATGTTCTATTGCATGTTGTGCTAAGGCAGTGTGTATTTCGGTAGTGTGTTTTATGCTATTTTTGTGTTCTTTTATTCGGGTTTCTAGATATCTTTTCGTTTGGCCTATGTAAGTGCCGTTGCAATCATTGCAATCTATTTTATAAACGATGTTGGATATTCGGTTGTTATTGATTTTGTCTTTGGTAGAACCAATGATGGATGAAATATTGTGTTTGTTGTTTGTAACTAATGTGATGTTGTATTGTTGGAAAAGACGGATTAGTTGGTGATGTATGTTTTTTGTGTATGGGAGATTTATTATTCTGGAGGAGTCAAATTTATTGTTGTTCATTTTTTGTTTGTTGATTATGGAAATTCGATGTTTTATCAATTTGTCTGTGAAAGAGATCGGATAGCAGTTTTTAGTCATTGTGTTGCTGATGAGTTGGAGATTTTCATTATGAAATGAAGGGTGAGATAGTTTTATTGCTCTGTCAATCAACATGTAGATTATGGCTTTTTTCTGTGAGAGTGGGTGGTGTGAGAAGAAATTAATAAACCTGCCAGACCAAGTTGGTTTTCTATACCAATTTGTGATGATTGAGTTTTGTTTACGGATTAATAGTAAGTCAAGAAATGGGATTTTGTTGTCTATTTCATTTTCGGATGTAAATTGTAGTTTTGGGTTATAGGAATTAAAAATCTTTTTAGTGGATTCTAGTTTGTTAGTTGGTAGAGCAATGATAATATCATCGACGTATCTTTTGTATAACGGCAGTGAGAACTTTAATTTTTCTAAACAACTTATTTCAAGGTCGATCATGACTATGTTGGATAGTATTGGAGCTAGAGGTGATCCCATGGGTAATCCTGAGATCTGTTGGTAAATTTTGTCTTGGAATGTGAAAAAGGTTGAGAACATGATATATTCAATGGCTTTAATTATTTCGTGTAAGGGAAATGTATTTGAGAATAAGTTTGATCTTTTTTGCAGGCTGTGGATAACTAGTTGTAATGGAATGTTGGTATAGAGAGACACGACGTCAAATGAGTATAGTTTATAGTTAAGTGGGATTGAGAGGTTGGATAGTGAATGTTTTAAATGGAAGCTATCTTTGACGTGTGAGTTTGTTGTACTAATTAATTTGGAGAGTTTTGATTGAATGAATTCAGCTAGTCTGTGTGTTGGGCTATTAATGGATGATACTATTGGACGAAGTGGATAGTTTATTTTGTGAATTTTTGGTAAACAATAGAGACGGGATAAGTTGCAATTTTCAGCTTTTAAGTATTTAAATTTCGATTCATCAATGATTTTAAGAGATTTCCATCTGGAGAGAATGTTGTTGATACCTTTTTGTAGAGAATTGATGGGATTTTTGTTTGTTAGTTTGTAAATCGTAGAATCTGCAAGTAAATCAAGGGTTTTTGTGATGTAATCAGATTTTTTTTAAATAACTGTTGTATTTCCTTTGTCAGCTCGTGTGACTAAGAGTTGGGGGTTGTTTTTCAAAAATAGAGATGTGTCTTTTATAATTTGGCTAGTATTGGAGAATGATTTGGGGATATTCATTTTGTTTAATATTTTGCTGAATCTAGTTCTGATTTCAATTTGTCTAGGTTTGTCTAGTAAAAATTCTAGTTTGGCTTCGAGTTCAGAGATCGATTTGTGGATGTGAGTTTTTATGTTTGCGAGTTTAAGGTAAGGGAAGCAGAATTTTTCTCCTAGAGACAGGAAAGTGGAAATGTGTAGGGGAATGTCTATATTGGATAAGTTTATGAGCCAGTCTTTAGTTTTGTTCAATGTGGTTGTTGAATTTGTATTTTCCATAGGATCGGCGGGAAGATTGTTATTATTGTTATGTTGTCTATTGGCGAGTGATGCATATATAATGTTGTGATTCTGTGCTGTTTGATTTGTATTCTGACAATTTAAGTGATGTATCTTGTTGTGGTCTAAATGTGTTTGTGATGATATTGTTTTTAGAAATTCCTCGTGGTTGAAAATGTGATGGTGTATGTTTTTGGTTCGTTGAAATCTGAGATTTTGTAGTTTTTTTTGGTGAATTTCATATGAGAGTTTTGATAGTTTATTTAGTTTTGTTTGTTCTAAGGTGAAAAATCTTTCTTTGATATTGTTTGGAGTCAAGTTAATTGTTTTTGTGTTCTTTTCGATTTTCTTGTTCAATATTTTTATTCGAAAGTTGAGATCGTCAATTTCTATATTTAATACTGCTTTGTGGAATTTGTGAGATGTCTTATTGAGTTTTATTTTACCTTTGTTATTGGAGATCTGAATATTAAAGTGTTTGTAAAAGATGTGTTTCGGGGTCAAACCTTCTTGTCTACATTTAAGTAAGAAACGGAGTTGTTGTTTTAGGCGAGTCTTCGTGGCAGTGTCGTGTTTCCAATTCTTGAACGCTGCTAGGGTGAAATATCCGAAAAGTTGTAGTATCTCGCTGAAGAAGGTCATTGTGTCTTGTTTATAGCCAATCAATTTGAAATGAATCAAAGAAGTGTGCGGCCGTGTGGTAGATAAGAGATCGTTGAAATTTCGGCTTCGATCCGGCCAGTGAAGGACATCCAAGGTTGTCGATGGAAATACGAATTGGTATCTTAACGTTTCGGCCCTATGGTTCGGGTCCTCTTCAGAATATGTATATTTTTTTCTGTATAAATGGTAATACATTGTTTTACAATCACTTAATATATAGATGTTGTGTTATGTAGTGTGATAATCAGGTTGGTACTGTTTAAATTATAATTATATACATAAAATATGGATGAAATATTTTATTGAGATACTTAATGTCATGTGTAAGTATTGGTGTGTAAGATGTACGGAGTGTGGAGAAATTATATAAGTGAGAAATGATAGTGTACTAACCTCAAAGTAATGGTATTTCGGTTTTTTTTGGAAACACATATTTGGAAAGATGTTGAGACGAACTGAGACATTATTTGTGGATGTAAATAATGTGTTGTAAAATAAAAATTATACTCAATCGATAGAGTTAATATCGTTTATGGGCGATTTTTACTGATCTGTAATGGATAAGTAGTTATGGGTCAAATTTTTATGTTTTATAATTGAGAATTTACGAAAAAGAATTTGATGTAAGAAAAGTTTTAGTGGATAGTCAAAAATTATGGTAATTACCTATTGAGTTTGTTTTTAAGAGTGTATTATCTTTCCAAAATGAGTAGAAAAAAAACTCGAAATTTCAATTGGTTCGTTACATTTTGGGTTGTGTAGCGGACGGACGTTCGAGAAAAACTGAGTGAGGTATTGTTCTCTGGTAACATATTCGAGTCTCCGTGCTAAAATTGCTTGTGCTAATTTCATCTTTTTTATTTTTAGTGGCATGAGTCCTGCTTGGGATAGGTCGTCCACGATATCCTTTTCATCGAGTGGAGGTAGTCCTTTGATGACGAATTTCTTCTCTCGTTGACTGGACGTCGCATATGTATGGAAGTCCCGCGAGTCATTTTTTAATTTGGATGTGATCTGAGTGGAGTCCTCATTGTTCTTTGGATAGATAATAATTGTTGCTGATGCAAATTTAAGTGTTGTTCCCTTGTGGTTTTTTAGTACGTCGAGGTGAATTTTGGCTTTGGCTTCTGCGTCGAGGTTTGCGCTGTTTATCACTATCGGAGAGGGTTTTTCGGTTTTTACACTTTTGGTGCTGTGATCTGAGTCCACTGTCATTTGATCCTCTTCGTCCGAGTCTAGGGCAGAAAGACTGTCGTATCTGTTACTTGTTGGGACACTGTTCGTCTTCTTCCGGTTCTTCGTGCTGTTGTCGTCACCGCTCGCGATGGCGCGTCGTTTTTTGGTTTTTCCCATTGTCACAGGTCCGGGGCTAAGCTGTTGGTTATTGTCCTCGGTTTCCACCGGGAGAGAATTTGTTTTATAATTGTTTTTTATCGCGTGAATTTCTTTGGATTGTCTCGTACTTGTTGTCGCCTTGACGTCTCAACGTCGAATCCATGATCTCTGTCCACTAGAACGCGCGCTCGCCCTTTTATACCCTGTCACGCGGAAGAGTAGAAAATATTCTAGAATATTCTCGACATAGCTCGATGTCATATTGCGCCAATACGTAAAAAGACATTTTAAAAATTTTTGCGACAAAACTTTTTTATCAACCTGATATATTATGTTGAGCAGTAAAGTACGTGCGGAATTAAAAAATAATTAAAAGAAAAATAGAGACGAGTTTGAAAAAAAGTACGTTTTTTCGACCATAATTTTCATCTTCAAAGTGATATATTATTTACAATTTTCGATTCAACGAAAAAAGCCCTGGTATTTGACTGTTAAAGCAATCTACGAAGCTACAGTTAACACTTAAAGTCGATTGGATGAAAATTGTTCATGTTCTGCTGCTTTAATAACGATGACAATTTGGTTATAAAAAATTGTTGTTTTTCATTAATTTCATGTATAATGCATAAAATATTAAATTTGTTTGTATCAAAATGATTGCAAAGTAACCCTTAATCTTTGACATAAGTTGCATTTCAATGCCCTGTCGAAGAAGCCCCACACTCGAGGCTACTTTGAAACTTAAAAAAATGTATATATCAAATTGTGAGGGGGTGGTGGAGCTTGACTCTCTTATATATTTGATAGCTAGAGGACACACTGTTCTATTGGAGCAAGAAAAGTTGGTATCTAGGATGTTAAAAAAAGTTACCTTCAAAAAACTTCCAAAACCTGTTCAAAGTAGCCCCGTTTTACGATATATTGTCCTAATAGAATACGAAAACTGTGTGAAGTTTAAAAAAAACCGTGTCTTCGAGGTCCGATCTGTCCCTTGAAAATCGAAAGTATTCATGAGACTCTTTTAAAAAGGTAGAACGCACGAGTGACAGTGAAAAAAATCGGAACTAATGCACGTATGGGTTTTCGTTAAACGCGAGACTTAGCAAAACAGTTAGAGCTGTGATTAGAGCCCAATTAGTGTGTATGCGTATTTGTTGTTAGTGGATACTGATAAAAGTGGGTCAGCGTCACGAGGTGGACTAGCGAACAATTTTCATATGCGTAGAACAGACGGTGAGATGAGTGAAGAAAGTTGGCGGGTTCTTTTAAAAATAATGTTACGTTTATGCAGAGATTTCGTGGTTAAATCACTCCACTATCGGCTTGTCAAAACTAATTTTCCACTTGAGGTTTAAGTAGAAACATGCAAATAGAATCTTGTAGGTAAGCAGTGAAAAAGAGACGATAAAAGGTACGAGGCGAGCTTGGGACATTGAGTCGAAAGAAGCTGAAAGATTCGAGTAGAAGAAGAGGTGGAGCTGACGAGAATGAACGCAGGTGAACTGAGGAATAAGAACGGTGGGAGGAAGCCGAGAGTGTTCGTGTGCAGTGTGGAAGAACCGCGTGCACCTTCGCTCCTTTCCTCAGGTACAATATAGACATCTATACAAAATATGTACATAAGGCATTCCGAGCTGACAAGCCCATGGCTCCTTATAGCTGACAAGCCCATGGCTCCTTATTTAACCCACGATTTTTGTACTCCAAGATACCGTTGCATAAATAAATGTCTTCTTCTTTTTCCATAAAAAAAAAATACGCGGTTAAAGTTGAAGATGATTTTTTTCAAGGTTACGTCAAATAAAAATAATCGATACAAATTGTCTTCGCTACTTCAATTATCTTTATTTAATTTTATACCAGTTATACCATTTTCCGGAATTGTTTAATTCCCTGTAACTTTCGTCTTTCACTGACGATCGTTAAAGTTTTTTTCGAGAATGAAAAAATCATATTTAATCGGAATATATAAGCATTCGGCGCACGTTGGATCCGTCCCTACAAAACATTTTGCGCAAAAAATCAAGAGAATTGCGGAAACGCCAATCCACTAGCATATTAGGTATCTGACTTTTTAAATACTGCATAAAGGATCATGGAAAAAATAGCAAAAGCGTCCGTTGCTTCGTGCGATTTTTATAAAAATCCCTATTATACATAACAACAAGATAAAAAGTCAAGGAAGCGGAGAATTCTCAGGTTGCATTGGTAGATTAGAAAATTTGGGAAACAATTTTTGACGGATTTTCAGATGTGACGTGGAACGGCCGATATGGATATTCACCAGCTGAACTATAGTAAGTTGGTAGAGGTATAAACGTAGGCGACTTTTCACCAGCGAGGTAACCAAGCAGTAGCCACGAGAGAAAGAAAGAGAGAGAAATAAAGAGTCTCCGGAGCCCGCTTGCTGGCGAGAACACAAGCCAGTCCGTGACTTGACTCCGTCACGTCATCGTCTTTCCCGCGTGTCTTTACCGATTGTACATTACTAAAAACTATTTAAGTAGAAAGCCGCGAAGAGTAATAACGCGAACGCTGCCGTGAACACACCAGCTGCTACCAAAATGGCCGCGTCCTGATACCAGCACACCCACTGGCTGGACCCACTCACTATCTTGTTACAATCTTTGTATTTACACAGTGCCGATTTATTAACACAATCTTTCGTACTGTTCGAGGAAATACGTTGAGCTCGGTTCCGAGAACACCTCAGTTCGGACTGTGGTTTTGAGGATTAAGATGGTTGAGTGACGTTATGTTCCAGTGCATGGTGTGAAAGACGTCTTGTGTACCGGATTTTCGACTCCATACTTTAATTGAGGTAATTTGAATGACAGTACAAGTTTCTTTGTACATGGATTGTTTAGCGCTTAGGGCGACGAACAAGTAGGGTGGAAGGCTGGATTACTATATTTTAATAGTTTGTTTGTTTGGGTTAGTTTGTCCATATTTTAGTAGTTAACGAAGATACGAAAATGCATCGATTCAAATAATGCCATACGCAAAATGGGCTTAGCAAATGTCTCACTAAAATATGGGTCGTTGATGTAAGGAATTTATCGACGGTCGCAGAATTTATTTTGTATCAATATTTCTACGTCGTGAGTTTAGAATTAGTCTCGAAGCTTTAGTGGTTATCATAACTATTTATGGTAGATGACAGGAAGTTTGTATAAGTATACACAGATTATTGTTTGATCAACCAACCACAATATTTGCCGATCAGAACATAAACTGTTAAAAATAAATGAAGCAAGTTTAAATGATCCTGCATAGACTATGTTTACGTCTGAAATATATTTTTTAGTCAAACAGCGTGAGTAAAAAATTCTTGTTGTGTTTCAAAATGTAACTACTTTGAATCATACTATAAAATACAATACTTCCATAATGCTATTCATGTTGATGAAATTTGTGCTTTGGTCATATTAGTGTACGTGACAATTATGGGGACGATATTATTATACATGCTTGTTAAGTAAATCAATGTAGGTATACAAATTCATGAGTTCGGCACAATGTGAGCTGCACAGTGATTTGAAAGTATTACTGCGTACTATCGACTTTGGCATTCGAACCGGTAACATTTTATATTTCCACACCTTTGTCACGCACACACGCACGCACGCAAAACAACACGCACACGCTCACCTACTCAGTCACTCACACATCGACAGGCGGACATACATATGTATGTATTTATGCATAAAAACGCGATAAATTTGTATGTGTAGATTCGGAAAAAGAATATCATTGACAACTCAGATGTTGAGGATGAATAAGCTTAAGGCGGGGTATACATTTAGCCGGGAACAAATTATTTTGAGGGATTTTTCAAATGAAGAAATTATTATTATACATTTATCAAACTGTAGGTATCTTTTAATAGTATATTGAAGTATACAGAACAATTTTTTAAAATTCTTTTATCATAAAAATGGCGGAGCTGTGGTAGAGTGTTACAGCAAGGTTGCCGTGGGAGTTGCGAATCGGCGTGCAGTCTAGCTTCCCGTAGACTTTGATTTGCAAAAAAAATCAAATTTTCTTCAGTTAGAACATGAATAATTTCTATTTGGCTGTAATTAAAACGAAGAAAATGAAAATTTCAGAGAAAGACACGCATTTACAAAAAGATCGGCATTTCACGCATAATTTCTGTAAAATTTAGATTAAAAAAGTTTTTTTTTCTTCTAATTTTTTAAAAACAATTCTCGTCAAATAGGACGTAGCAATATTATCAATATTTCGACTCATTTGAAACTCAATCGGCTTATTAGTTTTTGAGTAATCGTACACGTCAATTTCGAAAATGCGGTTTGGAGAAAAACGTGTTTGAATTTTACGCCCGTTCCGAATCCGAGCTGTGAGGCATAGTGTTATATTGTTTGAAAAAAAAATAAATCGATTTTTTTATCGTTGTAAATCTATATTCCGCCTTAAGGCTTATAACCGACTATATTTTAATAGACTTTTATTTTGCCTTACCTTTAAAAAATAATGCAATTCCGTAAAAACAAATTTATTAACGTTGATTCGAGTGAGTTGCATTTCATGACATATTAACAATATAGAAACAGAATAGTAGGTCGAACAAATTCGGGAGTGGAGAGAAATGTATTGAAAGATGCAAATAAACTATTACAAAGAGTGTGTCAAACATGAAGGGGATAAATATTTAAATATGAATTATGAAAGAAATGAATATTTCTTTCATAATTGTCACTGCATCGCTCTGATTATTTTTAAATGTGACCCGAATATACTTTTGCAATACTGTACGTTTAAAATGTACTGATACAATGTTCTTTGGCTATCTCTGAAAATATAGTATGCCTTTGCTGATTGCGAGGCATATATTGTTGTTACCTTGATTTTTTTATAGTTTATTTGGGTTAAGTAATTTTCAAATAAATCACATTTGAGTAAGGATATAAATTTTCATGGAAATTACCATGGATAAGGCTATTTTTGAGTCTATTCGTGATAAAAATAAAGAATAAAAAGCTTACCACTCAAAGGGAATTGCGCGCTTATATTGACCAATCAGCGTAGTCTCAAGCCATTCTGTACACACAAATCACGTACACGAATCCATGATTTTGCAGGATGTTCGATCAACATGCGAAAGTTAACGACATCGCTTGATGCGTATGGGCAATAAAATACTCGAACACTGTTCTTATGCGCTCGTAAAATGTCACTTGCTTGAATTGTATTGGTAATCCTCATATTTAGTACAGTTTTGAGTGCTGTATAACTGACACGACAGCGAATCGTTACAAACCTACGCTGTTAAATATGCATGCTAGTAATTTCCACGAATCTGAGGTCGAACTAAAATCTGATTTATTCGAAAATGATCATGATGATCCTAATTTAACACTTAATTTTTTTCTGGAGAGTAATCGATATTTGTTTGCGATCTCGTACATATCCCATTGAATTGAATCACAGAGAAAAATACTAATAATTAATAAAAACCATTTATTGTGCTCGCACCTGTCCATATTATTTTTGTTGTTGTTTACTTGTTTAGGTATTTTTATTTAACTACTAGAATGAATACGTACAAAAAATATTCAAATAACTTATTGGAAAAAGATGTACCTTAAAATGATAATTCACTTTAGTGTTCCCATATATGTTTTCAAGTACGGTAAAAGATTAATTATTTTGCTCATGCAAAAAAGTGGATTGATTGGTCACAGACTAGGAAATTGGAGGAAATAGATGAGCAGGGAAAATGGTAAAATCAATGGATGGATTTCTGAGAAGCATAAACTTCGGATTCGGTTGAATTTTTGTGCGAAGCTTTCTTTTATTTACACAATGCAAAGCCTTATCGAGAAATTCTTGGCGACGGGGCCCGATTGAGCTCCTACCACCATACAAAGTTCAAGCTTACTTTTTTCATAAAAGCCAAAAACTTTATTTGAGCAAAAAATCTTATAAAGGGTATCTCAAAATGACCTGACATTTTTAATTGCGCGCCATTTATTTGTGGCGAACGTCAAGTACTAATCTTTGACAACTGACATAAGTAAGTATTGAGGTTTAGTCATGGAGAATTACACGATCGAGCAACGCATAGAAATTATTATTTGCTGCATTGTTACTGCATAGTAATTGCAGACGAAGTTTCATGGTCGTGTTATCGCGCGCCGAGGCAATGTGAATTGGCCACCAAAATCGTGCGATTTCACGCCATTGGACTTCTTTCTTTGGGGCTTTCTGAAATAAAAGTGGATGCCAATGATCCACCGACCATTCCGGAGCTCAAAGAAGCAATTGGACCGATCATTAATGTAATTAGGTCACAATTATGCCAAAATGTTATTTAACATTTCGTCAAAAGAGTAAATGTTTGCAAACAGGGACGAGGCGGCCATTTATCGGATATTGTGTTCCACACAAAACCTCCATGTTTGTACCTTATATTAAAATGAAAATATTCGTACTTTTCAAATAAATAACACGGTTTATTAATAAATTCAAATGTCAGACACCCTATAAATTCAGGGCAGACACCCTATATATAAAATGACGCTGAATAAACTCAAAAAAAAATATGGTATGTATTTTTAACGAAAATGCAAAACTTTAACTGTTAAACCCAAACTTCTTTGTCGTTTGCTTACTGTGTTTGTATGGCTTAATTTTAACTTCATTGGTTTCGTTTTCGAATGTTACTTTTTCAAACTCTTACTAAAGTCATGACAACAAAATATTATTTTCCGGGATATTAATGTCTTTTATTCATTTATAAAATGGCTCATGGTCGATTTTTTTACCGTTGTGACGCTATAAAAATCTAGCCAAGTTTTTATGCATGTTTAATTTTGGTGTAAACAGCGTTACGAGCTGTAAATGTTATGTGAATCTTTTGCGGTGCACGTGACCTGGACTATCAGGAGCGGGGGGCGGAGGTTTGGGACGACGGAGCCTCCACGCACATAAAAAATCAATTAAAAGCATTGAATATTTTGTTATATTTGCGAAGAAAGTTTTGATAGTACCACAGCCTAAACTAGCTAGTAAAAAACATAAAGTGCAGGCCGCAATTTTTTTTAAGTTTAAGCAAAAGCCGTAGGGATGATCTCGAAATACTAGGAATTTAATTATTTTCCGAAAAGTACAATATGGTGGGAATATAAAAGGGGGAAGGACGCCGTACTATGCAATCTGACCTTTTTTTCAAATAAGTTATTTTTCGATGTAGTGACAAAGTATCATATTTACGTTAATAATATAAATCATCTTTTTGTGGGTTTCCGCAAGATCGTAATTTTTATCGAGACAAATTTTCTGGAATGTCAATATTTTCAAAATATGTGACCGATAATCAGTTAGAACTTAGAGGGGCAATGGTGGGGGTGAACAGGTCTGTGTCGTCAAAAATGCTTCCAGGGTTTTCATTTTTGTCATTACAAGAAGCTTTATATAAAAATTCAGACTTATCCGAGATTTATACTCGTACTTTCCGGAAATTTATCCATATATTTAAGTGTCAAATTTGCCCCGAAACATCGTATTTTTTTAAAACATAATGTACGCTTCTCGCATATTGCTTACACTAGGAAAGCTCTTTGGAATTTTGAAGTTTATAATGAGAAAATGTCCTCGTAACTTTCGCACGGTTTAGTTAGAAATCTTTTGTACATATAAGGCTCTCTGAGTAGACCCTTTTATCTCATTCACGCGATATTTGTCTTCAGAAGTTATTTGCGCAAACACAGTATATAGCACCTATCGAAAACGTCGATAAACTTCCAGGGACTTGCTACATAAATTCGGCCAAAATAGCGCACCATACGATGGGTCCGTGCCCCTCGAGGTTCGGAATAAATTATAACCAAACGGAAAAATTCAACGATTTTATGAAACTGGTTTTTTTTTTTAATTTAGAGATCACGTTCTGCTTCACGAGAAGAAGTATCAGCGAGTAACATCAGAGTCTTTCGAAGGAGCAAAAGACGGAGTCGGAAGCCATATACCTAGATATACACATACCCAAAATCGCGGAATTATCAGAGGCGCGGCTGAATTCCACGGACCCGAAACCCATGAAATATTCAAACGATTGAAGAGCGTGAAAATATAAGGAGGACATTACAGAAATTCTTTTCTGACTTGCTTTTGTGGGTTTCTAGTGTATTAGTGCGGTTTAGTGCGCGAGTACGGGTGCGCGAGCGCGTATGTGTGTGGATTAATTCGTGAGCATTGGAACGATCGGTACGCCATTTGTGGTTTGCGTTTAACGGTACAACGTGGAAAAGGCGGTGGCTCGATCTCTCTTTCTCTTGCTCCTGGAGAAAGAAACCGGCGTGAACACAGTTGAATTCAAACGGATACACGATGATACAACGAGGAAGATTACTGTGGTCGATGCTGACGTTGCTATTGATCGAGGGGAGCTTCGGTCACGTAGCACTGACTTTTCCACGAGCCCGGAAGTACGATCTTGACTTCCTCGATAGCTCGAGAACGCCAGGGCCCTGTGGCATGCCAAGAGGTTTGTTACTTATTCCGTTTCCATTTATCAATATTAATATACTTCTTTATATTTTGCTATGCGTTTATCCTATACTCTTTAAAATCACTCAAAGATATTCAGCCTTCGCCAAAAGTTTTTCATAACAACTTTACGAATCTTTCGTACGCGCGATAAACTAGGATAAGTGTTTCTACATTTAAAGATTTTTTTTCACGTCATGTGGGAAGGATTTTTTTCCATGAATTAAACCTCCGATTTCAGGTCTTACTTTTAATTCTAAGAGGCGGCTGACTGACACGATGACAATATAATTGATCAAGAGACGCGACATAGTCTCGTCGCCAAGCAGGAGAACGTTTTTCGATTTACCCGAAATTGAGTAGACAACAAATATTTGTGACGCGAATTAGACTGCAGTGTTAAATGTAAAATTTTCCTGCCAAGTTTCCTTACTAAAGATCAACAAGAAACAAGAGAACACCGACGTTCGAATTAATTCTAAAATGCGATTATCTTGTATTGAAGTCGCGCAAGGATTGGGCCTTTACATGTCGGCACGAGGCCTGCACAAACTTTTTTTTTATCAAACTCAAACACTGAAGATCGATGGAGGAAAAAATAATAGGTTTACCTATTATTTTTTCATAGGCACGAGTAATATGAATTTTCTTTTCTTTTTTCTCTGACGGGTTTCCTTAAGGGATCCGATGAGCCTGTAAGTAATTACGTTTTCATCGTTCCCGAACTGCTATTAGGAGACTTACGCGTGGCCGAATTCCAAGCCAAGAACCGCTTTGGCTTGGCCCGTAAATACACACACACCCACGCACGCGCGCGCGCACGCACGCACGCACGCACCGCACACACACACACACACACACACACACACACACACACACACACACACACACACATATATATATATATATATATATATAACCCCTGATCTCTCTCGTCTCTCAGCATGATGTTCGAGATCATGTTGAATCATTTTTTTTCTGATTAAAAAACCGTGCGAAGACTATTGGGCAGAAGATTGATTATTAGGGACAGCTCACGCTGAGAACACATTGTGAATATTAGATAGCGTTTGTTTATACAAGCAATGTAATAAAAAATAAATAGGACCGGGAGCGATAAGGAGGGGGCGGAGGGAAAAAAGACAGTGAGGTATTGCGGAGTCCAAAAATCGAAGTAAGCGTAATTAAAAGAATATACAATAAAGTGGTTTCTCTATTATTCGATTCAACACAATGGAATGACCAAAAAGGTACTATAAGGTAAATTAGGTACTAAGTATGGATTATATACTATGGAATATAAAATAAACCGGTTGTAATGGTGATTTTTCGTCGAGATGTATTTTGGTCCTCGTTGACATAAACATTTGTCGTTGAAAATCTAAAATAAGGTCTCTTGTTTATATTGGAGATTACGATTAATAATTCTTTAACGGGGTCGTCTAGTGTGAAGGCCGTTTTATAATGCTTTTTTGACAAACCATTAAAATAAAATAATTTATAAATTGTATATCATTTTCATTAACATTTAAACAAACTTTTTGAATTTTTTGCAGTCGTTATATAGAAAACAGTCGGAGATACACCGCCCAACAGGAACACATATATAAAAAGAGGTGCTCCACTGCTGCCATGATTCCGGCCGTTCTGCTTATCTGAAATAAAAAAACCGAACGCAATTTTAATCGTGAGACTTGAGGCTCTACATGGAACTAAAAAAAAGTTAAAATTCCAAAAAAAAATATTTTTTTTACATTTTAGAAAAAAAATCAATTTTTCGTATGTTTTTGGGGTCTATTTAGCTGATAAAAAGAAAACTAACGAAGCAATCTTAATTACTTTAGTTCAACTTGTAGTTATATATGTACTAAAGATTGTGTATAAATTTGAGCAGAATCAATCAAATAGTTTTTGAGATATTGTGGCCGCAGTTTGAAAAAAAAAACGTGTTTTGAGAAAAACGCGTTTGAAAGTTGTATATAATTCATAATTAAAAAATGGTCTCACCATCAATCTGATATGCCTGGACCATAGAGTACACCTTCCTCTTCTTCAAATAAGTCATGCAAGGCCGTTTTCTCTTCTTTTGATCTGACACACTAGACGACCCCCTTAAGTAATCTAAAGTAATTACATCCCTCTATTTTACAAGACCTGGCCAGAATCAACAGGCAGGGGTTGGATATTCAAGGGGGAAATTATCAAATATATCTGAAAGAAATTGATCACATGAGAAATATCTACGTATATCGCAGGACTTCGAAAATAGATTATATTGTAACCATTAATTCCGATTACACTAGTTAAGTGGAAGTTAAACTCTTTTCTACACGAAGGAAATGGCCTAGGAATATATATTTTTAATTATAAATGGAGCTGTGTGAGAAAACAAGTCATCCGAAAATAAGCATACGTGCTTTAAACTACAAGTTATCAAATACTGTAGTGTGAGGTTTTTAAAAATGCTTAAGCCCTTTAGAATATGATAACTACTCTATTATTTCCTCCACGCAGAAAATGGGTTTTGTTTGAGACTAAAGATGTTCGCACGTACTTGGTTTTTACACAGTGTTCCCCATTTCGCGCAAATTCGGAGTTTCCGCGTAAAGAAGTCAGAGCAAAAGAGAACTGTTTTTCGAGTGAAGCCTATCTCGGATTTGTACTTTACGTATATAAATGACGAAGGAACGTTCCCGAGACTCACAATTATGCCAACTTTATACTATGGGAAAACGGCATTAAACCCGAGGTCTCTCCGGCTCTCTTTTGCTATTGCCGTGTGGCTCTTTCGGCTTGTGAAGGAATGGCATACCCAGTAATAAGGTATAACCCAATTTTATTGTATACGACGTTATAGGAATTCTGAGCCGTTGGAGCTGCGCTCACCGTCAGATTCACAACACAGGCGATGAGACTTTCACCGTTTCAGAGTTGTGCATGTGTATAGACATATATGTGTATGCGTAATAAGAAAAGCATATACAATGACAGTATACTGTCAAACCAATGTAGAGTGTCTCGGATCGCATAGGATACTTCATTATGAGATAGAGACGCACAAAATAATTTCATCGATGTTTATAACCATTTTTTTACGAACAACCGTTCTGTCGTTTTCGAAAAAAAAATCACATTTTTCTTCTTATTTCTCCTTCGAAACATCTAGGAAAATCCAATTTGAACATTAATTTTTGTTGTTTTTTTTCGTCACATAGTTGCTAATCTATGGTCATAACCAAACTTAATACGTGCGGAGAAACACTGACAAGATCAACCTCCCAACCCCTTTATAATAAAAAAACCTTGTATTTTATCGATGCGAAAAACCACTACTTTCATCCAACATTCCGTTCCAAAATGTCGCCAAAAAATGTTTAATTGTTGAGGACTTCGCAGATGATGGATTTTTGACGAACGCCTCATATATTTCTATACGCCCGCTCTACCTTTCACTATTGGATCCGGAAATGTACTCTCCTAGCGTTACAGAAGCAAAGTAATTTAATAGTTAAATGAAAACACTTTTGTGTATAACAACACATTATTATGAAGAGTAATTATTTTCTCAGGTTTTTTTTCTACATGATAAAACTTGTCTGGTATCGAAACTGTTATTTCGATAAAGTACCCACTTTTTCGTCTCTAACGAAACGAGGTGCTTTTTAAAAGTAACGCGGTTGCAATTTAAGTCAATATTTTGTACTTACAATGACGAAACAGGTTTTTTTTACAGTTTTCTTTTTATCTTTTGCTTTTATCAAACGTGTGTTGCAACTTGCAAACATCAAGTATACCGCTGCCGTCCTAGGCATGTTCTAATAAAAAAATGTAAAAAAAACAGAAGCCATGGCAGAAGAGCGGTTTAAATGATTGAAAGAACAAATGAGATTACTCAAAGCAAGGAATGAGTTTCAGTTTCCCTAGAAAATCATAATATAAAATTACAATAGTCACGGCCGAAGTTGGCTGTCGGAATTCAATGCGCAGCTCTCTGCGTAGATTCTTAGTGAGTTAAAAACGAATGAATAGCAGATTTGGAGGACTAGGTCTGCGAACTACTAAGCAGAGAAAGAAATGACTACCAAAAAACAATAGAGGACATTACGTACATGTCTGTATACGTTAACTGCTAGCCGTTATTATGCACCGCGAATAGGCATCAATTAGTTATCGAGGAGATTCATAAAATAACAAATTATTCTCATTAATTGCTCTTGTAAGCGGAGTAGGGATGTTCAAAATTTCAATAATTGGCTTGCGTTAAATTGCTTATAACAAGGCCACGATTTTATATAAAACTTTTTTTACAAATGTTTTTTATAACATTATAAAATAAGATACTTTTGCGTGATTCATTTCCAGGGCAATAATATCGGCACTACAACGTAACGCGGCAAACTATGGCAAATCCAGTTTCACCACGGTTTCAGTCGAATGGGTGAAGATTTTGGGAAAACTCAGGGATATTTCTTCTTCTTAGCTTCCCTTAGCTTCTCTATATTGAATATATATACATATTACAATTTGACAACTGAACGAAAATTATCAGAATTGCATCCAGATAACAAGAGATGTGGGAAGATTGCAGTTATTTGTTGAAATAATATTGTACAAACATGCTCTGGCAATTAAATGTCAGGTATAATTTATGCGTAACAGCGTTTTAAAACTCTTGTAGAAATTTCAAGTTTATATTTGCCGCAGTGTTCAGGTAACCGTAGAACAAGATTTGACATAGTTTGCCTCATTACGCTGGAGTGCCGATATTATTGACCTAGGAATAAGGTCGAGCGTTTTTCTTATTTTATAATGCTGTAATGAATGTCCCTAGAATGAAAAACGTTTTATTTTTGTTCGCCACCTGATCAAAAATGATTAAATGCAAAACAATATTTTTATATAACACCTCCCTACTTCCTTCAAGATGGTTCATGTAAGCAGTAAGCGCAAGCCTCGGCTGAAGATGACTTTCGGAATAAAACGTTCGGCTCTCTGGCGCAACTATTAGTCAGTTGAAACAAATGAATGGTGAATTTCGGAGGTTGCCGACGATGACAAATGATCACAAACAAATATTAGTTTATTGTACTGTCAAACCCCGCCCTATCAAGCTTGATGTACACGGTTGGACCGAGATTGCCCGAGTCGAAATTTTCGAGCCGCGTTCAACCCACAAAATGAAGGCTTCCGTCCCCGAGCAGAAATCGGCGAGAGCGGATTACTGGGTATCTAAAGGAGGGTACAATGTTTGAAAATACCATGCGTTAGCGCCTCCGATGAACTTCCGGCATGGCAGAAAGTAGACTTTTTGACTCAAAGGAGGTCAGTGAGGACCACAACTGAACCTACGGAACCTCAGGTAGGCCTACTTCGAGTGCTCCCGCAGAACCTACTGCCCCCCTTTCGGCCTACTGTACACTGCTAAAAAAAACATTAATTTATATAGGATCTATTTATATAAAATAGGGTTTTCCCTTGTCTCACAGCCTAGTACGATCATATTTGTTTTAAAGATATTTATATATGTTAATAAAGATGACATTAAAACAAATCTTTATTTGCTTACAATATACACTGTAAAGCTAAGTGTACTATATGCATAAAATATTTCATAAATCGAGAATAAAATGAATTCCTTAATTGCGAGCTTTACCACAAGGATTTTTCATCGTAATTCGTCATTCCCTGGCCTTTAGAAATGTTTTTTTTTTCGAATAAAATATTTGCCCTATATGCGAATCGAACCTAGTATCTACCTACTCATAGCTACGCACGCTGCTACCGAGTGCTTATAGCATTTTGGTCGCTGATATGGCATAAGGCCCCAAATAAATACCTATAACTATTTGTTGTATCACATAAGCTATATCAATTAGTTTATATCATTGTGATAATTAGAGAGTTTTATCGAATAACATGCTATAGATTTTTCAAACTAACAAAAAAATATATAATTTATCTCTCTCTCCACCTTCTCTACCCCCACGCCCCCTTGATATGAGTGTTGCAATAAAGATGGACCATTAGTTTAATCAAATATAAAAATGGTTAACTCTACGGAAATTCTATTTAAGGTAAATAAAAAAAATTAACTAGATCCATTCAGTGAACTTGACTAAATTTTTTGTTTGAACAGATGAAAATGTTGAACTGATGAAACCGAATCACAGATTTATTAGGATCAAATAAAATATTTAGTTGTTGGACGATATTGAAGAGATTGATTTGAATAAATGAACATATTTGAAATCAATAATTTTAATAATGGAATGCAATAGGAAAAATTTGGTTCTATGAAAAATCTAGTTAATTAAAATAAAAAAGAATCAAATAGACGTGGTTAGTTAATATCATAATATTTAGCGGAAAGAAATAAAAATATGCTTCATACATACACGTGGAAATATTTTTTTACTTTTCGACGTGCTAAAAATGAAAACCAAGAAAAGTCAAACATTTTATTTGAAATCGACGGTAATCGGCCATCGCCATTTATCGACTCATTATTGAATGAACGAAAAAAACAAAAAGAACAAAAACAACAGGAAAAAATTAAGAAAAAATCGAATGAGGTTGAATTCCAAACCGACAATTTCAATCTTTTAGATCATGAAATAGACTATAATTAACACCCTAACGTTTCATATAGATATCAACATTATATGTTATTTAGACCTACACTGCGAGCCAAAAGTTTTCGGATACTCCACATGATCGCAAAACTTTTAGACGCTGGATAATTGCCAAATAATGTTAGAGTAATATAATTTATTTCAATTATTATTTCACGAAGATACTATAAAGGTCTATATAATTAATTAATTATACAGAGCTTTATAGTACCTTCGTAAAATAATTATTATTCTACCATAAGTTTGCAATTATCCAAAGTGATATTAAGTTTTGCAGTTATCTGAAGTGTCCGAACACTTTTGACTGGTAGTGTATATTCGAATTTATTAACGCAACCTCATATTTCGAGTATTATTTCGACTCAATTCTACTACTAACGTTGAAAAACAGTCTACCGAAGACGTATGCCCAATCTGAGCTCAATCGACCAATTGGTTATCGAGATATCGTGGTTGCCGATTTGAATAGCATAGTTCCGAGGAAAAACACGCTGAAGCTGCTGCGTCTCGACCGAGCGTCCCGAGGGTGCTCCTTATAATTTCTACAACTCAGCTAATTGTATGAGTTTCATTAAACGGTTTTTACACACGTATTCAAAAAGGTCTGTAGAATAATGAAATTAAGTGAATAAAAAACAATTTGTTCAACCTTCTAGACAACGATACTGCCTTGAGTGTTCAGAGCATATATATATATATATATGCTCTGAACATATATATATATATATATATGCTCTGAACACTCAAGGCAGTATCGTTGTCTAGAAGGTTGAACAAATTGTTTTTTATTTACTTAATTTACTTATTCTACAGACCTTTTTGAATACGTGTGTAAAAACCATTTAATGAAACTTATACAATTATCTGAGTTGTAGAAATTATAAGGAGCACCCTCGGGGCGCTCGGTAGAGACGCAGCAGCTTCACCGTGTTTTTCCTCGGAACTATGCTATTCAAATCGGCAACCACGATATCTCGATAACCAATTGGTCGATTGAGCTCAGATTGGGCATACGTCTTCGGTAGACTGTTTTTCTACGTTAGTAGTAGAATTGAGTCGAAATAGTTTTTTGAATTTGATACAATTCGTAGGACGGTCATAAAAATAGGAAAAAAATGTTAAACAAAATTTAGCATGACTAAATTTTGTCATTTTGAATGCCATTATGCATTTTTTCCCCCTCAATCTGGTACCAAACATTACCGCCCTTATACAGATTACGAATACGTTTGGGTTCCGTTTTCCGATTTATACAACGCTTCCCGCATACCGTTGTAAACAAACGTACAAAAGTGCATGATGCTAAATTTGGTTTAATTTGTATATATTCTTGAAGGATCAATAACCATGTGCCTTTAAATTTTATTGATTTTTTAAGTTATTCTATCCTAAAAGTCACCTCCACAACAGCACTCTAGAAAACAGTACTGCTGTAACGGGTTGTACGTAGCTCGTGGCCGAAAAAAGAGGAATTTTCGTGAATTTTCTATGGGAAACCAAAGGCAGGTTTTTATTTTTTGTTTTAATTAAAGAGTATGGTCTTAAGGAGACATTACTGCCTAGAAGCTTGTTTTTGAAGTAATTTTTAGGATTTAATTTTGCGAAAACTATCAAACGTACAGTGCCGGGGTTTTTGACACATGTTAAGACATGTTTCAACTAGCAACACAGATTTTGATGAAATACTTTATTGAAATCTATACCAGTTATGCGCTGTATGCAGGTCGTGGCGTGAGACGCTCGTCCAATCGGGCGAACGGTTTGCAGCGTTCCTAGTCATCTGAAACTGAAGAACAATTTTTTTATTATGTATATGAATGTAGTTATGCTCTGAACTAGAAGTACGTATATTTTTATCGGAAGCGCAGCTGTTTGAAAATTAAGGTTTAATTTTCCCGGAAAGATGTCAACTAAAACATGAGAGCGGGGCTGAAATATTCAAGCTATTGGTATCATTCTAGTTCAAACTCTAGGTGAAGGTTCCCTCGAAATGTGTGCAAATCCCGAAATCAATCAGTCCGATAGTTTTTGAGAAAAACATGCGCCCGACTTGAAAAATGTCGTTTCGAGATAAACGCGTTTAAAGTTTGCCATACATTTAGCACTGATACGGCTGAACTTACGTTGGATAACAACTGATTTAAGTAACTTACCCTTAATCAGCTATACCGGAACCATACAGACCACTTCCCATGTAGGATGATCGGTAGTGGCCAATGATTGGCCGATGCTCGGCGCCGAGATTGCCAACATTGGCACTCGATCTTGGCCCGATCATCGACCGAGCCTCGGATGATAAGAGCGGCCCGACATTCGCAATCAATATTGGCCCTAGAACGGTTTACGAGAATCGGCCGAGCATCGCGTAGGAGTTCATTCGAGAATCAGCCAACAATAAGTCCCCGTCAAAATTGCCATCATTGGCACTCGAGCTTGGCCCGATTATCGACCGAGTCTTGGCGGATAATTGTGACCCGATATAGATCACCAAAGCTGGTCCTGCACTGCCAAAAAAAAAAAAAAAATTAATTATTTTTGTATTGTAATCCGTCATTACCTGGTCTTTCGGAACGATTAGTTCGAAGAAAATATTTCACCTATATGGGACTCGAACCTTGACCTACCTACTCATAGCCAAGCACGCTGCCCCTATGCTACCGAGTGCTCGTAACATTTAAATCGCAGATATGCCATAAGAGACCAAATGGATTCTCACCATTATTTGTATTACATAAACTATATCAATTAGTTAATATCATTGTGATAATTAGAGAGTGTTATCGAATGACATGTTATAGAATTTCCGGGTGGAGAGAGAGAGGAATTATATATATATATATATATATATATATATATATATATATATATATATATATATATATATATATATATATATATATATATATATATATATATAATTCCTCTCTCTCTCTCTCCACCCGGAAATTCTATAACCCGACCCCCACAACCCTTTAATACGAGTGTTGCAATAAAGACAGACCATTAGTTCATTAGTTCAAGTTTAATTTGAATAAATAAATATATATAAAATGAATAATTCCAATAATGGAATGCAATAGGAAAAATTTGATTTCACGAAAAATCTAGTTAATTCAAATAAAAAATAAATAAATACACGCGGTTAGTTAATATTAATTAACATATAAATTTAAAAAAAATAATAAATATTTTTTAATTTAATTATTAATTTAATAAAATTAGTTAACATATAAATGGTTCATAAAAATCGGCAGAGTATCGCGTATGAGCTCGTTCGAGAATCGGCCAACAATGAGTGCATTGATTTGGTAGTATATTTGTTAAGAATAATGTCCAATGGACTCGTAAAAAGTATTTATCTCGTCTCCCAATGACTTCGACGCGAAAAAATGAATCGTCAATATACGAATTGCGGTTCGATCATGCGTTACTCGGCCGAACATTGGCCTCGTATCGGCAAAAACATGATTGGCGAGTCTATACTTATCCAAACATCGACCTCGTATCGATAAGCCAATGATTAGCGAGCCTATATTTGGCCGAACATTGACCTCGTATCGGCAAACCAATGATTGGCGAGTCTATACTTCGTCAAACATGGGCCTCGTATCGATAAACCAATAATGAACGAGTCTATACTTGGCCGAACATTGGCCTCGTATTGGCAAACCGATTATTGGCCAGTTTATACTTCGCCAAACATCGGCCTCGTATCGACAAGCCAATGATTAGCGAGTCTATGTTTGGCCGAACATTGGCCGCGTATCGGCAAACCAATGATTGGCGAGTCTATACTTCGCCAAACATCGGCCTCGTATCGACAAGCCAATGATTAGTGAGTCTATATTTGGCCGAACATTGGCCTCGTATCGGCAAACCAATGTTGGCTAGTCAATACTCAGCCGAGCATTGGCGTACAATTGGGTAATCGATCATCGCCCCACCAACATTGGTCCAAGTATTGGCCGTTACGATTCGATTGGCAAAACCTACATGGGTTTCCTCAGCTATAAAAAAAAAATATTGGGCCGCACTCGCTTCTCTTCTGGCGGTCCGCGCCTCTTTAGATGCGGCAGACGCCCGTCTGTTAGACCATTGTATACGCTCGTTGTCTCTACACTCTGCGTATTGTTTTGCGTTAGGACCGAATTTGATTCCCTATACATCCATCATTTATAGGATTCGCTTGAATCCTTCATTAAAAGTGACGACAGGTAAATAATTAGCAATATCTATGGTGTTTTTTGCCACAGTGCAAATGTTTTGGAGCAAACATCCCCAAACATTGGTAAGGGTTCCTTGAGCATTGGACTGCAAGGGGGCAAGGGATAGGGAAATTCCCCAAGCCGGTATACAATGGACACAACGCTCGAGGTACAACGGTCGAGGGAATTACTACCTGTCGCGCCCCAACGCGCCGCAGCCTTCAACGGGGTCGTCCAGTGTGAAGGCCGTTTTTTAATGCTTTTTAAGGGATTTTTTATAAACCATTAAAATAAAATAATTTTTTAAATTGTATATCATTTTTATTAATATTTAAACAAACATTGTGAATTTTTTGAAGTCATTATATAGAATATAGTCGGGGATACACCGCCCAACAGGAACACATATATGAAAAGAGGTGCTCCACTGCTGCCATGATTCTGGCCGTTATGCTTATCTGAAATAAAAAAAAACCAAATGTAATTTTAATCGTGAGACTAGAGGCTCTACATGAATCCACAATAAAGTTAGAATTCCAAAAAAAAAAAATTTCGACACTTTAGAAAAAAATTCTATTTTTCGTTTTTTTGGGTCTATATAGCTGATAAAAAGAAAACTAATCAAGCATTCTTAATTATTTTATTTCAACTTGTAGTTATATACGTACTAAGGATGCTGTATAAATTTGAGCAGAATAAATCTAATAGTTTTTGAGATATCATGGCAGCAGTTTGAAAGAATCGTGTTTTGAGAAAAAAACGCGTTGGAAAGTTGTTGTATATAATTCATAATAAAAAAATGGTCTCAACATCAATCTGATATGCCTGGACCATAGAGTACACCTTCCTCTTCTTCAACGAAGTCATGCAAGGCCGTTTTCTCTTCTTTTGATCTGATACACTAGACGACCTCCTTAAGCCTCTGTAACCATGGGAGTTCTATGAATTTCAAATTAATATTTTCGAGACAAATTCTCAGAACCTCAAACTATAAGAAAATGCAAAAAAATCGAATTTTTCAAGTTTCTAGACGGTAATGCCACCTTAAGTAACTTTTACAATTTTTCTATCGAAAAATATGTCTAAATGTGGTAGCTACAATAGTTTGTGCATAACTGGCAGTTTACATATCCACTGGATAACGGTTAGATTTTTCGGATAGTTGGAATTGGACAAAATTCTGCCGACTTTCTAACCGTGTTTCTGACCACTACCCGTGATTTGCTCAAGTTAGAAAGATAGTTAGAAAATTGGTTTGAAATTCGAATTACAACCCTGCCGAAAAGCAACCATTCGTAACCAAATTTGTAACCGTATTTATAACCACTATTCGCTTTCTAACTTAAGCGAAGCACAAATAGTGGTTATAAATACGGTTATAATTTTGGTTACGAGTGGTTGCTTTTCGGCCGGGTTATATTTCAAATTTTCAACCATATTTCTAACCATCTTTTTAACTTCATTAAATCACGCATAGTGGTTATAAATACGGTCATAAATTTGGTTACAAGTGGTTGCTTTTCGGCAGGGTTGTAATTCGAATTTCAAACCAACTTTCTAACCATCTTTCTAACTTGAGCAAATCACGGGTAGTGGTCAAAAACACGGTTAGAAAGTCGACAGAACTTTGTCCAAATACACTCAGAAAAACGTTTGGTACCGTCAAAAAAATGGTTTGAATCAACCACATCCTGCAGTTGCGGGTGGCGAACGATATGAACAATTCAACTGACTGCGAGATTTGGTTGAATTACAAATATATATTTATTTCCGGCAAATAAACTTCTTCTTGATCCAAAAACGCACAGTGTACTTTCAATTCTAATTCCGGTGTCCTGAAACCTTTGTTTTAACATACTGAACGGTTGGGTCGGTAATCTCTCCCTTAAAAGCATTTTCAAAATATATAGTTCAACGAAAAACATATACAGTAGAATGAAACATGTGTACATTTAATGAATTGCAGAGCATCTTTCAGTCAATACATAAGGGGTTTAAACCGAGTGTCCACGTGGTTGGATTTACCGAAAAAAAACTCAATCACGATTCCCTTAGCAATCCTTCAAAGCTTATGCACTTGGTGAACACGCAACGTTAAATGAAACTCACCGGCTTCCACTAAATTTACTATCAACACCCGAGAGACGCCGTACAATGTTTTTCTCGAAGGATAGCACGCAGCGTGACAACAATGGCAGACACAAAGAAATTACAATCGTACACTTACCTCGAAAAGTAGCAACAAGCGATTGAAGTCCCCAATCTATCAAGATGTCTTCTACGACGCACATTTTTATATTTTCAATGTAAATCGTCTCACAAAACTTATCACAATGACTATTGTAGTTTTGTACACGCTCACAGAGGAGATGCACGTCACAGCCAGAAGAGAAGACGTGAAGTCGAAAGGGCGATCGTCGCGCTGTTCGTGCATGCATCTGAAACTACACTGATTCGCGATTTCCACTAACTAATCGCTCACAGCGATCGAACATAGCGCGCCCGTGGTTGGATTTGCCAAATAAAGTCGTTATCTAGAAATCGTGCCGGGAAAAAAGTGATCGATTGCATCCACAAGAACTCAAGTATCAATAGCAATCAATAGCTGAAAAATATGCACATCGTAGAAAAAAGAAAACACGGTCTTACCTCGAAGTAACTTTAATTAAATCATTTGTTTCAATTAATTTATTCAATTGTAGAACCAACCCCCATGGAAATTTATATACGCAAAAATATACTGCAAATTTCTTTTATTAATAATTGTAATATATGTGGAATGTATGCCATATATTGAAAATATATGTTGCATATATGTGCCAAATTCTTATTTTCGTAACGTTTTTATATACGAGATGTATGTGCGTGGTATTACTGTATATCAATGTATCATATATCAATGATATATGTAGCATTTACCCTGCATATATACCACATATATTTAGCATATATGTTGCATACACACTGCATACATACCACATATGTACTGCATAAATGGTACCTATATGCAGTTCTATCTACAGATATGCGTAGCATATCTGTATATAGTGTTTATATGTGATAGTGTACTTTAACTGTAAGTTAAGTTTTTTTGAGTTTAAGTGTTAAGTTTCATTAAGTTTAACTGTAATAGTGTTTATACACAGCATACATTTCTTGTCAGGAATATGTATCAAAAATGTATGCGTCATATATGACGCATAAATGACACATATATGAGTCATATATGGCGCATACATTTTTGATATATTTTTCTGACAAAAAAATAGATTGCAAACATATCGAAAATATATGCGTCGTATATGCCTCATTTATGCATCATACGTTTATGTTTATACGTAGCATATCTTTTTTTGGTCAGAAAAATATATCGAAAATATATGAATCATATATGCGTCATATATTTGGTGCATATATACTGAATATATACGTATTATTCTATTTTTCGTCACTATATATGCGACCGATATATATATATAGCATATATTTTCTGCATATATTTTACATACATAAATTTCCATGGGGGAACCATCATTCGCTTTATGCGCAATAATTACTTTAGTTGGAAAATGTAGTTCATTGGCCAATATAACGACCAAATATAAAGTTCAAATAAAACGCGGATTACTAGTATGAACTCCGATGTAGTTAATCTAACCCATTATATGGCCAGGGAGATATTGCTATTTTGACATGATAATTTGGTTGTTTCAACTAAACTGGCTTTGTCACTTGAATCGAATTGTATTTCAAGCAAGTAAAATTAGGTTGGTTCTAGCAAAATTGCTTCAACTAAATATACATAGTTGGTATTACCAAACGTTTTTCTGAGTGTACATAGGTTAGTTTTTTGGTTACAAAACCGGTATGAATGAACGGTTAGGCAAACTGCCAGGGACGCTGTTTGAAAAACGTCATCCGCGGTGACCATTGCTGCTCGGAAACAAATCATCCGAAAAGAAAAAATCAAACGCATTTAGTTTTTGCATGGAATTATATAGTGCTTGAACGAAAGATTTAAGGCAGAACACCACTGTGACCCCCTGTTTTTTTGCCATTTTTCAAGAATTTTTTTTGTGGGAAAAAAAAGAGATATTAGAAAAAAAAAATTTTGTTTTGTTCGTTGTTTATTGAAGATACATAAAAAAAAATTTCAAATTTTTCACGCCCCATGGTGACGCTGGGGAAGCTCCCGCGTCAGGTACTGTTGCCTCTGCAGTGGTTCGCGGCACGCAGCAGAACTCTCTTCAAAGTCGATCTGAAAAAAAATACCGAGTGTTTTCGTTAATAATATGATATTTTGAAGAGAAGTACATAGGGATTTGAAAAAATATTGATTTTTAAAAAATAGGCACGCTTTTGAAATTAAAGGACGATTTTCGAGCAAAATGTCTCGTCGAAAATAGGCTATAACTTTTTTTATTATTGAGATATCGAAAAAATCCTATGTACTTCTTTAGATAATCTAGTTTTATTGATGCAGTTCAAATTTGAAGTCGATCGGATAAAAATTGCTCGAGTTCTGCTGCGTGCCGCACTCAACCACTCAAAAAAGTGGTTTTGAGAAAAACGCGTTCAAAGTTTTGGGTTTGTTAATTTATGCGATAAATTGGAAAAAAAATGTTTTACCTTTAATCAGCGATGCCGGCACCATATAGCTGGCCTTCAAGAAGCAAATCATTGTCCCTAGCATCTTTTCTCGAACTTGTAGAGGCTCTTCTTGCCTCTTTTGCAGCGTCTGTGAGCGAGCGCTCCGCCAGCTCGATCCGCGCTGCGTCGGTTTCAACGCAAAAATTGAAACAATTTGGGCCGATAGTTATCCCCAACGTCTCCAAAACTTTCATGAGACTTCTCAGGCCATCATTGAATAATAATACCGCGATATCAGCTGCAATATCGACGATTTTTTTGCTCCCGGACTGACACTTGGGGGCTATTGCCCAAACTGATTTGTTGTAGCTTTCGTTGTTATTTTGCGTGAAGCCGCCCAAACAACACTGCAGCAAATCGTCTCTGCTCAAATTTTCGAAGACTGGCGTAATTGCCTCCAATACTTTCTCAGGAAGAGGCAGCTTATGGCGATATTCAGAAATATTACCGCTTGCGACCGCTCGCTGCCACGAACACCACGACTCGGCTCCCTCTGGGCAATCGTCATGTTGTGGCTCACTATCTGTGGATATTTTATGTTTGATAGTTGCCCAAATTGCCTTCCTCATTTTTCACACGCACTTTGCACTTCACTAACGTCGATATAATGTTCAATGCATTGACGAGGTGTACTATACGATAATCGAAATCGTTAGTAACACCGACCTCTAAATCGTCCGACGATTTAAAACAAAATTCGCCGACGTGCTCACATACTCTGCAGAACTATTTTCGGAACTATAACGGTTCGGAGGTTTTCGATTCGAAATTTTCGTTCGACTCCTCGTCACATAGCTCCGTTTTGTTCCCTTTTTCCCCGCGTACACTTTCGGATTATCCATTTCGATGTGCAAAGAATAATTCTGAGCGTTCGATATTTATAAACGAAACGATTCGGAGCGTTTAGACACGAGTAGCGTCGCTTCTATTCGCAAACTGACGCTATGACGCTATCCCTATACCTGCCTTGAAAAATTTTCAATTATCGCCACCTATGGCTTTTTTTCGAAACTATATTTATACAATAGCCGGTTTTTGTGAAGGGAAACAAAAGAATACCTGGGAAAGGCCCGGTATACCTGCCGACCCTGAGGCGCGCAGCTGCACGGGACCCCCTTAATCTTAAATGTATTTTAGATTTTTCTAGATGGTTTTCAAAAAATCGATTTTTTGAAGCCGTCACAGTGGTGTTGTCCCTTAATAAAATAATGATTTGAAAAAATGAGCGTAGTCCATAGTAAATGTACCGATTTTCGAAGAAAAGACCCGCTATTTTCGTTAGTAAAAAACATTATGCGTCGAAAAAAAAATTCTTCCTTCAATAAGCACTGCTTTTTGACATGTAAAAGAAGTTTGTCGAATTTGAAGTTGATGGGCTTTTTGAGGCATCGTGAGCACCGATTTTGAAAAAAATCATTTTGAGAATAACACGTTTGAAGTTCCCCGGTGTGCGGTTCTCCGGTTGCCTATAAACGCCCATAATTCCCTCAATTTTCAACGAATCGACATGAAACTTTCAGAGAATATTATTTGAATGTCATGTTTTGAGAATAGGCCGAAAACCAAAAAACGATATTTTCAAAAACATCATCCAGGTTCATCCCTTAAGAAATTATGAATTTAACCACTTATTATTTGTATATCGGTAACTAAAAATGGCATGAATTACGAAATGTTGAGCTTGAAAGAACAAAGAATGTGTACTTCGATACTTAGAAACTTCGTAACGTAAATGTACTGCGTAGTATTATAAATTACGGTTGGGCAGTGAATGCACCTGAGTATCCAGAGTCCCGCTATACCTAGATACAATTGATTGAATACCTCGAGGGTTTAGAAGTGTGTTCTACTCTAGAATCCTGTATATCGCAGCTCATATAGATGAATTTGATATAAATATATATATATATGTGTGCGTGCGTGTGTGCGTGTGCGTGTGTGTGTGTGTGTGTGCGTGCGTGCGTGCGTGTGTGCGCGTGCGTGCGTGCGTGTGTGCGCGTGCGTGCGTGCGTGCGTGCGTGTGTGTGTGTGTGTGTGTGTGTGTGTGTGTGTGTGTGTACAGCCTTGGCCAAAAATATTAGGCACCCTGTACATTTTCTATCCGGACAAAAAATCGAATATCTCGGCGAAAAAAAATCGTAAACCAATTTACCAAACGGGGTTTTGAAACGGACAAAGCCAGCATTATTTTGCCTTTTTTTTATATTTTTTTGTACCCAGTGCGTCATTTTGAAAATGCCGGTTTTTCACGATTTTCGCACTTTGCAAAATCGCATGCTGGACTTTGAAAAATAGTCATCTCGCCATTTAGTGATCTCATTTAGATGTTTAAAAAGGATATCGTTAACTTTAGTGTCGTTAAATTAAAGAATTGCGACTTTTTTTGCAGACTTATTTAGTTTTCTTCTTGAAAAAACGGCTGGTTTCAGAAAAGCCGACATCGTGCCGCATAACTTGAAAACTATGACGTTTGGAATATGTAGTCTAAGGAGTAAAAAGTTGTATTTTGTTATTTTGGAGTCACTACATTTTTTATATTTTTTTTTCAAAAATTTCTTTATATCGCTACTTTTGGTTGATAGTTGACGATTTGTCTCATTAATTTATTGCCGTTACTTTGAAATAAATATATTTTAAAGAAAATATCAAGAGGACAAAAGGTACCTACAGTCTTGGCCAAAAGTATTAGGCAACAGTATAAAATATAAATATTTTTAAAAGTGCGTAAAACTAATGCAATTGCTTTGAACTAAAGCTAAGACGGCATCATGAAATATAAAATTAAATAATAGAATACCTCTTTTGGTGATTTGCAAAACATCTGGATCGTAAAAAGGTAAACATGTGCATTTATTAAATTTCGAAAAAACACTTTAACGTTTTTATTTGCTATTCTTAGAGTGGTGAAGCGCTTTTCCGTGATTTCATTAGTTCAGCGCGATTCCTTGTTTTCGAAAATTCCGAAAAGTAGTAAGCTTTCATACGAAAAAAGGGTAAAAATTTAATAAAACGCCCACCGAAAAAACTAAGAACCATAATTAATTTTTTTTCTCGATCAATTCACTATGACTGATATTCCACTTATTACGCCAAGTTGAACATGGTCGTCTTTGCGATTTTCATACGCTCGAAAAGTCGCGTGTATTTTTTTTTAGAAATATCAGCAAAAATTTCGTCTCGGACGTACTCGAAAGGGTACACTTAACAATCTTTATGGAGACCAGGTACATTGGAGAGTGAAAAAACGCCGATTAGGTTTATTTCCTTTATAATTATGTGGCATTAAAAAAAATCGAGGTAATCTACCTTACCAATTGATTATTACTTTCGTTATTCTTCCGTGTAAACCCGCTGAGTCATCGCTCAAGCAGATTACAGTCACTCAAATTCTCATAATTCTCATGATGCGGCACCTAACATTGAGAACAACGGTTACCCCGATATCGTCATATTTCATTTTCTTTGCATACGTGCTGGCGACAATATCGCCATCTTCCTTTTATCTTCTATCATATGATGAAAATTTGTTACTTTATCGCACATAACAAAACAGTAGAACAAAAACAGCACATAACAAAACAGTACGAGTTGCTTTATCTGTGCATTTTTAATCTCACAAAATTATTAATATTCCGCTATATTAATATTCCATCAAATACCATTCCATATATTTATATTCCATTTCCATAGACAAAAATCCGCACAAGGCGGAGAGCGCCATCTCATATCTGAGTCACTTCGGTATAGATATAGTAGGAACGCAGTAAAATAAATAACTAACCAAATGCGATATCTCGAAAACTATTGCTAGTCGCTGAAAATACTTTTAGCGGCCTAGGACCTTTTAGACCTTTTCGGAAACTTATCCAAATCTTATTTCGTAAAACAATAGGCATTCTGCACGGTCGTCCGCTTATAACTCAAGAACTACTGGATTGATTGCCATGAATCTTTCACAAACCTAGCATTGGGTCTAGAATAGGATTTATAGGCTACTGACCATTGCAGTATATACTTTATCACAATCAGAATAAGCGAGCAATTAAACAAACGCACAACAGGTGGAAATCAAACACACAAACGTCATCGATACAAAAAACATAAATAGAAAAACATACATTCGAGAATCATCGGGCATTGTGCATTGGGCAATTCATACTTATTGATACAATTATATACTTATTTATACTTTCAATTAATAAAATACTTTCATGGTGTTAAAGAGTGGGTCAAATGAATCGCCCTAGAAACCATCAAATAAATGAAGTTTGATGCATTTAAAAAACGCCAACATGCAACAAACATAGCCAACTGCAGCAAAGAAAGAAACAAACGAAAGTTTACGAATAATGAGGCGAGCTTTGTCGGTAAATAAAACGAAATAATGTTACTTATGAAAATAGCCGCAGGCTTCAATGTTGATCGGTGATTGAATAAAAAAACAGGAAAGATAAAGGTTACAATTTCTATTGATATGGATTGCGCAGTGTATATATGTGTTGGGGGCGAAGGAGTCTCAGAACACATATAATCTAGCTATTCTAATAATATATTAGTCATAATTCGAATAGTGTTAAAGAGATTATCACATGTGACATGTCCAATAAATCGAAAAAATCTTTTTTGCACAAATTGCAAAAATGCGTGAGTGTTATATGTACCCGGCATGGCAGACTAATGGTGAGTCAACATTTCCTTTAAGTAAATTGCACTTGAACTTTTGAACGCGTTTTTCTTAAAACTGTATTTTTCAAATTGGCTTTCATGGTATCTCAAAAACTATTGAATGAATTTCGCTCAAAAGTGTAGGGTAAAAGCCGGATAGTTGCCCCAGGGCGATACTTGCCCCGGTTTTGAATACACTATGTTAGGGATGTTGGGGGACTCAACGTTTGACTGTGATTGGAAGGGCCCCTCCTGCAGGCCTCGGTGCCATGTAAGCCTTCGAAGTAGGCGCACGCATTTTGTCCATGTGAGCAAAAATCTTCCGCGACACAAGTTTGACGCGCGTCGAAATTATATTGGTATGTAATTTCGATTAAATATCTTTATTACTGATTGTTGTGTCGGTCAACTTTTTGTTTCTCAGCACGCATTAGAGTTTAAGTTACTCTGTTTACTAGGTTTTATTGTCGAATAGTTTTTATTTATTTCGAAAATAACAAGGGCAAGTATCCGTATCAAAAAGGATAGTCGCCCTATTTACTTTGGCGGATGGTCTCCCTAGGGCAACTATCCGCAACTATAAATTTTTTAGCGAGCAAAGGCAGATTTTGTTCTTTTGGTGTATTTTTCCAACATGTTGTGACTATAATTTGTCATAACTATCAAGTGCCAGGCGTTTCTGGAGAGCATGCGTTACAAGACCGCGTACAGGAATGTGAGTCTGATCGAGGTTTTGCACTAAATCAACAGAACAAAGTGCCTCGACTAGGCGATCAAGTTCCAAACGATGCTGATAAAAACAAACTAGAAACTGTCTTAAATGAGGCTGAGCAGAATAGCGTGAACCAAGATCACACGCCACCTAGGCCGTCTTCAAGCCTTTTGAATCTTTCTGAAGACTATTTAGCCCTAGGAGATGGCGACATTGAAAATTACATCTTTCATTGTACTGAGCTATCGAAGAGAAAATAAAGAAAACAACCGAAATACCGGAAACTAAAATTAGGGCAGCGAAAAAAGATTGTAAGACAGTAAAAAACAAACCAGCTGGTAGCAAGAAAAGTATTGTAAAGAAAAGAGGGCAACCGCAAAAAAATACCAAACAAAATATCGATATTACCAGCAGTGAAACTGAATCCGATAACACAGATTTTATTGAACTGATCAAAGGAAGCGCTTTAAGAAAGAGAAAAATACAAATTTCCAATCCTGACAGTGAAAACGAAGAAAATGTTATAGGGTCAAAAACATCTGAAGGAAAAACCACCGAAGGACCACCAATTAAAAGAAAAACGACGGAGAATCGATAAGAGACACTGAAAATATATTACAGGTGAAAAACGCTAATTCCAAAATAGAAAATACAAATAAAAAGGTTTCAGTTTATGATTATTGCGCAGAATGTTTTGAGAATTATAATTTAACTACATCGAAATCGGATTGGATTCAATGTCCGATATGTCGAATGTGGTTGCATGAAACTTGCACACCATTCAAAAGTCACTGCATTAGATGTGGAAAATTTAAAACCCTGGCTTCTGGTATAATGATATCATTCTCTGAATATCTGGTAAATTGATATAACTAATGCTTATGCCAAACCTGATTGCCATGTTGTTCTATCGTTAAGATAAATAATAATATTTTACTAATAACTTAACTGATTTAAAGTTTGGAGGCTATTTCTGTAGTATTTTCATAGTCCAAGACGTTAAAACTTAATACTATTTTATCATGATGATTAATATTGTAATTAGTACTTAATAAAGGATGTCAGTAAATAATAAAGATTGATTACTTAAATTGATATAAATTTGTTTCTATCTAATAAAATCATAGTGAGGCGTCTATCCCCGCACGAGGCAAGCATCCTCCGAAGCATTTTTAACGTTAGGCTACTATCCGCCACGGTAGACAACTATCCGTTTTTTGAGAGGTCAAATAAAACAGAATTTACTCAAAACCAGTATTAATTATCATTACAAAAATAGGCTACTATAAAAGATCGAAGACCTATGTTTTAATATACATATCGCATTATTCTTAGTAAGTACATATTTTTTAATAATAGAGCTTTTTTGAAAAGTGGGGCAACTATCCGGCTTTTACCCTATAGTATAGTCAGCACATCTATAGTTCTCACCCGAACTAGAATATTTCTGATATCTGCCATGGTTTTTTTAAGCAGAAAAAGTCGAAAAAGTGTCGGACCTTGAAACATAACTTTTAAAACCGTGCGAAAAATTCAATTTTTGATATTTTTACTTTACTCTAGTTCCGACGATAGCATCAGGTACACAAATTAAAATGCCGTTTGATGTATGAATTCCGATGAGTAAAACCTCCGGAATTATGGTAGTCGTCAACCAACTTTTTTCACACATGAATGTCTTCCGAACGGTATACAGTCGATTCAATTCGTTACTTATGTTTGATAGCATTCTGAGGGGCAGTAAAAATGTTAATAAATGTGTGGTAAAGATTCGAAGATAGAGTTTTTAATGGTTCATAAAAAAATCTCAAAAAGGCGAAAAAAAGCTGTCACATGGGACGACCCTCTTAAGTAGTAACATATAACAGCTTGATTATTCTAGAATATTCGAGCTGTACTAATCGCTACTGTCGGAGTTCTTGCGAGAAGCTCTGACCGATGGGTTGAAAATCTCCTTTTGTGATTCACCCGGTTTTCGGGGGTAAGGGAGATTCCCACGTGAGTGAGAATTCCCCGTCAGTGCAAATTCCACGTCAGTGCGAATTTCCAGTGGGTTTCTCGGATTTTCAGGTACACACCGGCAGGGTTGCAAATAATGCATTACTTTTTGTAATGCATTACCGTTTTCATTACCCATTACTTTACATTTTGTAATGTAAAAAATTTCCATTACTCAATACATTGGATTTTGTAATGTAAAAAATTTCCATTACTCAATACATTGGATTTTGTAATGTAAAAAAGTTTCATTACCCATTACATTGGATTTTGTAATGTAAAAAAAACCATTGCCCATTACAATGTAATGGGTAATGGAATTTTTTTACATTACAAAATATAAAGTAATGAGTAATGGAATTTTTACATTACTTTTTCGCGTTGACAGGGGAGGGGGAGAGAGAGAGAGAGAGAGAGAGAGAGAGAGAGAGAGAGAGAGAGAGAGAGAGAGAGAGAGAGAGACATCGATTGATAACTTTATTATGCCCTAGAATTCTATGGGGCAAATTTTTACAAACAACAGTAAATTACATGGTAGGATATTTTGTGCTCTTCTCAAACCGTGTTTATTAGAACTGTTTCAACTTACGAGTTAGCGTCTACGAATTAGAGTCTACTGACATGATAACATAAACTTGAAATGCAGTTTACGCAAGTTCATGCTGTTTCACTTAAATTACTAAACTAATTTACTAATTCCTCATTCACTTAATCTTATTACATATATGGTACGCTTACTTATATATATATGGTACGCTACTTTCCATATAAGTATATATGGTACGCTACTTTCCATATAAGTCGGTTTAACTGACTGGTAACTCATTAAACTCAAAATGGGGATCAATGCTTCATATTCAGTTACAAAGTTCTCTGTTTGTTTGCCACTTCGAATATATACGTGTACAGTCTGTCTTTTTAGATGGTGAGCGCCAGCGAATTGACAAATAATTCGATTAACATGCTTTTATAGACAGTGTGCATTAAACTGAGCTGTTTTGAATTTGTTTGAACCAAGTGAGTTTGATTTTTATTCTGTTAGGGAAGTTGAGGGTGAGTTCCGAACGTGACGTGTGATGGAGACGCCGTTAGTCGGACTTCGTCTGAGGGACGGTCATCCAGAGATCGAATGATAAGAGGAGGCTGGCCGTCAGTTTTCCTGGCATATTATAACTCCGTTTTTAGTCCATACATATTTTAAGCCTATCCGTGCAGCTTTTTCCTGACCAATCGATACAATTTATACGTAGCCGACGGGAGTAGCTCATTTAAGTAAATCTTGAGATTTTTGTTCGCGTCACCGCAGTTTGGAAATATGTCCGACCATTTCAAATCTTTTTTGTCTTTTTTCTTATTCAGGACCACGTTCCGATATGCCGATATGCCGTATCGATAACGCCTAATCGACCGTGACAATAAGTCGTGTCTTCCGCAGTGTTATATCATTTTCAGATTTAGCTGTGTTTGGACTCGACTCCTCCGACATAGCCAGAAGTGATTTTCGATGATGCTCTTCTCACCAAAAAGCCATGACATTAGCTGAAAAATTTTAAAGCATCATCAGACTTATCGCTAAGAGCAAGTGTGCAATTAAAGAGGGATTGTCTTTTTTTTTCGCAAAATTTACTGCTTTTTGGGAATTTTTTTGTGAAGAAAGTATACAACGGAAAACTTGTGAAACTTGGCATATAGTTTTATTGATCTGTTTACTATATACAAAAAAAAATTTAAACAATTTCATCAAAAAATCCGCCTCCCACCCCCCTCAACGCGCGATGGTCCTTTTTTGATGGTGTGCACGATTACAGCCTTCACGTTCATCCTGCAACAAAAACCCAAAAAGCATTTTACTTTAGACACATAGAGCTATCGTTCGATGAAGGGAAAAAAAAATTAACGATTTGGTGACGTTTTGAACTTGAAGTATCGATTTTTCGAAAAAATTGATCGATTTTTTGTTATAAATAAAAAACTATTAAACGTATTGCTTTTTTGCTAGGTGGTGCTTTTGGAGTTAGGCCACAGTAACGGGTATAAAATAATGTGCGAATTTAAGAATATTTTGTATGAAAAAGTGATTCACTCATAAAATTAATTACACATCTCTTTAGTATGAATATCAAGCTATTAGAAAATATATATTTTTTTTTCGATGTACAAAATGGCCGACTACTCGAAACTTCTCGAAACAGCTTTTTCCAATTAGCGTGACAAATAACTTCAACAATTTTCACTCAATTTACTTCAAATTCAAAAGTTATGTTCCTAATTGCATTTCGCAGAAAAGTACGTACGGAATTTCTGATTAGTCGACAACTTTTCATTTTATGAGCAATTTATGAGCAGTTATAACGAAATTTTTCACTGAAAATTCATTTCTTAAGTTCAAATACCTACGATTTTTTAATACAACAATATTTTTTAAATTCTGTACGTACTCTTCTAGGTTTTCTAATGTAGATTGACGAGAATTTTTGTTTTTTGTTCTAGGTAAAAAATTGTGAATGCTAAATCTCACGCCGCGGAGTGCCTAAAAAAAAGATAACAAAAGAAAATATTAGTAGTTGGCTATTTTGTACATCGATATGTATATATATATATATGTATTTTTTTCTAACAGCTTGATATTTATACTAAATAGATGTGTAATGAATTTTATGAGAGAATCACTTTTTCAAACGAAAAAAAAAATGTTAAATTCGCACATGATTTTATACCCGTTATTGTGGCCCCTAACCCCTTAAGAAAAGAAGAATAGTTTTCAAAGGAACATGATTCAATACATTTTTGTAAATATTTAAAATTTTCTCTGCGCGTAGAAGTTTTTTTTTTTCAAAACCATGGACATTTTGTATAAACCGCGAATCTCAAGTACAGCTCCGATGAGTATTTGTGCCCATGCCATTCAGTTTAAAATGCCAGGTGCAATCGACTTTTGCAAAAAAAATTATAACTAAAAATGCTTTTTGCGGTATGAGTGCGGTTGTGTTTTCAAAACTTTTATAGCACGTTTTTCGGCTTGCTTTTCAATCTAAAATGATAACAAAGTTATTTTTGTTAAAGACCTTCAAGTTGTATAAGATGTCTACGTCCTTTGGAGTTTGAAAACAATTAATAATTTTTAAATAATGTTATAGGAATATTATCATGTCTTCGATTGCGTAGTTATTCTTAATTTAAAAAATGGTAAGTTTTTTAAACAAAAATTGTGTATAAAATCTAGAGCCTTCCTTATGTAGGAAATATGAGCATTTTTTCAAAAAAGGCAAATCAAAATTACCTATATTCGCCATGAAAAATCAGATAAATTAAAAATAAAAGTTTTAGGACTTATTTCATGGCATAATTTTACTTCGATTATTTTAAAATCTTCATTTGAAATTTTATTTTATCATTTTGGAGATTAGTTCAAGCATCATTCTCGAATAGCAACCCCTAACGATACAAGATAATAAAGAAACTAACAAATACCTTGTTGTCTTTTGCGATTCCTCCTGAGCTGACACCTGAGCTTCTAAAAATATTTTTTTTGAGCATTCGCTTTGGCTAATATTCTCTGCTCAAAGTGCTCTTCAGTGAGCCTATTGAATTTAGGAGTATTCATCATAGTCGCGTAGCTAAAAAGGCGTTCCACTGGAGCAGACGATGGCAATGGCGTATTATATTTTAAAAAAGTTTTCCGAATAGTCGGAAACTTTTCCAACATTTCAAGCCGCGTCTCTTTGCTTTTTAGGTATCGCGTCACTTCCGCCTTGACCTCCCCTTGCGATGCAGACTGTTCGAATTCGTCAATCGTTCCTGTTGAACTTCCGAATTGAAATTCTTCGTCTTGATTTTCATCTGGCGTGCCGCTCCCTTCATCGAGCGTTTGTCGACATGCTGCATCGATGAA
The DNA here is from genome assembly GCA_944452715.1 of Ophion slaviceki. NCBI lineage: Eukaryota > Metazoa > Arthropoda > Insecta > Hymenoptera > Ichneumonidae > Ophion > Ophion slaviceki. The sequence continues at coordinate 45,423,913 of OX101786.1, forward strand.
CCGCTGATGAATTTTTCTTTGCTCGGATTCCAGGAATTGCGCCAACCAACGACCTTTAAATCGCGGATGCGATATGGCTGCGATTGCTGCATCAACATTGGCTTGATTGAAGTCCAATAACTTTTCAAAGCGTTTATTGATGTTCTCAATAACGACTTTGATTAAGGGTTTACAATAAACCACGTCATCGCTTCTCAGAAGCTCTTTCAGTTGATACCTTGCGGAGATTAATGTTGGCAACAAAATGCCATAGTAGCATTTATCCCCCTGCAGTTTATCAATTGCGTTTGCAAGAGGAGCCGTGCATCGCACGTACTCCGATAAATAGTTAAAATCCACGACTGTGAAGGGGCTTCTCAGACCTTCCAAATGCTTGTCCATTAGCTGCACCTTGATATTAATCAGTTGCTTAAAAAAATCGTAACTCGAATTCCATCGCGTTACGATCGGCCGTTGGATTGCAACTCCCAATTCAGCTTTCAGGATTTCTCGTTTTTTTGGAGAACGCAAAAGTTTCAACAGCGTTGAACACTTTTGTAGAACGCTGTTGTGCTTTCGTTTCAACGGATCGTGTTGAGCTATTGCTTTTGCTATGTCCGTGGACGCAATCCGATTCAATGTATGACTAGCACATCTGAGATGCCTAGGCAAAACTCTGGCACACTCAACACTAAATTCTTCTTCGAGTTCGATGAAGTCTTCGGGATTTAACGAATCTTCAAATGCGCTGATGTCGAAGGAGTCGTCAATACCACCATCGAGTTTTTGAACTTCATCTATCAAGAGTGGAATTAAAAACAATACTATAAGAATAATGCTTCTCTCATAAATAAAGATAGAAGAGAGTTGATATGTCGATGATTACTAAAAAGTCGGCGCAATCTTAAACGCTGCCATACTACTTCATGGTTAAACAGCCGTGCGAGCGGGATGTTCGAAATAGTAAAATTTGCTATCGCTCTTATTTTACGAAACAAACAATATTCCAAATTTCACAACTCTCTGTACGTGAGTTCTAGACATCGATTTTTTAAAAATGTATTATCGAAGTCCCCAGCATGATGTATAAAAACGAATAGGTCACTATTTTACGAAAAAAAAAATTCAAAATCTCAGCATATTTTCCTCTTTCAAGGGCCAATTGTGATAAAACAAGTTCCTATATGTTATGTAAAACTTTGTAAAATACATCAATGAAAACCCGTTAAAATTTCTTGAGAAGTATTCACCCGATGGGTCTTTAAACACGCAGACAAACAACCTTTTTTTAATATTTACTACGGCACGAGGTTTTTCAGACTATCTTCGATTTTAAATTCGCAATTACGAAAGACGGGTCAAGAAGTTTCGGTACAAATGACAAAATGTTACTATGTAGTTGAAAATCATACAGGATATTCTTCGACTTATACTGGATATGCCCTCCGACTTTAAAATAGATCCTCAAGACATTTTCTGTGAAATTGAAAAAATTTAAAACACTTTAATATAAAGACATACCTTCGGTCATTGGCGAATGACATTTTTACGCATGAAATAGTGTGACAAAATGTTGAAAACTTGATGAAAAACTGACTAACCACTAAGTACACTATTGCAATTACGATGTCCAAAAAATGATAAATTAATCTATCCGTTCGTTAATTATTCACTGTTTCGTTATCGAAAACGATATATTTTCCTCTCATCGGCCAAACGTACAGACAAAATGTGGCAACATCGCATGAGTGCTGAATGCCGCGCGCGTTTGAAAACGGCTCCACGCCACTGCGCGAATATACGTTTAATGAAATATTTTTTGAGAGGAACGATCAATTTTACCCTATTATTATGCAAAAATTATTTTTTCTCAAAAACATGTTACCATTTCCTAAAAAAATATAGAATTCTTTTTTAAGAAACTGCGTAAACCATTGTGCCCACAGTGAGCGAACAGCTGACGACAGTATTGTTAATCATAAAAACAAACTCGTCATTTAGTAAGTGAAGCTGTTGCCAAATGTATCGAAATATGTTTGTATCTATTATTCTAAGGTTAATATAATAATATTCCTAAATCCTCGTCGCAAATTCCTCATAGTAATAATTTTCTTTTTATACGAAATATTGCTATGTAGAAGGTGACGCCCTCCCTAAGAACAATAGGAGTCTTTCCTGATTCCTCCTAAAGATAAGCTACACTGATACTCCTTAAGTAGCGAACACATTTGGCGACAGTTATCGATAAATTGATGTTTTTAGTTTCCATGCAAAAAAAATCCATATATAATTTTACATACGACTCTTATAATGTTTCTGTTAGGGGATATTGCAGCTAAGGAGATATTGGCCGGATAAAATAGAGTATTTAGGAAAGGAACAATGATTCGTTATGTACCGAATTAAAGCAGGATTTCGTTTTTTCACTCACCTGATGCAATGTTATCAGATTCTTCTATACCCAGTATTCTAAACGCCTTCTCAAAATTGGAAGCGTTGTCTGTCACTGTCGCTGTTATTGACTCCGATGTCAAACCGAAAGACAAGTGAATAGTCGACAGAAGATTCGCGATCGCGTCGAAAGAATGCGTGCCAGAGAATCTTTTGCAGGCGATAGCCGCCGACTTTCTTTCTAATGTTCCGGGATCAATCTGTAATATATTTCACCGTTACGTTCGAAATGAAGGAAATATTGATGTTTTTAATATTCGCGTAGAGCATTGAATGGAAACAGTTATAACCGCATCTCAAGCAATTAATCGAATGTAATATTGCTGATTCTAGCGAAACCGTTTCTCCGGTGACTACAACCGTTAATATATGTACATTTAAAAAAAACTACGTAATAAATCAAATCTGCCGATATTTAAAAAAAAAAAATACGTAGAAGAACCAAAATAATCTTTTGCGTCTGTTTGACTGAATTGTCAAACATTTTTTTAAAAAATATTGGAATAAATAATTCGAACTTCAAATCGATTTACTATTCTATGAAGGCTGGTCGACTGACCTGCCACGGGACAATTCAGTTTCCAAAATTTTGTCGAAGTTTATTGCCTACTTTTCACTCTAAAGTAGTCTAATGAAGTTAGTTATATCTTACTAGCTGGGCCAACGGCTTCGCCCGTGGCTGGAAATGCCATTGTTAATGCAGCGGGGATATTAATAACAATTATGTAGTAATTTAGCAAATTTTAGTCATTTCTGTTCCAATAATATAAAATTTTTATTTTTGATCGGTTGTAAAAAATATTGCATAAGAGACTGGGTAGGCTGCATACTACAATCTATTTAAAAAATAATTTTCGGGTTTCTCTAAAGTACCCCAAAAAGATGCTCAATAAAATATTAGAAACTACAAAACTTTCAAATGTTGTAAAATTCACGCAAATAGCTGTAACTTTTTTGCTATTCCAAATTGGAACCCCAGCCACTTCCCACAAATTTTGTTTGTTTTTTAATTATCGTCAAATTGGTAGTTCGCGTTTTTTTAATTTTTCTGCATTTTTGAATTACTGGTGAATTTTTCAGTTTGGTCAGGGGATGAAAATTTAACATTTTTGTTGGCAATTCCGTAAAAAATAATTTAATGGAAAGTTATACCGTCTACATCCTATTTCGATTCATGAGCTTTATTTACCCCGTTAGAGATTTATATACAGGATGTCCCTCTTATGTCTGCCACCCGAAATAGCTCGGTAATTGTCGACGTCACAAAAAAATGTTCCAGACAAAAGTTGTACGGTGTGAGAGGGGCCATCAAATGCGCCCATTATTTTTTTTATTTCGGTGGAGGCGCTGACGCACAGTGAACGTCACCTCTACTTTTTTATATGGAATTGTACATTTTTTTCAACCATCTTGTGCAGCACCTCAGCCGCATAAAAAACATTTAGGGGTTAAAGTCGTTAAAGGTCATGCAAGGTCAGTATCGATGATACGAATCTAAATGTCTCGAATCACTACCAATTATTTGTTAGTGATCCGACATATTTAGATTCGTATATTTAGATTTGTATGTCCGAGATATTTAGATTTGTATTTCATGTTAATGGGTGACCTTAAATGACCTTGAAAGACTTTAACCCCCTAATGTTTTTTATGCGGCTTGAGGTATTCCACAAGATGGTAGAAAACAAATTTACTATTCCATTTGACAAAGTGGAGGTGACCTTCACTGTGTGTCAGCGCTTCCACCGAAATAAGAAAAAAATTGGTCGCATTTGATGGCCCCCTTCACAACGTACAACTTTTGTCTGGAACATTTTTTTGTGACGTCGATAATTACCGAGCTATTTCGGGTGGCAGACGTAAGAGGGACATCCTGTATATAGAGATAGAGATTGGAATGTAAAAACATATGAACTTTCGAAACAAATGTTTGATATCAAGTTTAGAGTTTCGGATATATCCACGTTTTGCATATCTAATACACTTAGCATATATTTTGTATCGCTATATCACTGAATCTAAGCGGTCAAATTCTTATTTTTTTCGTAAAATATTGCAAAATATCACGTGCCTAAGGCTATCTTTTTACCCATAACCGTAAATTCTAAATTTATAAAGCAATTCGTACATCCATTAACGTCCAAAAATTTGTTGTAAAGAAGCACATAAGATATTTCTTTATGACATCAACAATTACAAGAATCAATAAATATTGCAGCATCAAACATTGTTAATAAAGCTAAAATACTCACCCAGCTTACCGTAACGCCCAAGAACCGGCGCGCTCCTCCTGTCCACACGTCAGCAGTGGTACAAACCAGACCACCTGTAGCAATGAGGAGCCCCATTTGTTCGCGAATTTCATCCATCGTTGTTTGCAAAATATTCTCGACCATTCTCCCTAACGAGTAGCGGGTAAGGTGTTTTATTCCAAGATCACCTTTTTTCAATTGAACATCTGTAGACGAGGTAGATGAAATATTAGCCAATTAAATGTACCTTCATTTAGCTTAATAGAACAAATAAATGTTAAATGTTTATGGCATAAAAAAATTACAGTTTAACATATTTCCGAATAGTCGACATTTAGAGCCGTACCAAAATTTAGATTCTTCTGTCAGAAAAAAGGATATTCGAATTTCCCGAAGAGCGTTTCGAAGGAGGCATATTCAGCTTCATTTTGCTTTTTGAAAACATTTTCCACAAATATTTTCAGACCCAGTGCGCACTTTTGAAGGTAACCGGTTTTTAGCTTCTTTTTCGCCTGTTCAGAATTGGGTGCATTGCTTGTGAATATTTTTTTCATGGAAAAGATGGAAGGGGGGACAAAAGATTTAATTTCGTTTTTATTTAAAAGTTCCGCGTGATTTTTTATCGCAAAATTTTATTTTTCTAAATAAAGGACCAGTTGCAGAAAATGTAGCGTAACTAAAAAATTATAAGGTTTCCGTGGAATTGTCAGGAGGGTAAAAAATTGCATGCGATGATACGGAATTGGCTGGAGTTTTTTTTTCATAATTTATGTTTAAAATTCTTCTTTTCATCATATCTAGCGGAAACTTCGATAATTGGAGAGGTTTAACTCGAGAATCGCAGAGTTCGGGACAAAGTGTAAAGAGAAGAAACTTTATTACTTTTTAATTTTCTATTCATTATAATTTGTTCATAATTTTTTTCACGTTCCGACAGAAAAAGTCGTTCCGACCGAAAATAAATTGGAAAAAATCTGAAAAAATTGTAATGAAATGAAGGTCAAAAAGTAAGAGAGTTTTCTATCCTGATATTTTGTCCCAAACCCTATGAATGTCGAGTTAAGTCAGGGAAAAAAATCCAGTCAATTTAGTACAATCGCATACGAATTTTTACCCTCTTAACAATTCTATGGAAACCCTACAATTTTGTAGTTACGCGGCATTTTCAAAAAATTGTATCTTTGTGGAAAAAATGAAATCGTTTTATAAAAAAATGGGGCGAAACTTAAAAAAACAAAGTCAGGGATGTTGTTCCCCCTCTCACGTTTTCCATGGGAAAAACGATCGGAAAAATCCTCCACGAGTTATACGCCCAATTTTCGACAGTCGAAAACAAACCAAAAAACGGCGACGTTCAAAAGTACCCACCGGGTCCAAAAAATCGTGAGAAATACTTTTAAAAAAAGCAAAATGAAGATGAACATATCCCCTTCAAAACTTCAAATCTAGTATGGCTCGGAATTTCAACTGTGTTTCCGTATTATCGGTCACAAGTGTATACTAAGGCGAAAAAAATATTTATCAATTAATTTTTTCGTTCAACGTAATGTTATGTAATACAGTAATGTTATATCTTAAAGGAATGTAAAAACATATGAATATGAGTATTGGAAAAAATTCATTATTGAAAGTTTAGAGTTTCAGGAATGAATACGTTTTCTACATCAAATACACATAGAATATACACAAGATCTCTAAAAGTAAACCATGAAATTTTATTTTTTCTTTGACAAACTTTATAATTTGTTTCGCCATAATGGTAATTAAAAAAAAAAGGATTTTGACACAAGCTGAGAGATATTGTGAGAAATGTGACGTTTTAAAACTCTCCTCATCAGATACGTGCATGAAGATAGTAAATACAAAATAGTATTTACTAAATTGGAATAAAATCATTACAAAAAATCAGTGGCGAAACTGTAACCTCAGTTATTAACTCCTAGTATAGAGAACAACCATACGGCTCCGTCTTATATATACAAAAATATATTTTCGTAAACAAATCATATTGTATTACTTACCATCGAACATTTTTCTGAAAATAGGATCTTCCACGATTCGAAACGGAAGCATGAACTTCAAGACTACATTCGCGACGTTTTGTTCGAATCTTTGCTGATTGAAAACAGCTGACCACCGTTTTTGATCAGTGACGAAATCTTGTCGATCTTGACGCTTCAGCTTTGCATATTGCTTATACCGTTGATGAGCTTCTGGATGTTTTCTCTAGAAGCCAAGTTCCATATTTAAAAACTATTATTATGATTGACCATTTTTTCAACATTGCAAATAAAAATATAGAAAAATAGCGTAAACATGTAACTAAATTTGAACATTTTTACCCTCAGATGTGTCGTTAAGTTGGACGTTGATCGAAATGTCGCGGTCAAAACTTTTGGTACAGAACACGAATTGGAATGTACACTAATCGGTCCTCCCAGAGTTGTATTCTCCATGTCAACTGTGAAGAAATTACCGTCCAGTAATGGCATCCTATTGACTTTGAACAGCAATATGTCGTCATCATTTTCCGGTTCATCATTGTCGACAATATCCGAACTATTCTCAGGTTCTTCACTTTCAGCTCCATTGTTGCTTGCTGCTTGTTGCGCATCCTCTTTTTCGTTCTCATTACGGGTTGTGCAATCTGTACATTCATTTTTATATTACTCGGATCAAAAACTCTATTTTTTCTGATCTAAATCATAAATCGTTGCTTTCAAGTAAGCACCTTCTGCACTGTGGACGCTAATCGATGTTGTTATCGATACTTGGCTCAACGACGTTTCTAACAATCGTACATCCCGATGTTCATCGTGATCATCAGACGTCTTCGATTTCAATCTCTTCTTCGGTGGAGGATCTGTATCAGACCTATAGAAAGTATTGTTAATATATAGATAAATTATCTTTATCGTCTACGTCAATAAGTATGTATCAACATTTATCTGTGTGAAAAAGACTTAATACTGCAGCAGGTCGATGATATGATAGCTTTGGTAGTAAAATCTACTCTTTTGTATGCTACGGTACAAAAGTAGTCAGCAAAATTCAGACTGCCGGTAGAATGTCAAAGATGATCCTCATATTTGCTTATGCTTAGCGTCAGAATAAAAGATTCATGAAACATTTGATAACGTTGCGATTCAACTTTAATCCTTAGGCCACAGTAACGGGTATAAAATCATGTGCGAGTTTAACATTTTTTTCGTATAAAAAAGTTATTCACTCATGAAATTACTTACACATATATATAGTATGAATATCAAGCTGTTAGCAAATATATATATATATATATATATATATATATATATATATATATTTTGATGTACAAAATGGCCGAGTACTCGAAACTTCTCGAAACAGCTTTTTTCCAATTGGGGTGACACATAACTTCAACAATTTTCACTCGATTTACTTCAAACTTACAAGTTATGTTCCTCATTGCATTTCGCAGAGAAATACGTACGGAATTTCTGATTAATCGAAAACTTTTCATTTTATGAGCAGTTTATGAGCAGTTATAACGAAAATTTTCGTTGAAAATTAATTTCTTAAGTTCAAATACCAACATGTTTTGAGAAAAACAAAATTTTTTAATTCCCTACGTAATTCTCTAGGCATTATAATGTAGATTAATGAAGATACCCGTTACTGTGGCCTAAGGCCTTAAGTGATCCCAGATTAAACTTCAAATCACGAATGTTTCCAACGTTTTATAGTTATTTTGTGCGTATACGATGGAGCAGTTTCTCTTGGCGCATCATGTTTCCATCCACCTGCTGCAGTGTTAACCCTCTCTACGCAGGTAATTAATGACTGCGGGGTATTTCTTCAATATAACTTTACAGTTTTCTAAAAATTTGCCGCTCAAAAGTTTGGATACACTAGTCAATATTTCTTGCCGCACAAAAAGTTACATAGCTTCGTAAAAAAAAATATGATCAAATTTACCGAACGGCGTTTTAAGGGGAACAAATTCAGCTTTGTTTTGCTTTTTGGAAATATTTTTAATGATTTTTTTCGACTTGATGCGCACTTTTGTACATGACTGTCTTTCGGCTTTTCTTCGAGCATCGAGAATTGAGTGCATGACTTATGGGAAAAAATGTTGTCGTGTTTATCCATGATAAACTTGAACGGGGTAGCAGGAGCTCCATATTCGTGTTTTAAAAAGTTACGTACGATTTTTTTCGCAGTTATTTTATTTTTGGCTGAAAAAGACAAGTTTGGAGAATGCAACGTAACTCAAGAACTGTAGGGATTAAGAGGAAATGTCGAAGATGTAAAAAGTTGCGTAAGTTTATACTGGATCGCCTGAAATGAATTCGAAATTTTCCTCTGAGATTTTTTCGGACTATTTTTGCTCAAAAATCTGATAAGTAGGGCGGCTTAACTCGAAAAGTATGGCGTTTATAACAATATATGAGAATGAGAAACTTCTTTAATTTGCGATTTTAAATTCGCTCTAATTTTTTCGGAATAGTTTTCTGAAATTTTTTCGTCCGAACCTTGGCGCATCATCCGAATAATTAATTGACGTATCTCTAAAAATATTGAGTTAGAGACAATGTATCAGGAGGGGAAAATGGCGCAGTGTTCCGTTTTGACTACGATGACATTTTTTCAGATATTTTTCAAATTTTTCTAACGCACCGAGCCGACCCGAAACAAACATTGTAAGAAAAATGTTGGAACAAATCTGAAAAAATGTCAACGTATTCAAAACGAAACACTGAAACATTTTCCCCACCTGATATTTTATCTCTTACTCAATAGTTTTCGAGATACGCCAATGGATTGTTCGGACGATTCTCCGAGGTTAGGAAAATTTTGAAAATTCGAGGCGATCCAGTATAAACTTATGCAACTTTTTACATCTTTGACATTTCCTCTTAAACCCTCTAGTTCTTGAGTTACGTCGCATTCTCAAAAATTCTTTTTTAGCCGAAAATGAATTAACTTTGCAAGAAAAAATCGTACGAAACTTGAACAAAAAAAAAACGAAAATGGAGCTCCTGTTACCCCCTTCAAGTTTATCATGGATAAACACCACAAATTTTTTTTTCCATGAGTCATGCGCCCAATTCTCGATGGTCGAAAAAAAGCCGAAAAACAGTCACGTACAAAAGTGCGTACCGGGTAGAAAAAAACCATTAACAATATTTCAAAAAATCAAAGCCATGCTGAATTTGTTCCTTTCAAAACCCCGTTTGGTACATTTGGTTATTTTTTTTTTTTTGACGGAGTGATGTAACTTTGGGTGCGGCAAGAAATATCGACTGGTGTATCTAAACTTATGAGAGGCAGTGTACCTCACTTCGAAATAAACAAAATAATAACTATAACAAAAAGAATTGAACCTTTCTACGAGACGACTAAAGGAAACAATGAGAAAAAACTGGAACGACAAAATACTTCACTACTTTTCGGTGGCACATTAAAAGTATTTTCACATTTTTGTGAGAAATTATTAATAATAGAAAATTCATTCATTTGATATAATAAAATAAATATTCTAATCGTACTCACATTCTGCTTGTTGCCGCTTCTTTTCTTGTAAAACACAAGTACTTTGTAGACTTATTATACTTTGTTCGCGCGGGAATCTGGTCGGGCGAGAAGTCCCGAGCCGCAACAAAAATACCTCCTGAAATAGTCTCCCCACGTCACAGAGATGCCTAAATGGGGACTAAATCAGAATAATCTGAGGCGAACAAGCGAAGTCGTCATATTTGGTCACTTTACTAAAACTTCGTCACAAACCTTGGTCACCAAAACTCGAAGTTGCAAGCGCGTTGGTTTTCGTAGGAATTTGAAAAGGGCCGACCGGAGGGGACCACGCTGAATGCACGAAGCGTTCCAAAAAACATCAAAGATTGGCCACGCCGTGAGCACGCGAGCACTCCCGAAGCGCGCGCGAGAGCCAAGGCGTCTGAAAAGACGACGAAAGTGCGCAACTCCGTGAGCGCGCGCGAAAGCAAAGGCGTCCCGAAAGACATCAGTAGTCAGTACGATTTTTGTCGCAAAGTTAATTACGTTGTGAAAAAAATCGTACGAAACTTAAAAAAAGGAACATGGAGCTCCTGTTACCCCGTTCAAGTTTTTCATGGATAAACAAGACAATTTTTTTTCCATAAGTCATGCGCACAATTCTCGCCGGTCGAAAAAAGCCGAAAAACCGTCACGTACAAAAGTGCGTACTGGGCCGAAAAAAACCATTAAAAATATTTCGAAAAAGCAAAACAAAGCGGAATTTGTTCCCTTCAAAACCCCGTTCGGTACATTTGGTTATCTTTCTTTTTGACGAAGCTATATAACTTTTGGTGCGGCAAGAAACATCGACTGGTGTATCTAAACTTTTGAGCGGCAGTTTACCTCACTTCGAAATAAACAAAATGATAACTATAACAAAAAGAATTGAAACTTTCTACGAGATGACTGAAGGAAATAATGAGAAAAAATTGTAACGACAAAATACTTCACTACTTGTCGGTGGCACATTGAAAGTATTTTCACATTTTTGTGAGAAATTATTAATAATAGAAAATTCGTTTATTTGATATAATCAAATAAATATTCTAATCGTACTCACATTCTGCTCGTTGCCTCTTCTTTTCTTGTAAAACACAAGTATTTTATAGACTTACTGTACTTTGTTCGCGCGGGAGTCTGGTCGGACGAGAAGTCCCGAGCCGCAACAAAAATACCTCCTGAAATGGTCTCTTCACGTCACAGAGATGCCTAAAGGGGGAGGAAATTAGGATAATCTGAGCCGAACTACCGAAGTCGCCGTATTTGGTCACTTTATTACAACTTCGTCACAAACCTTGATCACCAAAACTCGAAGTTGCAAGCACGTTGGTTTTCGTAGGAAATTGAAAAGGGCCGACCGGAGGGGACCACGCTGAATGCAAAAAGCGTTCCAAAAAACATCAAGGATGCGCGACGCCGTGAGCACGCGAGCACTCCCGGAGCGCGCGCGAGAGCCAAAACGTTCGGAAAGACGACGAAAGTGCGCCACTCTGTGAGCGCGCGCGAAAGCAAAGGCGTCCCGAAAGACATGAAAAGTAATCTAGAGCGGGGCGATCAAACGCGGTCCTCGTGGCCGCAACACACTTCGTCGTCAATAAAAACAGTCCCACAGAAGTACGGTTGGCGAAATGTTTTAAAAGAGAAAACAAATTTTCGTCCCACTCACTTGGTGTCGCTAGGATCGCAAACGTCGTTTTCGTTAGCTCAATGAACTTGGCCGCTGATTATGAAAATATCGAATTCTTTTCCACGCCAATCGTTTGTTAGTGTTTGTTAGACAAAATCCAGCGTTTGTTAGACGTTATTTATTTAATAATACGAAAAACAAATTTGATGTCAAAGTTAGCCGCAGGAAAATGCTTTTCTAATGATTTCGAACTTTTTTTTCATAACCAATCGTTTGTTAGTCGTTTGTTAGTGATTGTTAGTAGATTTTTATCGTTTGTTAGAGCTTAATTTTGACTTTATCGTTAAAAAACTTTTCACTCCCATAGCACACTGCAAGCCACGTGAAGTTGGCTGCAAGCCACGTGAAGTTGGCCTCATTGCCACGATGGCTGATCAGGGCTTTGTACATGAAACTCCTCAATCCCAGCAAAATGCTGATTATTTAAATCCTACTCGATTGTTAGTCGTTTGTTAGTGTTTGTTAGACAAAATCCAGCGTTTGTTAGACTTTATTTATTAAAAAATACGAAAAACAAATTTCATGTCAAAGTTAGCCACAGGAAAATGCTTTTCTGATGATTTCAAACTTTTCTTCGTAACCAATCGCTTGTTAGCGATTGTTAGTCGATTTCTATCGTTTGTTAGTGCTTAATTTTGACTTTATCGGTAAAAAAAACGTTTCATTCCCATAGCACGCTAAAGCCACGTGAAGTTGGCTGCAAGCCACGTGAAGTTAGGAGCATTGCCACAACGACTGACCACGGCTTTGCACATGTAATTCCTCAATTTCAGCACAATGCTGATTATTTCAATCCTACTCGATTGTTAGTCGTTTGTTAGTGTTTGTTAGACAAAATCCAACGTTTGTTAGACTTTATTTATTTAATAATATGAAAAACAAATTTCATGTCAAAGTTAGCCGCAGGAAAATGCTTTTTTTTCTTTTTACTGTATCTGCTACGGCGAACGCTTCGCTAATTGTAGCTTCCATGTACAGGGATTCCCCTTTTTACATTTCCCACCATTTTTCTCCAATCCACATCCCTAATCGATCCCCAGCTTGCGGCCGCTGCCGACGTCCCCCTCTGTATCGCATTCACCATGACATGTTTTGTCATGGGTATAGGGAAACTGCGGGAAACCTATACCAATACAGCCGGTCACGAGTTTGCTTCGCAGCCTCGGAGCTAGCCGCGTTTCGTCGAGTAATAGCTCACAGGCTACAGCCATACACACCCGACACACACACGTACTGGTCCGTGTGCGCGACATCCGTGTAGAACTGAAGCTACGTTACGCCTGTGTTTTTATTTCTCTCCGAAACTACGAGACGGTGATTCGAACCCGCGACCTTCCGATGTGCTGATTTCAGAGGCAAGCACGCTAACCACCAGACCAGCACATCGGTTTGCCGCAGGAAAATGCTTTTCTAATGATTTTGAACTTTCCTTCGTAATCAATCGTTTGTTAGTCGTTTGTTAGTGATTGTTAGTCGATTTTTATCGTTTGTTAGCGCTTAATTTTGACTTCATCGTTAAAAAAACTTTTCATTCCCATAGCACGCTGCAAGCCACGTGGAGTTGGTTGTAAGCCACGTGAAATTGGCAGCATTGCCACGACGTCTGAGCAGGGCTTTGTACATGTAACTCCTCAATTTCAGCAAACGACTAACAAACGATTGGTTACGAAGAAAAGTTCGAAATCATTAGAAAAGCATTTTCCTGCGGCTAACTTTGACATGAAATTTGTTTTCCGTATTTTAAATAAATAAAATCTAACAAACGCTGGATTTTGTCTAACAAACACTAACAAACGACTAACAATCGAGGAGGATTGAAATTATCAGCAATTTGCTGAAATTGAGGAGTTACATGTGCAAAGCCGTGCTCAGACGTCGTGGCAATACTGCCAACTTCACGTGGCTTGCAGCGTGCTATGGGAATGAAAAGTTTTTTAACGACAAAGTCAAAATTGAGCTCTAACAAACGATAAAAATCGACTAACAATCACTAACAAACGACTAACAAACGATTGGTTACGAAGGAAAGTTCGAAATCATTAGAAAAGTAATTTCCTGCGGCTAACTTTGACATGAAATTTGTTTTTCGTATTATTAAATAAATAACATCTAACAAACGCTGGATTTTGTCTAACAAACACTAACAAATGACTAACAAACGATTGGCATGAAAAAGAATTCGATATTTTCATAGTTGGCGGCTAAGTTTATTAAGCTGCTTTCGTTCGTTTCGATGCAAATTTGGTTAGCGACACAAGCGTTCCTCGCAACCAGATAGCGCTAGTGTCGTGATCGTCATTTATGCTTGGGCCTAAGAACTCGTTTCATTACTCTCTCTAATTAACTAATTAATTAATTTCGCTCTTAATTAATTCAAAAGTAAATGGTTTTCACGTAAATAATATATTTTACAGTATTAATGATTATTACGCATAAGTGAATACTGTTTCGAAACCAATTAGATAGCAACGTGAGCCTTATTCCTTTAACCAGAATGCGCCAGGAAACTTTCACGCCTGTCTTTAGGCGGCGCTGGTGTCGCGAGCTTGCGGTGCACCCGTCGTCTATCGTGGCTGATACGCCACCAAGAGAGAGTAGAAGGAAATAAATATTAAGACCAATGGTTCACGTTACCGACGGGTAGATTTAAAATAACGACCTCGAGGCACACATCATGACCCAAAAAAAGACCGATGTATAGCCATAGTTATTTTTTATTTATATAATAAACATATTGTTTACGGTGTTCACCACCTTCTTAATTATTAATGGTACTCGAGCTACCGCAAGCATCGTTTTTGCTTTAGGGTATGGATCAGTCAATCGACTCACCTCAAATTTTCGAAAGTGAAATTTTTCGGCACTGTTTTACCGATCAAACTAAAAACGGTTCTGCCCATGCGGGTAAATGGCTAAAAATGGGCTTGAATTCTTTTATACCGACCGGACGAACGGTGTGGAAAATGTTCACTTTCTAAATTTGCACTCGTCTCTATCGCACTCATGGCAGGTCAGTCAATATAAACCGCCATGAGTTCTGTTCTACCACTAAGCGGTCGGATAATCCTAGTCGAGAAAAACATTGATTCAGAGAAGAATAAAAAGCATTCCAATTAGTGAAAATATTTTTTCTACCTCAAAATAGCTCTTTTACACCTTGGAATCATTATTGTACATATGAAAAATGTTTTCCAATCGTTCAGAGAAATGGATTTTTAGACTGTACAATTCTCATTTTTATTCGTACAATTCAGGGTTTATTTCACTATGCAACGATCGCGCATCGAATCGACGTCAATTAAACTTCGCTGTGATCAAAAATTAAAATTTTGGGGCTAACTTAGCTGTGTTTTTTAATTGATCATTTTTTACGCTACGCTTATGTTAAAAACATTTTACTTAAGGGGTCTTCTCACTTTAGACGCTAAAAAGGCTATTTTCATGAATTTTTTGATAGGTTTACATTATAGATATTGATATAAAACTTGTAACACTTAATAAATACACTTTCAAAATACATTTAAAAATAATTGTTTAAGTCGCTATTTATAGACGAAAATGGTAGTTAAAAAATGTAGGTCTACGCTGTTGATGAAATCTCGGAGATGGATCATCCGAAACAAAAAAATCAAACGTTTTTAGATTCAATATGTTAATGGCTATAGCGCATATCATAAGATTTTTGAGGTATGCAAAAATAACAAAATGGCGGACATGTTTTGAAAAAAGAAAGAAAACGTGTCTTTTTCACCGTTTTTGGCAACAAAAGTAAATATCAAAATTTAAAAAATCCTTGATATGCCCTATATCTATAGTTGTAAAGAATATGTGGTTAAAATTTCATAAGGATCGGTTCAATAGTTTCGAAGATTTTATCAACAAGCCGTCGAAAATCGTTGTTTCGAGAAAAAAGCGGTTAAAGATTGTTTGGGTTACATAAATACATAACAATTTTTTAAAATTTATTTCGAAAGTGTATTTATTAAGTGTAACAACTTTTATATCAATTACGATAATGTAAACGTAAGAAAAAAATTCATGAAAATCGCTTTTTTTAGCGTCTGAAGTGAGAAGACCCCTTAATCAAATAATCACCGTCAAACGAATTCCGAAAGATTACAATAGAAAAAAGTTGAAGTTATATATGCAAATGAATTTTTCGACCCAACAATGCTGAAAAATTGGTCAAACTTCGTTTTTCGATTTTTTTTTAAGGTGGTCAATCATGTGCGCGGTCAGTAAAATTCCGGCTGCAGGTTTTAATCGGAGAGGCTTTATATTTGGAGAAAAATTTAAGTTACACGGTGTACTGCTTTCGTCAGAGAATGAAGTGCAACTCTTATTTTCCTCGAAATATCAAGGATGTCCAAGAAAAATGTGTTTCTGCTTTTTTGGTTATATCGAAACGAATATTTGATTATATTAAATGAACATTTTCATCGATGTGTTTGTCACCTACAAATGATTGCGCATCCATCCATCCATCCATCCATCCATCCATCCATCCATCCATCCATCCATCCATCCATCCATCCATCCATCCATCCATCCATCCATCCATCCATCCATCCATCCATCCATCCATCCATCCATCCATCCATCCATCCATCCATCCATCCATCCATCCATCCATCCATCCATCCATCCATCCATCCATCCATCCATCCATCCATCCATCCATCCATCCATCCATCCATCCATCCATCCATCCATCCATCCATCCATCCATCCATCCATCCATCCATCCATCCATCCATCCGTCCATCCGTCCATCCGTCCATCCGTCCATCCATCCATCCATCCATCCGTCCATCCGTCCATCCGTCCATCCGTCCATCCGTCCATCCGTCAATCCGTCCATCCGTCCATCCGTCCATCCGTCCATCCGTCCATCCGTCCATCCGTCCATCTGTCCATCCAAATTTCCATTACTCATCACATTTGTAATGTAAACAATTTCCGTTATTCATTACATTGGATTTTGTAATTTAAACAAATTCCATTACTCATTACATTATATTTTGTATTGTAAAAAAAATCCATTACTCATTACATTGGACTTTGTAATGTAAAAAATGTCCATTGTCCCTTACAAGGTAATGTGTAATGAATTTGTTTTTCATTACATATTACATTGCATTTTGTAATGAAAATATTTCACATTACAAAATGTAATGTAATGAGTAATGGAAATTTTTTACATTGCAAATTCAAATGTAATGTGTAATGGCATTTTTTTACAATACAAAATATAATGTAATGAGTAATGGAAATTTTTTACATTACAAAATCAAATGTAATGAGTAACGGAAATGTTTTACATTACAAAATCAAATGTAATGAGTAACGGAAATTTTTTACATTACAAAATATAATGTAATGGGTAATGGAATTTTTTTACATTACTTAATGAAATGTAATGGGTAATGAAATATTTTTTCATTACTTTTTAAAAAAGTAATGAATAATGCATTACTTTTTCATTACAAATTTCGCAACCCTGCACACCGGTCTCGAGGAGAAAAATGAAATAAGTGCTTTCGTAGCTCGCAGGGGCACGAATACCATGCGGTGGGTATTACGTCAGTAGGCAGAGATAAGAATGTGCAGGAAAACAATGAGTTTATGATTTCAAAGGGGCCGGAGACAAGTGGTTGGGAGGTTAGTCGGAGTGATGGCGCGTCGAAGACGGTGACCTCTACTTATTGAAATGAAAACATTATTTTTATGGCGTTTTTCGACAGACAAGCTGAAAAACGAAGGTACTCAAAGTAATTGTTACCACTATTAATGCAGGGTTGGAATGTGGCTCGTAATGATTGCATCTTTCCGCTTACCATATTATATCGACGAACGGGCTGCAATAATCTCCTGTTTCATTTCTGTGAACAGTTTTATAATCCGACGATAGGATTTTTTTTGTACATTAGGTTTTGCAACAAATGAAAAAATTGCCTGAACGTTCATTGTGCGGAAACCACATTGTGCATCGCGTGCTTAAACGGCAGATCTTCCTACAAAGGTCCCGATACGCCCTTCACGAAATTAACACTACTGAACGTTCATCGATGAAATGAAGACAAATTATCTGATGACCAATCATGCCGCATCATAAATTTAGTGACCATTGACTCGGATGCTCGACCTGCCGAAGCCGATGTGCGTTTTCCCGCGCAAAAATACACCTCATGCAAATTCACAAAGTCCTAATCCGTGAATATAGACTCGTCGGTCAAGAGCATATATAGAAACACGAGCCATTCTTGTAGACTTATCGCAGAGCCCATTCGGAGAAATGCACCCAATCATACAATCAATCCCATGCAATCTTTGGTGAAGGCGTACATGGTATTGACAACATTGATGTCCATGTAAAATGGGAAGTATGCTTCTGTGACTTATCTCGGATTCTCGTTTAATCTGTCGCGTACCAACGTGAGGACTCTCAGTCACCACTTTAAGAATAGCAGTTTCAGTTTTTCATGAGTTGCCCGTTTTTTATGTCCACTCTTAGGATTTATTAAACATTCAGTTCGCCCGCATTCATCGTACACGTTTATAAACTTCTGACGCAAAGTTGGATTACGATACAGATAACGCTCAGCATTCAAATTGCTCGCACACACCGTATTCTCTTTGACACTCCCTGTAAAGTATTTTAAATACATTTATCACATCCATAAAATACTACGTATTTTGATTGATTGAGGACCTTTTTACAAACATCGGACTTTTTAGTATCATTAAACAACAAAAAACCTAAATATGGGATTTTTACCAATTTTTCATGTTTAATGTTGAATTTATGATTAACTCGAAAGCGCTGCTACCCCAACGAATCTCGTAATCATCACCCATTGGCCGCTTTGAAACTATATAACTGTTACAGAATGTTTATTGACAGCTTATTAACTAACTGACATGGATTCGGCTATATTCGAGGTGCTACGAGTCGTTACTTCATCACACACACACATATATATCAAAAGACGCGGCAGCGTCTTGATGCCAAGTAATAAAAAAAAATTGACACCACTGAGTACCACTGAGATTGACGAACACGCCGCAACTCGTTATACAGTAAGATGGGCTTTAGCAGACGACTTTTTAACTTTGGTTCGACATTACGCGAAGACGCGACGACGTATCGAAAATCTAATGACATTTTACCGATGAAATGTGACTTTTTTCCTACGGATTTTGTTTGGGTGATTTTTCGATCCGTCTACTCAATCTTGAGATCTCATAATATTCGGCCGAATTTCCGAACGATTTATTGACCACGAAAATTATTCCACACTCGTCGATTTGTTCAATCGAATAAAGTCATTCGGGCCTATCGTAAGAATACTACATACGTTCTTTTAAGTATCACTTAACACTTTTTCTCAACAGCGCAGTAGGAGCGATTTATGTTGGACGCTCTGCGCAGCCTCGAGTCGCAGCCCTGACATACGCCATGCACTTTGCGGAAAGTTTCTCGAAAAACAATTGCCCAAATGACAATCCCCCGATTACAATTTTTCGATAACAATTGCCCGAAAGAGCAATTCCAGAAAAACAATTTTCCGAATGAACAATTCTTCGAATCAACGTTTCCCAAACAAACCCAATTTTAATTGTATAAGTTTATAATTTTATAATACTTTAAGTATCCAGTCATCTTTAGTCAAGTATTCAAGTTCCTTAACTTACATGTGTACTTTTCTAATCGAAAGTATACTTTGACGGTTTATAACGTTTTTTTCACTCAGTCAAACTGAACAAAATCGCAAGATTTTTAATGCATAATGATACAGCGAAATAAATCTGCCGATTGACCAACGTAAAAATGCGTTCCACGAAGTATTTGCCTCGATTAATGATGCAATATGACTGCAAATATTAATTATTCAAAACTGAAGTTATCAAATGTATTTATAATTTGATCGTTAACTCGGAAAAAACATTCCACCGGCAAATTGTTCATTCGGAAAATGGTCGATTATTCGGGATATTGTATTCAAGCAATTGTTCATTCGGCAAATTGTGTTCGAGAAATTGTCCGTTCGATAAACTATGTTCGCGAAATTATTCATTCGAGAAATAATTCTTTCAGGAAATTGTATTAGAGAAATTGTCATTCGGGCAATTGTTTTCAAAGAATTTTCCGCAAACAATGCAGCGCCCCCGCTTTCTCGTACCACCTGGCAGCTGCGTGCTTGTGATATACATATACAAGGGTTCCCTCTTATCTCTGCCACCCGAAATAACTCGGTAATTATCGACGTCACAAAAAAATGTTCCGGACAAAAGTTGTACGGTGTGAAGGGGGCCATCAAATGCGTCATTCAAGGTCCTTCAAGGTCCGTATCGATGATACAAATCTAAATGTCTCGGATCACTACCAAACTTTGGTAGTGATCCAAGATATTTAGATTTGTATTTCATTTTAATAGGTGACCTTGAATGACCTTGAACGACGTTGACCCCCTAATGTTTTTTATACGGTTTGAGGTACTTCACAAGATCGTTGAAAAAAGTACCATTCATTAAAAAAAAAGTGGAGGTTACCTTCACTGTGCGTCAGTGCCTCCAAAGAAAAAGAAAAATTTGTCGCATTTGATGGCCCCCTTCACACCGTACAACTTTTGTCTGGAACATTTTGTTGTGACGTCGACAATTATCGAGTTATTTTGGGTGGTAGAGATGAGAGGGTCACTCTGCATATATATTATTAATCAATATAAACAGTTTTACAATTGTGTTTACGGCTCTAACCTCTTACGAGGGTTAGACTGTTTGTGCAATATAAAATAAATGGTGCTTTTTAGAGCTAAAGTAAATTTTACGCAGGCTTTCAGTCTCGTTTATGTTAACCTCAAAAAGTTCTTCAAGTATGTCAAACGAACGGCCCTCTTCATGGCCAAAAATTAATTTGACGTAGGTTCCTCGGAAACATACGTAACGAAAACAAAATCTTAGAGCTTTAAGGGGTATGCATAACCTTGAAGTTAAAAAAAAGATCGATTAAAAAAAATCGTCTCACAAGGAGACGGCACGACCGTGGTGTCGGGGACTTGGCCGAATTTTTTTTGTGGTGAAAGAGGACCCCAGCACCTCACGTGGTTAAAGTAGTAGGACGCGGTAGTCGGAAAATTCCGAGAAAAATCGATTCAAAGTTTCTTAGGCGCCTTATGAGTTTAACATATCAGGCATTTGTCGAGCCGCCGTCTAGTCTAGATGGTTAGGGCTCGGTCTTTTGCGCCGGAGATCTCGAGTTCGATTTCTCCTTCGGATCTTATTTTTTTTTCTTTTTTTTTTGTCATCCCAACAATTATTCAAAACGTTTCTCATCCCTACATTATTTTTTAAGATTTATTTACATTATTTTTTTTTAATCATTTAAATTGTTAAAACATTATTTTCTTTTTTTTCCGAATAAAACAATTCATAAAAATGGGTTTTTTTTATTTTTGATTGTAAAGTATATGAGGAGGAACATTGGGTTTTTAATGAGAATAACAAAGTCGATTAGGAAAAATTCAATTTTTATTCATATAATAATTATATACAAAAACCGCAGTGGTAATTATCGTAGAAACATACAAAGCAATAATTTTTGCGACATCCTACGCAACATATAAAAGCGGATTTTTTACCATCGCAGGGAGTTTGCAATACATCCGTATAAAAACATGTCCCATTAAATTCATGAAAATGTTTCTAATAAATTGCACCGAATTGTTAGAGCAGAATCGTGAAATTAATTCCCGGGAAGATTGTATAAAAATCCATTCAATAATTCGCCATGAGTTATCGTCACCAATATTCCGAGACATGATTCAATACGCCTGGTTTGCCTCAAAATGATCAGTTACTAGAAACATTTTCATGAATGTTAATGGGACATGTTTTTGTACGGGTGTATTGCAAACTCCCTGCGATTGTAAAAAATCCGCTTTTATATGTTGCGCAAGATGTCGCAAAAATTATTGCTTTGTTTGTTTCTACGATAATTACCACTGCGGTTTTTGTATATAATTATTATATGAGTAAAAATTGAATTTCTCCTAATCGACTTTGTTATTCTCATTAAAAACCCAATGTTCCTTCTTATATACTTTACAATGAAAAATAAAACACGCACCGTTGTGAATTGTTTTATCGAAAAAAAAGAAAATAATGTAAATAAATTAAAAAAAATAATGTCGGGATGAGAAACGTTTTGAATAATTGTTGGGATAACAAAAAAAAATAATTCCCGAAGGAGGAATTGAATTCGAGACTTCCGGCGCAAAAAAACGAGCCCTAACCGTCTGGACTAGACGGCGGCTCGACAAGTGCCTGACATTTTGAACTCATAATGCGCCTAAGAAACTTTGAATCGATTTTTCTCGGAATTTTCCGAGTAGTGCGTCGTACTACTTTAACCATGTGAGGTCCTCTTTCACCACAAAAAAATCGGCCGAATCCCCGACCCCACGGTCGTGCCGTCTCCTTGTCAGTTATTGGGACGATAAGGTCGATCTTTCGCACACAGATAGTACATAGTCTTGACATGTCTCCGTTTTTTTCATTGCAAAATATATATATAAACAACATAATCATGGTCATTTTATCTCAGAACTGTAGCCTCAGCACGACTCGGTCGCGTACAAGATTCCGGTAACTAGATTTATCCAAAGTAAAAAATGAAAAAATATACTTTTAGTACAATGGCCAAGCTACAAACCTATCGGATACTTTTTCGAAATGTTAAAATTTGCATACATTGCACTGTTTTGAAAAAACAGTGTGATGTCGATTTTCGACAAAAATAACGACATTGAACGTTTGTTATTAACAAACGGAGGAACGTATGAAAAAATCATCCGGTCTGTCGATTGAATATATTATAAAATATGTTCAGTCCAAATTTGAAGTAAATCGGACGATTACATTTTGAGATATGACGTATGCCAAATTGCAAAGTATGCTTTCGAGATAAACGCGAGAGAAGAAAACGTAGGGGGAAGTCCCCCAGTGGGTGACACTTAAGCTTTTCGGACAATAAAAAAAACTGCTTCCAAAAATGTACATTTTTTAAAAATAATAATGTCAACAAAGTTTAAAACCAAATTAAATTATCAAAAATGCAACCTATGCATAAATAAAATTAAAAATTTTATTCAAACTTTGGTACAAAAAATTGCCGTCACTGCAAGTATCACCTAGTGCCGGACAGACGTAACTACGAGCCCCCAGCGCCGGACATCTTCCCAGGTAGGAATTGACGATGAAAAAAGGGCTCGCCAACCTCTGAAACAAGGCTCACATTTTTTAATTCAGGCTGAGCACCAGCCTGATTTCAGGCCTAGCTGAACCTCTGAATGATAACGCGGTTTCAGGCTCTTGCACACAGGCTTGACCAAAGGCTGGTAGAAAAGCCTGTACTAAGCCTGAAACGACGAAACAACAGGACCCAAAACGAGCCTTAATGAAGCCTTTACGAGCATTTATGACCAGGCTTTTCCCAAACTCTTCCCGAGGCTATATGAGGCCTGTTTTTAGTTTTCTATATTCTACATTGGGGTAAATTTAATAAATTTGTAAAGAATTCATTTGCTTTATTATATATATTTATTATTTGTTATATTATTTGTTACAAAATATATATAAAAAATATTTTAAAAAACAATACTTCATTTTATTGCGTACTTTTATTTTCGTATATACTTTTTTGTGTACCTCATAAATATCGATAAGAGCATATGTTTAAATGTTCTGAGCTGCCTCCTTCGCTTTCGTTTTTCGTGCTTTCGCACCCGACAAATTGATTGCTAATTTTTTTTTTCATAAAAGTACAGAAAAAATATTATTTTCAACTTATTTTATTTTATCACAACCTGAAACAAGCCTGCATCCAAACTTGATTTTTCAGCCTCAAAATTCACCGGCTGAATGAAGCTTGAAATAACCCTGAGTTTAGGCTAAGCAGCCAGTCTTGGTTCCAGGCTGCTCCAAACGATGCAATGAAACCTGGGCCAGGTCTGTCTCACTCAGGCTCGGTGAAACAAGGCTCGCACAAGCTTGTTTCCATCGTCAGCCTTTTAATTTCCTACCTGGGTTCAGAACATTGTCTATCAATCACATATGTACGTTTTCGAGCATTTAAGAATGTCTGCAAATTATTCATAAATCTATCCACGGCAGCTGGCGGACTGCATCCAGGCTTTTTCGTGGTCCTCCAGGCATCCTACGCAAGTAGTTTTTATATTCGATATTTGAGTTGACGGTTGCTTTTTCTTCGCTTCAGCTCCACATTTTCCTTCGGCCTTTACGCCTTTGGTTTTTTTTTCATTTTCTTCTATCGCTGTTTTAAACTTCTTTCCAATTTCTTTCTGTTTGTCCTTAACGTTCTTTTTATTCTCTTTTTTTCGACAACCATTTTGCACGGTGATGAAGTCAGAATTTCACTTCTTTCGGTTTGTCTCTTCCTAGCAACTGATCGTTTTTTTTACAGCATCCGGCAATGGCGACACATTATGGAGAATCTGCACAACAACTGGAGCAAAGCTAGTCCACGGTTTAATAACGATGTTTTGTCATGTAGAGTGCTTTTCGGAACGTCGTAGCGCAGCGAAGCTTCTTTCAAACTCAGTTAGCAATTTTTTTTGGTCCATTGTCTTTCCTTTTTCTTCTCTCTGATTTTGATTTCGTTCCGTTCTTCTATCCTGTAAAACAACGTACAACAGTTATAATCAAAAGTATAAATGCTTAAAAGAGAAAAACAGCATGTTCACTGTCCGGCGTTAGGAGACTGTCCGGTATCAGGGGATAGGGAATCCCCAAAATTACGCGTTTTATACAAAAACCCCTTATGAATCGAATAAAAAGTTTAACAAACTTCGAATATTTGTGGAAGACGACGTATAATAACCATTGACATAAACACTTAAACACAAAAACTTAGCAGTAACACTCACCTCGATCTTACCTGACGCAGTGTATTCCCGCCAAACGCAGCAATCCATCGCTCCCACTTTGGCCTCGCGCGTCAGTGGCGAATCGCGTCCCGCGATTGTGTATCGCCACGCTCCCCCGCACCCCTTTCATGGTTTTTTTACGCGAACGCACTGCGACATTGTCGTGATAGCACGAGTGTCCGACACTAGGTGCCGTCCGGCGTTACGGAACTTCCCTACTACATCCACTTTTTCCGTATACAATTTTCATATAAATATTCAGGTCTGCTCAATATTTGTGGTGGTTCTTTATGGTTTCGGATGCGGGCAAAACGAATAGGGCATTTATTTTGTTCTAGAATATTTTTTTTTCGTCGTAAACAATTTTATTGTTATACTGACGATTGTAACGAAAAAGTGCATTGTGTAGAAAAAAGTTTGAAATAAAATATGTTTCTTTTTTAGTTGCCAATAAAAAATGTTTCTCCCATTTTTTTGCTAGTTCCAGTAGCAATGGAGATATGAACAGGGAACATTTTTATGAGAAAGATGAAATGGTGAGTGAGAGGTGATGCGATTAATTGTCGTCTCTTACATCTCCATTGCTAATGGAACTGGTAAAAAAAATTAAACATCTTTTGTTTAAATTTCTATCTATGAAATGCACTCTTTCGTCCCACTTGTTATTTAAAAAATTTAATTGTGAGCCAGTGCCTCGGTGTATGGACCACTTGCTTGAGATAAACTCACAATTATTTATCGTACCTTCAATCTCCGATTCCTGCACCGTATAACAATCAAACAGCCTGGTTAGACGGAGTCACATCAATGCCCTGAGAAATCATACAATGCACCGCGCAGCGCTAGAGCCATAACGCAACAGGACGTTCGGACCTGCTCCACTAAAATAGTCATAACTCGGTTAATTTTTGGAATTTTTACAAAATCTTTGAACCAAATCAAAGTTAAGACTCGACGCAATAGAAAATAAAATAAACCAAAAATCGATTTTTTTGAAATTCCAAGGTTATCCTCAAGGTTACCCCTCAAGGTTATCCCTCAAGTATGGAAAGAATAAAAATATTGATTTCTCTTAAATCCTTCAGACAAAAAATATACATCTTTGGGTATTGCGATCTAGAAATTGGAAGACAATCGGAGATCCATATCTCTTGCCGCGGCCCCAAGCAGGGTCAACGAGATCTATTATCTAAATGAATCCAAAGTATGAGGGTTAAAGAAATATAATTCACTAACTGCAGCTAGTAAATCATCCTGCTAACACATCGATTTAATAACTATAGAGTGAAGTCTTTTTTTATATTTAAAACATTCTGTAATGAGCCTACAAGATTTCGGAAACGGCGTGCTCTGTTTTCATTGAACTTCTGTTCGATTCTATTATATTTTGCGTAACATTTTGTTATAAAAAACTATTTAAAAAAATAATAATCGTTTGGATATACTTGTCTTCGATGTCAGTGATAATAACGTGATAAGGTGTAATCTGAATGCTTTGATTATTAATTAATTTATTAAAAATTTCTTTGCCGATTTTGTTAATATAGATGTTCTTTGATTCGTTCAACATAATAAAAAAAACGAATTTTCAAGTTCATAAATAGGTAATAAAAAGTTTGAAAATTTAATTTATTATGCAACTAATGCTACGGATGCGATTCCCCAGGTTCCGACGAATTCAAATATCTCAAAATACTTGTCCCTACTCAATACGAATTTGAAACTATATACGTATTGTTTCTCCAGACATATTCGAAATTTACTCTCTAGACTGAAGCTAAACGAAAAAAGTTTTTCCCCTTTCAAAAATATATGAAATCCCCTTTAAAAACATAAAAAATTAAAAGAAAGGACGCCAAGTAAAAAAATCCTTCCGAAAACATTGTTACTTGTTTGACCGTATAAAAAAATTCGATTTAACTCAAAATATTTTTTATTTGAATTCAAACAATGGCATCATTATATTTTTCAATTGACATGTACAAAAAAGTGAAATAATTTTTTATCAAATAGCCCAGCAAGTTTTGTAGAAATGTTGTGCACAAAATTGTTAAAACTTAAGAATAATATGTAGACAAATTTTTTGTTTTCATTTAAAAAATCAGATTACTATTATAACATAAAATTGATATCACTATTATATAACTGTACAAAGTATGTACCACATAAGTACACTGGAAATGCTGTGCAACGACTTGGCGTGCATGGTTAAGAAAAAAAGCTCGACGAAGGATTACGTCTTCCCAACTACTCAACTTTCAGGTTGAATAAACACCAACTGCTGCAATTTGTTATGCAAGTGAAAATCAAATTTATGATTTCGCGAAGCGCGGATTAAATAATTTATTTGATCGGTACTAGACCGCACGATATGTGAAATCTTATTTTGTTTGCATAATTCACTATGCAATATAAAACTATAAACATTCTTCTCTATCACACAATTAATATTCATTACACGAAAAATATATTTTGTCGCATAGACTTTAGTGTAATGGTTAGAGAATCCGTCTGCAAGTCACAGCATCGACAAGTTTAAGGGTCGAATTACGGTGACTTCGTCTCGCTGATGTAAAAAGAAATATCTCAGTATTACTACTGTCCCTTATTGCGCTATATTCGATGGTTTGTCCAAGTACAGTCGAACATTGGTCAGAAGTGGACATAACGTAGCTCTAACACGGTGACGTGAATTGTGTGGACCGATGTATACACCGATAACACTATCAATGTTCAATATTATCCCTTCCGAATCACACCGGCGCAAGAGGCAGGGTATCGCATTGCTAATAACCCTGGCAGTTGATGAGATGTTACAATTTAAAAAAAGCCGTAAAAGTTGTTTATGCAGGCAGTCGGAATGGAAATGTATGTGCCTTCCCGAGCTTTTTTTCTTACCCATGCACGCCAAGTCGTTGCACATCATTTCCAGCGTACTTGTGTGGTACATACTTTGTACAGTTATATAATCGTTATATCAATTTTATGTTATAATAGTAATATGATTTTTTCAATGAAAACAAAACATTTGGAAAAATATCATTCTTAAGGTTTAGCAATGTTGTGTGCAACATTTTTAGTAAACTTCCTTGGCTATTTAATAAATATTAATTTCACTTTTTTTGTACATGTCAATTGTAAAATATAATAAAGCCGTTGTTTGAATTCAAATAAAAAATATTTTGAGTTAAATCAGTTTTTTTTTATACGGTCAAACAAGTAATAATGTTTTCCGAAGGTTTTTTTTCCTCGGCGTTCTTTTTTTACTTTTTTAAGTTTTTAAAGGGTATACATATACACTAGCTGTCGGGTGTACACTCCGCTCGGGTGCGTACGGTTTACACTATTTGTTGCTATGCACTTCTTTTTCGCACCCGCACTGTAGCGACCAAGTGCGGTTTTTCTTTTTGGGGTTGTGAAAACGTCAAATTAATCTCTGTGATATTCAAGTACGTAAATAACGTCGTCTGATCACGAAAACAGAAATAGTGGACTCGACGTGTCGAGTGGAGCGCGCGGTGGAGCGCACTCGCTCGCTGATGGTCTCGCTGTCAACATATTTTTTTTCTGCGAGTCCGATATTTTTGTTCGCTGCTCAATATTAAGGAGGTTGGAGCGTTAGCCACAATCTAAGATTATATATTTTTTTAAATATATACAGCCTTGGCCAAAAGTATTAGGCACCCTGTAAATTTTCCATCGGACAAAAAATCGAATATCTCGGCGAACAAAAATCGTAAACCAATTTACCAAATGGGGTTTTGAAGCAGACAAAGCCAGCTTCATTTTGCTTTTTAATTTTAATTTTTGCGATCTGTTTGTACCCGGTACATTTTTACGCCGGTTTTTCACGATTTTCGAACTTTGCAAAATCGCGCGCTGGATTTTGTAAAATAGTAATCTCATCATTTAGTGATAAGATCTTTGAAAGGACACGGTCAGCTTTAATAACGTGTTTAAAAGAAAAAGCGATTTTTTTCGCAGACTTTTTTAGTTTTTCTTAAAAAAAAAACGGTAGGTTTCCTTAAAGCCGGCATCGTTCCGCGTAACGTGAAAACGATGAGGTTTGGAATATTTATTCTAAGGAATAAAAAGTTGTATTTTGTATTATGGAGTTTACTAAATTCCTTTTTGATTTTTTATCCAAAATTTCTTCTCATCGCTATTTTTGGTTAATAGTCGACGATTTGTCTCATTCATTTATTGCCGTTACTTTGAAACAACGGTGTTTTAATAAAAATGTCAAGAAAAAAGGTACATCCAGCCTTTGCCAAAGGTGTTAAAGCGTTATACGCAGTTGCAAGACCAAAAAAATCGTTTTTTCACGCATTTTTTCTGGCAAAGGATTTCATTTGGGCAAAACGAACAGTATTAGGCAGTGTAGTGATATCTTTTAGCTTTAGATTGGCATTTTTTATTTTCAAAAATATTCATTAATATTTTTGAATAAATGGTGGCTCTGGAAAGAAACAATTTCGATTTACGACCAAATTTTTTTCGTTAAATCGTAAAAAAAAAATAGAAATAATTATCGGTAATCTTATTCCTTCGATCAATACCTGAAGAATATATCTGACAAGGTTGTGTTAAAATTGCAGACCGATCGGTTCAGCCGTTTTTGAGAAATCGTGCTAACCGACTTTGAAAACACCGTTTTGAGAAAAATGCGTTTGAAGTTTCGCGCGCTTACTTGGAAGCGCTCCGAGCGTCCTCACAAATATATGTGTATTCCCGAGAATATTCGCTGGATCGATTTGAAATTTTCTGGGAATATACTCACATATTTGTACATTCCGAAAATGCAATTTAAAAAAATCGATTTTTTGAAATTTCTAACTGCGTGATTTCTAACTTGTTTGTGCCAAAGCTGTATTTTTACCCGTTTTTCGTATGATAGCTCACTACTTTTCGGCATTTTCGAAAACAAGGAATAACGCTGAACTAATGAAATCGCAGAAAAGGTCTTCTCCGCTCTAGGAATAGCAAATGAAGACTGGTGAAAGTTTTTATCGAAATTAAAAAAACACACATATGTGTTTTACGATCCAGATATTTTGCATTCCACCAAAAGAGGTTTTCTATTATTTAATTTTAGATTTGATGATGTCGTCTTAGCTTTAGTTCAAAGCAATTGTAATAGTTTTATGTACTTATTAAATTATGAATATTTTATAGGGGTGCCTAATACTTTTGGCCAAGGCTGTACGTACCATTTCTCGTCTTGATATTTTTATTTAAACATCTTTGCTTCAAAGTAACAGAAATAAATGAATGAGACAAATGGTCGACCATCAATCAAAAATAGCTATACAAAGAAGCTGTGGAAAAAAAATCTAAAATAATTTTGTGAATCCAAAATAACAAAATACAACTTTTTACCCCTTAGACTAAATATTCCAAACCTTATAGCTTTCAAGTTACACCGCACGCTGACGGCTTTTCGGAAACCTGCCGTTTTTCAAGAAAAAGCCAAATAACTGCGAAAAAAACGCAATTAAAAAAAACGAAACTAACGCTAACGGTGTCTTTTTTACAGATCTTATCACTAAATGGTGAGATTACTATTTTACAAAGCCCAGCACGCGATTTTGCAAAGTGCGAAAATCGTGAAAAACCGGCGTTTTCAAAATGACGTACAGGGTACAAAAAAAGCAAAAATAAAAATAAAACAGCCAAATGAAGCTGACTTTATCCGCTTCGAAACCCCGTTCGGTAAATTCGTCTGAGATTTTTTTTCGCCGAGATATTCGATTTTTTGTCTGGATATAAAATTTACAGGGTGCCTAATGCTTTTGACTAAGGCTGTATGTTATTGTCTAGACTATACTGACCCCACACTTTTTTGGAATTCTTTCACGAAGCTATGCAAAAGCGATAAATAACAACATCAAAAACTGTCACGGTCACGTATGTTTCATAAAAAATAGAGGTTACGGGACATTTCGAGCAGATATTATCGATTAAATCGACTAATTTTCG
This sequence comes from Ophion slaviceki, assembly GCA_944452715.1. Lineage (NCBI taxonomy): Eukaryota > Metazoa > Arthropoda > Insecta > Hymenoptera > Ichneumonidae > Ophion > Ophion slaviceki. Next base: position 45,454,743 of record OX101786.1, read on the forward strand.
CGGTCGTTAGCCGCGTCTGCCGTGACGGGAGAGATGGCGTAGATTTGCCAACGCCGCATGCCGTCAGCGGTGCTCCGGAAGGGCGAATCGAGCCGGTCAATTAGAATGCAACGATAAAAGTTGTAGGTTCTTAAGGAGGTACACCAGCTTCAGCAAAATGGTGATAGATCAATAAAATTTGGTGAATATATTCTTTAGTATTATTCATGTAGATACAAATTTTTTCAGATTTTTTGGTTGTGCCGTTTTCTTACAAATAATTCACAAGTGTTTATTCTTATACCCGGAATATATACCTATATCTATAAAAACGCTATGCTTATACACGTGAACTTCAATGTTCAATTACTCGATAACGGCACAATGAAAAAATCTGAAAAAAATTGTATTGACATATATAATACTAAAGAATATATTCACCAAATTTTATTGATCTATCACCATTTTGAAATTTTACCATGGTTTAGCATGGCAACATTGTATGAAGCTGGTGTACCTCCTTAATGTAATTTTATTACGTCCGAGATTCAAACGAATGCTATGTCGATCCATATCTGTTGTTACAATGTATGTAAGACCGATGTTACAATGCGCACATTACACACACGCTTACACACGCACGGTAAACAAAACACATGCTGGACATTATGGGAAGCGCCTGAGTACAGCGTTGCCACGGATATTGCCAAAATTATGAAATGGCAGCCAGTGAGACAACTCTAGCCAAATCTGATTGCTATTTTAATACTTCACTTTTCATAATATAACCCACCCAACTATCACATACACTTCTCAAATAATTCCTTTCCAGATTTACATATTTTTTGTTCACTAGTCAATCCGCTAGTACTACCTTGACGCTGTTATGGGGTTTAGCCATCGGCGTACGAGAGGAGCGCCCTATGTTTATGCACGGAGCCGATTGACTGTTACCAACTGTTAGCTTTTAAATAATCGCCAATTAAACGTGTGTTATCGAACTATTTTTCTACATCTATTGGTAAAAATATGCATATTTGAACATTCGGTGATTACATTAAGTGTTTTCATTACTTTGTATAATTATTTTCTATAACTTTCTCTCGCTCAATTAACTCGAAACGAATTGGCAACGTCGTAAATCGAGGTATATCATGATGCCCAGGTTGGCAGAAGTGGCGCGGAGTTAGAGACATATGCGCCCCGTTCGTAACTCCAATATCGGCCCAAGGAACTGTCGAAAATGAATAGCGGTCTGAGAGAAAAAAAATCCGCTGGAAAGAAAAAGTGTGTACTAAAGCTGTCTATAATCTCGAAGAAGTCAAAAACTTTAATAATTTTCCGATATTCTAAAGAAAATTGATGTATAAAAAGAAATCCGCGCTATCTTGTCGTTGCCTAGAAATGTCTAGAAATGTATCATTTCTGAACATAGTTATCAAATTAATATTGAGTAATTATTACTAATTAAGAGAATAAGTACCAATAATATTCGTTGTTAATTATCCTGACTGAGTAGCTTGAAGTTCCCGGGCATAATTACCGAATACCGATAAGATAGGTAGCATTTGTGCCGTCTACGACGTTGCCATGATTGCACGGTCTAACAGTTTGTGTGCTTGATTTTCGCACAAATTCCCTATCAAAAACATTAATAATTTTATAATGGTACTGTGAACCCTCATTTTCACGGTACCAAGGGTTATTTTTTCAGCTCCGTGGTAACACTTAGCAGATATTAATAATGTACTGAAAAATGATCGGGTGTTTTCCATAAGCGTAATATAATAAGCCCACGAAATACTTCGAGTTGCCAATTTTTTTTCTAAAAAATGGTACCTTGCATCGTATTCAAACTGCAGAGGATTATCAGCAAAGAGGTTACAAAGGTTCAGACAAAATTTCTGCTCTATGGTAACATGTTGACTTCACCCTATAACAACCTTAAGGTAGTTCTGTAGGTACACGTACGAGCCAAAAGTTTCGGTCGAAGCGTATAGTAACATCCAATGCCTATACGATGCTGTTGGTTGTCATTTTTGACAGAGCTTGTACCCTCTATATGTCCCACACATTCGCACCTCATGCATAGTTAGGTCTCATACTCGTATAGAGCGCGGCGCTCTAATCGTGGCACGGGCGCGATTTTCCTGCAGCCATAGCGAGGAGTGTGAGTAAACTCCTATCGGTTTACGTGTTAGGTATAGGGATCGCGTACAAAAATACCCATATTCAATTGCAATTATCTCATGAACTAAACTGTGAATCGAATTGATTTTTTGGGCATCAGTCCATGAAGGTCATATCTATACCATACTTAGATTTCAGCCAACTCCTTAGATTTGACCAAAATTACAGAGATACCTTAATGAATCTCGTGTAAATTTTGTTCGCAAATGCGTTCTCGCACGCCCACCCGCCGTTTTGCGCTCTTGGACATGCGTGAGCACGAGCGTGCAAATGCTACATTCGGCTGAGGTCGACATTATGCGGTTCTACCGGAGCGTTTTTGGCGCATCTATAGTGCAATATAAGTCTTAAACTATGCATATACTATAGATTCGGCCAAAACGCTCCGTTAGAATCGCATAGTGTGTACCCTGCCTTATACTGCCCCGGGACTGTATTACATGTGATATAAATGATTGAGTAAGTATACAATGTATTACGATATCGTAATTTCATCCCAGTGTTTTTTTTTTCACTGCTATTCGTTACACAGCACTGTTATCAATAAAGATACATGTGAAAGGTTCTGATTAATTATGCGCATCTAGGAATGCGTTCTTGCAGTTACGCTATAATTGCAGATAAAGTTGATGTATTGAGTCGGCGTCGCGAGTTTTCGTTGCGAATTGAAAAGTCAATTGCACAAGAAATGGCAAGAGAGTTGAACTCATTCAAGTATTTTTGGGGTACTATTTGATGATTTTGAAATCATCTAAGATGTTAAAACTCGGCTGAGCGTTCCATATAGTTTATCACGAGGACATTTTTTAGTTTATTTAGAACATCTCACAAATGTTGATCTCTAATACCGCGCTTAAAATGTGAACTTACTACGAAATAGTTGAATAATTTGTAAAAACTTCAAAACGTTCACTCCAAAACACTAGGATTCGTGAAAAAACGGTGAGCTACTAGAAGGATTTGGAATGGTTAAAAGAAAATATCTGATTAACCACCACCAAATACAAAAGCAGGTAACTAATCTGACTATCACATAATTGTGACACAAGGACTAATCGGAATGTATAATTATAATGTTGAAGTGATTATTTAATAAGTAATATTCGCGGTAATGTGATGTCATTAACGAAAAAGAGCCATTGAACATTTATCACACTCCGAATTTCCAAGTATCTAATCGACAGTTTTGGGTTGGAGAATATTATTTACTTTGCTGTCGAGCAACTGTGTCGATGTCAAGAGCAGCACGATGCCATTGCATTGGGTTTAAACAAAATAATAGAATGTTAATCGTATGCGAATCACGATCGTAATAAAATCCGACTGCAAGGATTCTCATTTCCCGAACTCAACTCAACAGGTAGATGCGTCGTTTTTATGCAAAGTCCGCCTTAACTGAGTCATGAAATCTTTCAGAGCTCACGACATCGCATAAAATAAATTTTATAAACTGGAGCAGTTCCCGAAAAAGATGATGTCTTTGAAAATAAAATACGAAATCCCTCGTGGCTTTAATCACCAACAGATAAAGCATTCCAATTGTGTTGAGAGAGAAAAAAAGTAGTAACGAATTCGTTTTCGAAACGAACAGAGCGTGACGGTAAGAGAGTTTTGATTGTACGAGTTCTTTTTCCTCACGACATCAGCATGGCATGCTAAAAACAAAGGAAGAGAGTATAAAGAGTCGAGGCAATTATGGTGGGAAGCTCAGTATATTTATATTCTTGGTTATTAAGTGCGCTGGAGCTGTGTTGCGTTGTATATTGTACCATGTTGTGATGGGTTAAAATGGGCCTCACTGAACAGGTGAGATGTGCAGAAAGTGTAAAGAACAGCCGAACGGAACGATCGTCGATCGCCCCGGCCCTCGTTCCCTCGACAACCAGATTTTGTTTTTTTTTTCTAATGGGAAACATATCCATATCTCGATATATAAATTCCTAATATTCTTATGAACGTTCGAACGCTGCAATACAAATATGGCTTACCGATTTCACATAATCGAGACAAGATGATCCCGATTTATCGTGTAACATCTTTCATGCTGTTTCATAAACTTCTTCTTGTAATTATAGCGCATTTCCGCAAACAGATCGTGCGCGTGCAGTGAACGACTCGTGTTCGTCGACTTTCTACAAGACATGATTCGTATCGGTTGAAAATATCCGTATTTTTTTTATCCAGAGCTATTAATTGCCGCCGGAAATCGCCGTTCGTTAAACCTAGGCCAAAAGTCGATTCCTTCCTAAGTAAGAGAGCCGCTCTTTATTCTCGTTCGGTTTTAGAGCAGGACGGAATAAACAACAATTAGGCACACCGATGTGTGAGTCTCGCAAGAGTAAAGGATTTGGTGGAATTCAACAGAGATGGTGAAATTTCGTCACAAATTATCCAGCAAGTCCCGACAAGTCACGAGAGTGATGAAGTCCTTGAAAGGGACGAGAAACGTGAAAAACATGTTTTATTTAGAAAATGCGCTACCGACAATTAAGGGGGGATTGTCTTTTTTTTCGCAAAATTTACCGCTTTTTGGGAATTTTTTTGTGAAGAAAGTATACAACGGAAAACTTGTGAAACTTGGCATATAGTTTTATTGATCTGTTTACTACATACAAAAAATTTTTTAAACAATTTCATCAAAAAATCCGCCTCCCACCCCCCTCGACGCGCGATGGTCCTTTTTTGATGGTGTGCACGATTACAGCCTTCACGTTCATCCTGCAACAAAAACCCAAAAAGCATTTTACTTTAGACACATATAGCTATCGTTCGATGAAGGGAAAAAAAATTGACGATTTGGTGACGTTTTGAACTTGAAGTATCGATTTTTCGAAAAAAATTGATCGATTTTTTGTTATAAATAAAAAACTATTAAACGTATTGCTTTTTTGCTTCATCAAACGATAAAAGGATGTCAGCTGAGCATTCTGTCCAAATTTGAAGGCAATCGGTTGAATAGTTTTTGAGAAATCGTGCACACCATCAAAAAAGGACCATCGCGCGTCGAGGGGGATGGGAGGCGGATTTTTTGATGAAATTGTTTAAAAATTTTTTTGTATGTAGTAAACAGATCAATAAAACTATATGCCAAGTTTCACAAGTTTTCCGTTGTATACTTTCTTCACAAAAAAATTCCCAAAAAGCGGTAAATTTTGCGAAAAAAAAGACAATCCCCCCTTAAATACTCTTTTGCACATACATATATCACGTTCACATTCAGGTGCAACGTATAATTGCGTCCGAATACGTGAATTGTGATAGCATGAGTTGTGAATATGTTTTCTTTCTCATAGGGAAGGGACATTGCATTCCCAAATTTGAAACTTTTGGTTCCTAGATTTACACAAAAGTTGTTAATAGCGAAGTAATTGTCGAGTTGGAAAAAATTGAACAACCACTCTTATATAATATTGCATTTCGCTCGTGAAAAACACGTCGTATGTCTGAAAAAGATATTAAATGAGTGAAACGAAAGAGAAATGAGATAACGCGTAATACAACCCACGCACGTAACCGCATAAATTATAATCATTGTTTGAGAAAAGAATATGTAATGTTACAATAATACAAGCAAATTATCTGTTATATGTATAGATGTATGAATGCACTCACGGGTGTATCGCAATGATATACGAGTATCCACAATATTCCGGAGATGTCGGGCAGAGAGATCGACCAGCAAAGAGTTTCCACTACCGAAGCAAATGCAAAAAAATCTCACGAGAAGCGCGCGGGCTTCTAAAACGAAACCAAGACTGCTTGTATTGTTCCTGTAGTTTGCAAGGTTGAAATTCCTCTGTGGTTCTTTGTATTATTGCGAGACTTATTTATTCAGTTCTCAAGATTAGTTGTATTCTTCCTCTAGCTTCGTTACGCCTTCATATTTTTATGTTAGTCTCGAACAAAAGGGCCACGTCATTCAGGATGTGCTACTTGTCTGCTCATAACCTATAAAGTTATGTTAAACTTTGAGACAGCTACATTAAGCCTGCTGAAAATATTGACGTAAATTGCTTTATTAAACATGTCGAAATTCTTTAAAACAGCTCATTGTATTTAACTATTGATTATAAAATGTACTAGCGCTGTGACTTTGGTAATTGCATTGTGGGTAAAATTTTATACTTGGAACATTAAGTTTAAGATAATGTATCTGACACGTTCGTTGTGTGAAAATTGTGCTATCTTTTTGTCACACATTAGTTGTTTGAGATGACACTTGCAATTGGCAAAACTGCTATTTATTCCGCCCTCGTGGCAGTTCCATCGGCATGGGCCGTACTCTGAAATAATTTTTCTTTAAGTTACTTATTCGAGCTATCTTGGTTATTAGAGGAAAACAAAACACTAAAAGTTTTGTCTATACTATCTTTGATGTGAAATTTTTGGTGAGATTGTAAAACCGCGTCTTCCAGCAACGCGAGGCGCATACAAGCATATGTAAATCGAACGTGTTGGGAGAAATTTGTTGTAAGAGAAAAGAAAGTAAATTGAGAGCAATTACCACCGAGCAGGACACGGGAATATACATTCCTGCAATGAGGCAATGTTAATGTGAAAAAGCAAAATGTATTATAGGCTCACACATGTTCCATGTCCTCATACTCACGAAATTGTTGCAGCCGCTTATGGTAATGGCAAAAATAAAATAAGAACTCTATGCTCAATTAATTTATAAATTGAATTCGTTTAATTTAATTTATTACGTTTCTTTAGAATCAGGGTCTCCTTTATACTTCAGTGAAAGTTGTGATTGCTTTTATGAAAAATATCGATCCATCCATTTATGTTGTGAAAAAACCTGTTTCTCAATTCTAGTGCGAAAAAAGATTACCTTCCTCCAGAAGTTCAGGACATGTTAACTTCTGGACCAAGTTAAGTTATCAATGACTGTAATATATAACGAGGAAACTAGAATGATCCATGCTCAATGCTCTCGCCGTACAATGCTAGTTTTAGTTGATTTATTGATTTTGTTCTCCTTTAGAAAGCGGCTTTCCTGACTATTTGCCAATACCTCAGTTAAGAGTACAAATGGCCGATTGGTAAATTCACAATTTAGTAGATTGATAGAAGTACAAGGATATAGAGAATATAGAGATTGGTCGAAGTACAATTTGACTGTGTTTTATTTACCTTGTTATCCGGTTTGGTAACAGTATGTGTTTCTGCCAGTCAATGCCTGTTTCCGATGTTAAAATTGGGAGTGAAGATACCTACACAACAAGTTTGTACCCAGATACGAAAGTTGATTGTGAAAGATATAGAATAAGACTTTCCGGAAACAGAAGTAGCTGAAAAATTCCAAGTGAGCAAGAGTCCCCGGAGCAAAGGCTACAGAAAAATTGTGAAAAGGTTGGTTGTATCGTGGACAGAGTAGGACGGGGAAGAAAACGGGTGACGACGAAGCGAGACGATTCTCGTATTATAAGAGCAGTAAGAAAAAAACCACATTCAATTATACGGGCCATTCGAGAAAGGGTTTAATTGAATGTGTTGCATAAAACAATTCGGCGAAAACTTATTACAGCCAATTTACAAGAAAGCGACCCTTCATTCAGCGACATAATAAGCTCGAACGCCTACAGTTCGCCAAAAAAATACGTGGCATGCCGATTGATTTTTCGAAATGGATCGCTTTGTCGGACGAAAGTAAATTCCAGTTGCCCAGCCCGATAACATGACTCAGACTGTGGAGGAAAACGGGGGAAGAGCTCCAAGAGCATCACTTGCAGCGGACGATCACGCACGGAGGTGGTAGCATATTATTATGGTATCACCTCCGTGCTTGACGGCTACTTTGGGGCTGTTTTTTCTAGTCTGGAGTCGGACATTTAGTGAAAACCAGTTATATACTAACAGCTGATAAATATATTGAAATCGTCAGTGAAAATCTGCCGTCATCAGTGCTCCGAGGTGTATTCAACCGTAATTTTAGGTTTCAAAAAGACAACAAACGCAAACATACAGCAGATAATACTCAACGAAATTTTGAGTAAAAAAACTTTAAAACACTTGATTGACCTTCACAATCAACTGCCTTTGTGGTCTATCTTGCATAAAAATATGAATCGAACCGAAGCTTCGCATAAACAAAACATCTGTGCAGCGCTGAAGAAAATTTGGGACGAATGAAACGGAGAATAACTTGAAAATCTCGTCGAGAGCATGCTTAGAAGGCTTTCGGCAATATCAAGGCAGAAGGCGGCCATACGAAACGTTAATGGATTATTTCCAAAAAAGCATTGTAGATTTATTCGTAAAAATGTAATGTAGTCTCTTTATTTTGTCCTTATGGTTTATTCAGTTTTGCAAAAAAAAAGGTAAGAAAATGTATCAAATATATCACTACCCTACAAATATGAAAATTAGGTCGAAAAAGATTTATTTGGGACGAAAGTACTCAACATTTTTTCATTTTGTACATACTTTCGAGGACAAAAGCATATTTAGTGCATGGTGGTCTCCAGAGGCGTAGCCAGGACTTGCTCTAGAAGGAGCGGGGGGGGGGGCATAACGAAGAAATTCGATGTGAAGTACTTATTAAGTAATTTTTCTAAAAATTACAATCCAATTCAATCACTCGAAACCGTGTGCCATACCGGCCTACAACATTTTCGCAGCCTGCAGCCTTCTCTATCCTGGCATAGCAGCTCTGAGCTCGATGAACTTCGTTGGCCGTTAAAATGTACATTTTGGTAATCCTAAGTGAATAATAAATAATTGGGGACAATCAGTAAAAATTGAACATTTGGGTTGTAATGTTTTTTAAATTATTTTTGGGTACAAATTTATTTAATTTTACAAGATTAATTTACTCAGAAACATAGGTACGACTAACGCTATTTCTTAAATTACTCAGCAAGTACTTTGTGTTTCTGAAAAAACCTCCACAGTCAAACTATAAAACTACTTAACTAGACTTTACTTACCAAATCTAGCCTATAAAATTAGTATACTCTATTGACTGACTTGTTTGTTACTCAAAACATTTAAGGCATTTCGATTGACTCTACCTGGCGCCTGAATTCTGCAGGACAGACCGGTCGAACCACGCGCACATCACGTTGATCGGTGTCATCTACACACACATCGGCGAGGTTTCAAAGCAAGGATTCGCTCAATTGTCATTATGAATTAGGGCCCAGATGTAGAGAAACATGCTAGGTTTATGACTTTTTTCGAATGTTTGAAAAACGCACCTGGCAAATTTGCATAATCTGTTCCCCTTACAGCAAAGAAACAACCAATCAAATTGGATCAGCCAACACAGCGTAATTGGTGGGCATACATATGAAAAAATATTAAAAAATCATAGCCAACGACCACTTTGAAGTAGGTTTAAAATTGTTTTATTTGAACCGTTCGAAAGTAAAATTATGTACGCGTGGTTTCAATCCTATTCTGTATTAATTTTGTACTATTTTTGAAGTATGAATATTCAAATCATGTAATTTTATTTTCATATATTTTTCGCTTGCCAACCTGAGCGGGGGGGGGGGGGGTGACGTGCCGCACGGTGGCTGCTCCCATGGTGCGCTCTTTTTTCTGCCAGTCACTGTATATTCTCATTATTATACAATAATAATTTTCCGGTTTGTTATAGGGGATGTCAAAACATCTTTCCTGTCGGGAAGTAAATTCAACGTCTCTTGGCATTTAGCTTATCCTCATGAGGTGAGTACCAATTTATATAATATTACAAATGCGAAAATTTGCATATTTGTTTGTCCGGATGTTTAGTGTTTGTTATTTAATCACGCCGAAACAGCTGAACATATTTGCCACACATGGAGACTATGCCATGGAATAATCTGTCAAACGGATGGTGGTGACGCTAAATTCGAGTGACGTGCGAAGCTATCGATCTGAAAAAAAACTCAAATAAAACGCGGAAGTCGAAAAATTGTAAAATTTGATAACGAAACCGTTCGTATATCCGTACTCGGTAGCTTTCCTGTTTTTCATCGGGGAAAGAAAGTAAGGAAAAAAACGAGGTTTGGTTTTGTCCCAACTCTGTCGCGGTGAGCCCGAATCGCTCGGTCACCTCAATGTTATCACTTCAACTTGTAGATTTATCGGTACTTTCGAACGACTCGCGGGAAACGGTCGCCTCGCGCGCTCCGTTTTCGCGAGCGATTTCGCCAAGAACATTTTTGAGCTGGTTCTCTGTTCTGCCTATTTAATGGCACGGCTCATTTATTTTGATATCGATATCGCGATCTGAGATAGCCTTTAAAATAATAAAGTGCGACAAACAAGTGAGAATTCGCGCGTGGAGATGGACTCGGCGCATTTTTTTTTGCTTAATCTTATTCCTCATATACTCTGGCTATTTCACCACTCCCACCAAAAGTCTCGGCGGTAATCGCAAATACTTTTTTTTCAATTTGGAGGCAATCATCTCAGGTACCCTTTCAGAATTTTTCAAGGCGGTCATCTGAGGTACTTTCTTAAATTTTGACCGTCCTACGGGCACTACAAATAATAATACTGATTACACGTGGGTGGTTTTCGAACACGCTGCTCTAGAATGCGATCCCGGTCTAGACTACGGCAGTCATGGGCTTATAAAAATCGAAAGGACGAGTAAAAAGCATAGATTTTGCGGAGCGTTGAAAGTGAAAGTCGAAACAACTGGGATGTGTTGTTCTAGAAGTAAAGTAGCCATTCCCATTGGCTAAAGTAGCCAATTAGGGGAGCCAGTTTAATACTTGAAACAGCTTTCCACATATGAAACAGAATAATGCCGTAGGGTTCTGAATCATATCCGAAAGTATAATAGCTGTTTCCACATGACGTCGTTTGTTGCTAATAGAGTTATTTTAATTTAAAAAGCTACAATTCTCATCAAATTAAAGTTGGTATTTTGCATGACAATTAATGAGTCACAGAGCCGAACTCTAAAAGTAATAAGAAAGCATAAATTGTACAGTGGTGTTTACAGAACTATATTGCAAAGCCATATAATTCTGTAAACAACGAACCCAATACTTACTTCAATCAGTCAGTATACAAACGTGCTTGAGAAATATGACACTCTACATTCTTTGTTTTTTTTTCTTACTTTTTTCTGTATTTATTTATCGCCTCTCTTAATAAAGTGCTAAGATCCACGCTGACGAAGTCGCGGACAAAAGCTTGTTAGCCATGAACATAAGTCGATCAAATTTTAATTTCCTTACTGGTACCGAGAATTCACAAATTTCTTCGACAGATCTATGTATTTTCGGTATTCTTTAAATGTGAAGGTGAAGTGGTAGACGTACCATACGACCTACAAGTGCAATAGAGATAGCTGGAAATCCGTTTGTTATTTTATCTCGAGATGACTGAAATATCGGTAAAAACAAAAGTTTCATTTTGCGCTTTATCCATAGACTTTTTTTCCCGAAATGTCAATTGTTTTCGGAGCAAAGTCCCTACCAGGATTTATTGACAGAGCTCCGTTCACGTCGCCTTAAAGTGATACGAAACACAATCTCTGCTTGCCTCTCTTTACCGACAGCACAATTATTGCTATCACGTGCGCACTTTTATCTGTTTCACTTTAACAGCGATGGAGGTAGACTCTTTAACGTAGATGAACATTTTCTGCTGAACGTATTGGCGAAATTTTCTTACGGAAAAAGCCACCTGGTATAGCAGTACGATTGGTAATCGCTACGTTCTATGCAGGGAAAACTTACTCATGGCAAAACACATAATTTTTTTTGCATAAAGAACGAAAATGTCATTAAAAATATTATACATATAATTTGTGTATTTATTATGGTAATATGTGAATCGTATGGTGTGTGGCGACCACTATGGCGATCCCCGCTCTTATCCCCCCCTCCGCGAGGCGTATGTGGTGGGGGCTGTAAGGCGGAAAAAAACCACCGTCCCACTCTAATCCCGATTACATCAAGCCCCCCCCCCCCAGCCCCCTCTCCCGCGTCACTACTCCGCCCGACCGCGGGCAACTCAGGGGAGTGGGGATAGGAGTAGGAATAATCTTAATCTTATCCCCACTACCCACGTCTATTAATACACACCGCATTGCATTATAATAATTATCGTGGTAGAATTTATATTATATTCAGGCATATCAAGTTTAAGAAATTTTGGTTTATCCTTAGTATGCGGTAATATTCTTAAGCGATTTTTTTTTCCCGGTTATACCGATCGATTCAGTTCGATGATTAGAAGAGCGATAGAAAGGACCGGTTCCAGACTGGCCAGTCTCTTTATACGACGAACAACCATTGAAAAATGCGGTTAAATTCCGACTTTAAGAAACGAGACAGAATGGTGTGAAGGGCGACAGTTCTCATGTATTATTGAAAGTGTTAATTCGAGGTGAAATAATGCAAGTATTAAAAATTTTAAATGCGATGTATTTTTTGCGTGTTCGCGTCAGTTCGCCATCTTGGCTCTAGTCTCCCCTCTCCTTTCTCCTTCTCTTTCGTTACTCTGGGACTACGGAACATCCCGCCCCCCTTGAAAGGACCGCTTTCAATGATACATTTTGTCAATATTTCAATATTCTCGATACAGCGCTAATCTAGATATTATCATTATTTTTTGCAAGGAACTTTAAACAAAGATAAGTAATCGTACTGAAGAATATATGTGTAACTTATACAACAATAAGGAATAATAATAATGTTTTTTTTTTCGTCGTCACTAGAGTTGACTACCGCTGTTATTTGTCGCTGGTTAACTTCGTCTCTTCTCTGCACTGCTCCTCGGTTGGCAGTACGCACAGCTTGCGTACCGATCATTTTAATACTGCCCCCACAGAACGAATAGATGCCACTCGAGTGACGGAATCGGGCCCCGGATGAAGCTCGACGACCCTTCCTATTTTCCATAGAAGGGGTGGCATGTTGTCCTCCATGAGTAAAACCAAGTAGTTGATTTTTACTTCCCCGTTGCCAGTGGACCATTTATGTCGACGCTGCAACTCTTGCAAATACTCCAAACGCCAGCGTTTCCAGAAATGCTGCCTCAGTTTCTGTACGTGCTGCTAATGCGATAATCGATTATCTGAAACCTCACAGAAATTATGCCGCACCGGTTAGATCAGCGAGTCGCCAATAAGGAAGTGGGAGGGAGTGAGGACGGATAAATCAGAAGGATCATTGGATAGCGGGGTGAGCGGCCGCTAATTTAGAACGGCTTCAATCGCTACAAGGAGTGTATAAAATTCCTCGAACGTTTTGGTCAGACCCTTCGGGACTGCGCAGAGATGCTTCTTCACTGCCTTCACCGCGGCTTCCCATAGACCGCCAAAATTCGGTGAACGAGGCGGAATGAAACTCCACTCAATATTTCGCTCAGCCAGGTGACAAGTGCGAGTCTTGTTTTCTCTCACTACGAAGTCGTAAACTTCCTTGAGCTCTCGGTTCGCTCCAACGAAATTCGTGCCGTTGTCCAAAAAAAGTTGGCTGCAAATTCCTCTTCGCGCAGTAAATCGTGTCAACGCTGCGATAACCGCCTCCGAAGTCAGTTCAGTCACTAATTCCAAATGTAATGCTTTGATACTCATACATACGAATATTGCGATGTAAGCCTTCGTCTCGGGCACTCGACCTCGACGTCGGCTTTCTTTGATTTGTATTGGTCCCGCGTAGTCAACTCCTGTGCAAGTAAATGGACGGGTGAATCCGACTACTCGTGCTTTCGGCAAGTCTCCCATGATGACTTCCGGACTTGTGGGGTTGCACCGAAAACAACGGATACACCGCTTCAAAACCTTTTTGATTTCTCTTCTGCCGCTGAGGATCCACAATCGTTGTCGCAACGTGCTCAGCAACTGCTCTGTTCCGCAGTGATGTAATCGCTCGTATTCATGTCGAATTGTAAGCGTCGTCAGCGAATTATTTCACGATAAAATAGCGGGATACTTCTGATCTATTGTAATCTCTGCATGCCGCAGCCTCCCACCAACTCGAATCACGCCTTCCTTATCTAGGAAGGGCCAAAATGCGATGAGCTTGCTGCCCTTTGCTACTTCTCGTCCACCCTGGAGATGGAGCAGCTCCTTTGGAAAATCTTGTCGCTGTACCATCGTGATGAGTACAGCGACTCGGATTTCTCGAACTCCGCGGCTGTCACCGATCCGATAACTCTTTTTTCGTTCGTATTTTTTCTGAAACGCAAGCAATATGCGACAATTGTCCGTAGCTTGTCGTATGACGAGTATTTTTCTATTATTCCGTGATCCACCTGAACTGTGAGCGCCGTTACGTTTTTCAGCTCCGGCGTGTTCGTTTCTCTGTTTACATCTTGCTGCGGCCATCGATCTTCCGCTTCGATCCACGACGGTCCGTGCCACCACAGCTTGTTTCCCATCAATTCATCCACTGTGACTCCTCTTGAGAGTATGTCTGCCGGGTTATCGGCTGATGGGACGTGAAGCCATTTCGCGCCCGCTGTGAGATTTTGAATTCTATTTACTCGGTGTGCTACAAATGTTTTCAGCTTGTGTGGTTCCAGTCGTATCCAGCATAGCACGATAGTTGAATCGCTCCATAGGTACGTCTTGCCGATATTTGTCCCGCAGGCTTCTTTTACGACTGCATAAAGCTTCGCCACCATTACAGCTGCGTTCAGCTCTAGTCTCCGTAGAGATTGCGTTTTAAGAGGCGCGATCCTCAATTTCGAGCAGATCAGCTGACAAATTACTTTGCAGTCTCGATTCGTGCTTACTGCGTATAAGCAAGCCCCGTACGCTTTCTCCGAAGCGTCACTAAATCCAAAAATGTCGAATGTTTCCGAGGCGTTGTCGGGATTTACGTTGCGTGAAGTGAGAACCTCGTTGAGTCGAAGTTACGAGTTATAATACGTGTTCCACGTCGTGGACAGTGACTGCGGAAGAGATTCGTCCCAATCTAACTTCAGCTGCCAAAGCCTCTGCATTACAATCTTCGCGTTGATAAGCACAGGACCTATGAATCCCAGAGGGTCGAATATCTGCGCGATTTTGGATAGCACGTTCCTTTTCGTGACTTTGTATGTTTTCAGCGCTCCTTGCCCGTCGAGCTTTAGCAAATCGTCTGTTATGCATTTCTCCTTAAGATGCTCCAGGGATCCTTGATCGTTCGATTTCCACTTCCGTAAAGGAAACCGTCCTCGGCTTAGCAGTTCTGCGAGCCGCTTCTGCAACTCAATCGCTTCTTTGAGCGCCCTCGCTCCTGTGGTTATGTCATCCATATAACAATCTCGCCGGAATGATTGCGCTGCTGCAGGAAATTCCTCTTTCCCGTCGATAGCGAGCTGTCTCAAACAGCGGATCGCCAGATACGGTGCACACGTCGTGCCGTAGGTAACCCTGTTGAGTCGATAAATTTGTATCGGTTGCTGCGAATCGGTTCTCCAAAATATTCGCTACATATCGCGATCTCGTTTGTCGATAACTATCTGCCGGAACATTGCTGCTACGTCGGCAGTGAGTACGTACTGGTGAGTTCTGAATCTCAAGATTGTTTCCAAGAGATCAGTTTGCAAATTAGAACCAACCATCAACCGATCGTTGAGTGACGTGCCACGTGTTGTTTTTGCTGATGCATCGAATACTACCCGGAGTTTCGTTGTAACGCTATCGAGTTTCACGACTGGCTGGTGTGGGAGATAATATACTTCTTCCGGCTGAAGCTGCAGCTCCCGTGTTGCCAAGGTCATATGAGGTATCCTCATATTCTTGCAAGAATTTTCCGTATGCTCGCTTGAGCTCTGGATCTTTGGCGAGCCTTCGTTCGAGCGACATCAGTCGCCTCCGAGCCTGTTCTTCAGAGTCGCCGAGAGTTACACTCTCATGCTTCGGTAGACGTACGATCAACCGTCCACTTTCGTCTCGTTGAAATGTGTTTGCGAAGTGTGATTCACAAGCCTTTTCTTCTTTCGTGTGCTGCCGCTCTTGAATTTCTTCCTGATACCAAAATTGCTCGATTTGTTTATGCAACATCGCGTCATAACCGGGTTACAAACGGACGGCAGTGCGTCTTTTGGGGACGCTGCCAGCTCACCACCAATTATCCATCCCAGCTGTGTTTTCTGCAGAGACGGTTGTCCTTCTTTTGTTTAACCTGTCCCACACAAAGGAGGGACCAGAATAACCCCGCGCCGATAAGAAGATCGATTTGTCCAGACTCGTCGAATGCTGGATCTGCCAGCCTCACTCCTGATGGAATGCAAATACTCGATCTATCAATTCTGATTTGAGGCAGTCTCTCCGTTATCGCCGGAAGTATGAGACAATCAATTTTCGCTACGAATCCACCGTAGATTGAGCGAATCGTCACTCGCGCTGCTTGATCGATGTTTGTTCTTGCTTGGTTTACCCCACTGACCGACTGACTCTCTCGCGTTGTCGGTATCCGTATTCGATTGATCAATTTCTCAGTCGCAAGATGCGACTGCGACCCCGGGTCCAATAGCGCTCTGGCGATGTGCTGCTGACCGCTATCATCCTCGACCATGACTCGTGCTGTCGACAATAAAACGTGATAGGAGTTTTTCAACACGCTATTAACGCTTACCGTATTCTCGTTTGTTTCGCTGATATTTTCCGCAGGTGCCGCGTGTATCGCAACCGACGACGGCCCCGATGATTCCGCTTTCGATTCTCGATCTTCACTCTTCGGGTTTTTCTCCGATTCCCAGTGCAGCAATGTATTGTGCCGCTTTGAGCATTATTTGCATGAGGCTCCTTTACAATCTTTAACATAATGCCCTGGATTGAGGCAGCTTGTGCAGAGTTGCCAATCTTTTACCTCTTTCGTCTTATCCGTTGGGGATAGCTTCGCGAACTCTTGACATCTGTACAAGGCATGTTTTTCCTTGCAGTATCTGCACGCATTTAGCGTCGTGGCTGATAGCAATACCCTTTTCTCGGGTTTTTTGCCCTCTGACCATCTCGACTGCTCTTGTTTTGGGTTGTTGATCTCGACCATCTCCAAGGTGTTGCATTTGTGAGTAAGAAATTCGAGCAATTCCTGCATGGTGGGAACTCTGTCCGGATCTTGACCGAGATCCTGCTCCCAATCCCGGTGTGTCATGAAGTCTAATTTTCTCTTCACGAGATGAATGAGAATCTCCCATCTGCTCCGCAGGAATTTGGAGCGCGTCCAATGGCTTCAGATTCTTCTGAATGTGTACAATGAACTGTCTCAACGATGTCGTTTTATTTCTGGTAATTGTCGGAAGATCCAACAGTTTGCTGACGTGTGTGTGTGAATTATTAATTTTTTGATGTCGTAGTTCTCGTTTAACAAATCCCATGCACATTCCTACAATAATGTCGACCGCTTGCCCAGTGACAGCACTCCTCAAATATTGAAATTTCTGAGTAGCCGTTAATTTTGGATTAACATGAATCGCCGATTCGAGATCCACTTTCGGATCCACGATTCGGCATCCACTTCTCACAATTTCCGTCAAACTCAGGAATTGCCAGCACCGGTAATTTTACATCCATCATTCTCGGTGCTTCGGCAGCCACGGCGGCTGGAGGGCCGTGATTCACTTGCGGGAGGTGTCTCTCAATAATTTGGGTAGCCTTTGCTACCGCTGCATAGTATGCGTTTTCGAAAAGTATTTGCTCACCTTCGCACCCTGCTATGAACGCTGGATCTTGAGTCCCGTCGGCGTTTTTCTTTTTGCTTTCGATACCTGACTGCACGACGGGACGTTCGATGAAGTGCTTCGCCGTTTCCAATCTGGCGTGAGCGTCTTGCGAGCTAATTTCCCCCTCAGCGTCGAAAAATTGCCGTATTCTTGTCAATTGACCTTTCAATGAGACTCGTTTGCAGCATAGATTTATATACTTGTGGTCCGCCATTTTTGTCCTGGGGATCAAACAATGGGATAGGAGAGAATTATCGACGACTCACTAACCTGAATTGCAACAGCTTTCTTGGAGGCCCTACGTTGTCGTCGCGAGTCTCGATCTTCGTCGCTTTGTGAGGTTATACACGCCTCGGGTTGTTGCTGTTTTCTGTTGCCAGGCGCCTGCGCTGCTGTTCTCGCCGCTGCGTCACTTCTACCACGCTCTTTGTTGGCCGCGTCGCTGTAGAGCGATCGACGTCTTCCTTCGTCGGTTTGTTTACACACGCAGAGCCTGCCTCCACTGGATCTGATGAATGCGAGCGTCCGAATACTGAGCTCGTCTCGATGATTATTTTCTACCTGGTAGAGAATTGCGTTGTATATCCCACTATGTGTCGATGAACACAAGCGTCGCCTTTGTGAACGCTCAGCGTCCCTGCATGTCTCGTTCATACACAAGCACCGCCACTTGCTGATGCAATGATTCGATGCGATGTGTTTCGAGTTGATTGTAAGTGCCGATGCTTCGGACTATCACTCGTCGAGTACGTAAAAATTGTTTGAATGTTCACGTAAACGATTAACTGCTGTCGATTATGCGAAATGATTGTTCCTCGTATTACGTTAGCGTTGCTCTAATGGGCGCTGCCGGTGTCCGTTGACCACAAAGAAAATCGTTGATTTCTCGCATAATGCACGTTTTTCGGTACAAGTTTTTTGCTTGAATGACACTCGTGTGAGATTCGCACACTTTAGTTGGGCGCCATATGTTAAATCGAGGTGAAATAATGCAAGTATTACGAATTCAAAATGCGATGTATTTTATGCGTGTTCGCGTCAGTTCGCCATCCTGGCTCCAGTCTCTCCTCTCCTTTCTCCTTCTCTTCCGTTACTCTCGGACTACGGAACAGAAAGGGTGTAGAGGCTCCATGATTCGCTTAATTCCACGCGTCGATCTTATAGCGACAACATATTTTGAACGCGGGGTATCTCCTTAGACAGGCCTGCACCTGTTGCTTCTGGATATATACTAACCTCGGCATTATAGTTTCTCTTCTTTCCTGTCGAAGGTGCTGTCAGACACGTTAATGCCATCATAAATCAAAGTATATCATGAGAAGTCACTGTATATACATATATTAGGAAAATCAGATACCGACGCTGGTGAATGGGCGGTCGGGGTCTGGCTTCGGCGATCCTCCGAGTTAAGGGGTGAGATGCAGTCAGGATTTTCAAAAAATCGATTTTTTAACTTTTTCTTGAAGTATGATGTTTCGAAAATTTTCCCTGAATTTCAAGTCAATCCGATGAATAGTTTCCGGGATATCCCACAATTAGTGAGGGGGCGTCGGGTCCCCATGGCAGGTAGCGGCTGACAAACGCGCAAACGATAATACCCGGGAAGGCAGAAGACAACAAATTGATATTTTCGAAGCTTCGAAGACAACAATAAATTGATATTTTGGAAGCTTCCACATCGGCAGAAGCCCTATTGTGTGGGCCAGGAATTGATGAGTGGATGTAAGTAATTTTTTAATTAGTATAATATTTCTATACATAAATTAAGTGTAAAATTGGAAAACTCTTTGAGAAATTTTCAAAAATGTATTACTCAAAAACTATAAAATTTAGCAAAAGTTTTAAAGAACACTTTCGTTTTAGAATTGCCCATAAAGTTTAAAAATAATAATTCATCCCAAAAAACTAATTTTTTGAAAAATTGTTTTAACAAATGGCTATAACCAATTGAATGCTTGCCTTTTCGGCAAAAACTGTGATATTCGGATTCAGCGAATCAAAATAAATAAAAAAAAGTTTAGCTTCATCCACCGAGCTCAAAATGTTACGAAAATATAATACCGTATCCACATCGAAAAACTTTAAACGCATTTTTCTCGAAACTATGTTTTACAAGTCGGTGACCATTATAATTCAAAAAACCACTCGATGGATTTTGATGAAATTTAGTGTGCTTTTTGATAGCATTACAAACTAGTCCTTAAACGAAGGATTTTCCTTTTTGTTGAAAATTTATATTTTTTTAAAACAATAAACGAGCGATTTTTTGGTCGAAAATGGAAGTTATCTGTCGGAAGCCGCCATTTTGTTAATTTTTGGAAAAAAAATTAAGGGCTAGATTTATTATTAAACTAATGATTTTTTTTGTTTTTTTTTTTTTTTAATTTCAGATGATCCAATAAAATTTTATGATGGTCACCGCAAAGCACTACATGCCGAAGGGGGTCCGAAAAAGATGGCGATATTTTTATAAATAATCAATATTTTTCTTTGAAAATTTGTACAAATCAAGTTGAAATATAACATAAAACGTCGGTGTACCCACTTTTATAAAACAAACTTAATTACAATAAAAAAATTATTGAAAATGCTCGTTTCTTCACGCCTCTGACAGCATCCCACCCCTCAAGCAGCATTGTGCATGGCCGATACTCGGAACGGTGACCGCTTACCCGTGCACCGGCTCGCGCATCACCAGTGAGCGGAAGGCCAATACTTCTGAGACCTTGGTGTAGATACTCCAGTTAACGTCTGTGCACCAGAGAATCAACAGAATATGGGGCCGTCTATACCGGCACTGGTTTTCCACCGTTTGCCCGTACCCTCGCCAAATGCGGTATAGTCTAGCTTTAGACGGGCGTGAACGTAACGGAGGTCAAGTTAGATTAGCGAAGTGCCGGGAGGAGTCATAGGAAAGGGTTCAATTGGGAACGGGTAATGCGTGAAAACCTGCAAGGGTATCCCTTGGAACTTAGGAAATGAAAAAAATATTAACGAAATCAGAGCCTATGGAAAATAATATTAGGAGTACAACTTTGCAGTGACCGTTTTACTTAGAGAGCCACTGCGGCCGAAGTAGTGGCCCTAGCTCAATAAAAAAAGTTGCATTTTAAACTAGAGACTCTGCCAATGTAAACAATTTAAAAAAGCTAACGGATACGTGTATGCATTATAAAGTTATAGGCACTCAAACATGGCAACCTACGAACCGAATTCTCAGCATTTGCGGGAGGTTATGATTTACTTCTTCAACATCAAGAAATCTGCGGCTGAGGCCTACCGTTTGCTTGTACCAATCGACCGTCATCGACGCCCAAACCGAATATTCACGGATCCAAAGTGATGCTGTGTATCTGGTGAGACCAGCTGGGCGTTGTGTACTATGAGCTGCTGAAACCATCCGAAACCATCACAGGGGAACTCTACCGACGTCAGTTGATGTGCTTGAGTAAGGCACTCAAAGAGAAACGGCCACAATTCAACGAAAGACATGACAAGGTGATACTGCAGCATGACAATGCCCGACCCCATGTTACAAATGTCGTGAAAAAGTACTTGGAAACGCTGAAATGGGAGGTTTTATCCCACCCGCCGTACTCTCCAGACATTGCCCCTTCCGACTATCACTTGTTCCGGTCAATGGCACACGATTTGGCTGACCAGCACTTCGGTACTTACGAAAAAGTCAAAAATTGGGTCGATTCCTGGATTGCCTCCAAGGACCAAGACTTTTATCGACGCGGGATTCGAATGCTACCTGAAAGATGGGCCGAGGTCGTAGCTAGCGACGGCAGTACTTTGATTAAAAAATGTGTAGCCACTTTTTTATAATAAAGCCTTAAACTTAAAAAAAAACGGTCACTGCAAAGTTGTACTCCTTATAGTTATCATAATAAGCAAAACAGACTATCTTTCGGTATCGAGAAGCCAAATTAACTTCCCTGCATCCATCTTCCGGTATCGTGAAGCCAATGAAACTTTCTTGCATCGATCGCCAAGCATGAGAAATTCATATCTTCAGGCATCAAAGAGCCAATAAGGACAATCGGTAGAGAAAATGAGTGTTCAAGACTGTACCGAAAAGTTATTGCTGAAACAATCAAGACAGAAATACAAGAGTTTTTTATGGGAAAAGTATGTAAGGGAGAGCATTGAAAAATATGCGCCTCTATTCGAAAAAATATCTCGCTGTCATATTTTGACGAGCTATTAAGAAGTGCAAAACCGCCAACCCTTTGGTCTCAGTACTCGATGCTGAAAAATACTTTTAATACATATCAGATCGTTCATATAAAACAAAAGGATGTCAAACTCATTTAATCCTTGAAAAGACAATCGACCGGACTTATCACCGATAAATAAAAATTCTCGTATTGGATGACATTGTAAAATTGAAGCAAGAAGCTCTGAATAATTAGTATTTGGCAATAAACGCAAAAATGCATATTTAGACTTTCCTGATTCTCAGAATGATTAGTACATGCACGAGAGAATAACTTTGTAATGTTACCTTTAATTATGTAAAAAACTATGACTTACCAATCTTGCCGATGCTGGAACCCACATTATAACGTTGAAACATCCCAGGGGAAGGACGACTAGTCAGCTTAACGAATGTTATATAGACGAGAGAGGACGACAATCGGCGGTTTTTGAAGAATCATCCAATCCATTACAGTAACGAACTCCAATATTGCTGCTACTTCAATATCTATTCCGTCAACATTAAAAATAACAAGAAGCTCACGAAAGTCTGCGAAGTAAATATAAATGCACTGCAATGAAATAATTATGATTCTGGTGTTTGGTCAAAACTCGGGATCATCTTTGCAAGCATCTTTACTAAGTAAGAGAAAAATCGCGTTTTCCACGAGGGGATTCCAATAAGTAATATACATTACGCGAATATGCCGGAAATGAAATCTTCTTATACATCCCCGAGTAGAAATTGTGCTAGCCTGTCTGAGTTACGACCTAGTAACTCGCACACCTAATTGAGCTCATACGAACTTACCAATGGTTGGCCGGCTGTAAGCTAGTAATATTCTGAATGTTTTGTTATCCAGGCCTTGCCTCGTCACTACCCAACCGATCTTGGTTACAAATGACAAAGTGACGTTATGTGACTACGTGTAGTTCCATCGAGCGAATGACTCATGGCTGGCTAAGCAACTTGAGTTACTGAATGGCATTGTGAATGGAAAAATTCTTAAGTAGGTATCTCGCTATAACCTAGCCAATACGAGCTAACTGCGTCTATGCACCCCTTGGCTAGTCACCGCCCAGCCGATCTTGGTCTCAAATGACAAAGTGTGGTTATGTGACTACGCGTAATTCCATCGAGCGATTGGCTCATGGTTGCCTAAGCTACAAATGACGTTGCGAATGAAAAAAATCGTCAAGTCGGTATCTCGTGATGACCTAGCCAACACTAGCCCACTGCGGCCGCACTAGCCGGAATAAATGATCGGACAAAAACAATTTAAGGTTATGTAATTCTGTGCGATTAGCACTCTCAATGCGAACGCAGTTGAGTCGTTGATGCAATAATATTCTTTACATTTGTTAATCCACCCATTTTTCAATAATCTACCATTGTGTATTATAACATATGTAGACAATACGAAAATTCCGGAATTAAACAAGTAAAACTGGCTTGGTGGACAACGTCACGACTCATCAGCCAGAGGTCCCGGGAATAAAACCACGTTACGGCGTAAGTCTTTGTCTGATATAATTTAAAATTGAACCATTCATATATTTACAGCGCAAATATCATAATCGTAATTAACGCACAACGAAGCATATCATAAAAGGGTGCAATGATGTACATAATGTGCAAAAAAATCACGAAAAATTATATACATATAGCCGCAATTTTTTGTATTCAGTCACTAGGGCAGTGGTTCCCAAAAGGTGTTCCCTTCCACGGAACCCAAGGGTTCCGTGGAAGGGTCACAGGGGTTCCGAGAGTTGGGCGTATTGTCGTAGAAAGCAGCGAGCCGAGACGCCGGCGCTTTAAGGGGGGATTGTCTTTTTTTTCGCAAAATTTACCGCTTTTTGGGAATTTTTTTGTGAAGAAAGTATACAACGGAAAGCTTGTGAAACTTGGCATATAGTTTTATTGATCTGTTTACTACATACAAAAAATTTTTTAAACAATTTCATAAAAAAATCCGCCTCCCACCCCCCTCGACGCGCGATAGTCCTTTTTTGATGGTGTGCACGATTACAGCCTTCACGTTCATCCTGCAACAAAAACCCAAAAAGCATTTTACTTTAGACACATATAGCTATCGTTCGATGAAGGGAAAAAAAAATTGACGATTTGGTGACGTTTTGAACTTGAAGTATCGATTTTTCGAAAAAAATTGATCGATTTTTTGTTATAAATAAAAAACTATTAAACGTATTTTGCTTCATCAAACGATAAAAGGATGTCAGCTGAGCATTCTGTCCAAATTTGAAGGCAATCGGTTGAATAGTTTTTGAGAAATCGTGCACACCATCAAAAAAGGACCATCGCGCGTCGAGGGGGGTGGGAGGCGGATTTTTTGATGAAATTGTTTAAAAATTTTTTTGTATGTAGTAAACAGATCAATAAAACTATATGCCAAGTTTCACAAGTTTTCCGTTGTATACTTTCTTCACAAAAAAATTCCCAAAAAGCGGTAAATTTTGCGAAAAAAAACACAATCCCCCCTTAAAGCACGCGTTCACACTCGTGTGGACGCGTGCCCTAAGGGCATGCAGAAGGTCAACATAACCTCACTAATTTTCGAACCCAATTTTCTCATAGATGGTTAATTTTTTTAAGGAAAAACGAAGCATTAGGCTCTGGAAAATTCCCTGACGCGGAGCTCGATGATTTCCTTTTGCTCTAAATATTATTCATCTCTGAAGAATCTCTGTTCGAAAATTTCAGCTATCTCTCTCGCACTTATATGTCACGTGGTACATCTTCTACTTCGCCTTAAAGGTTGACCAAGCCGCAACACGCACTAACGTAGCGCGGGCGATGGGCGGCAGAGGGCGCGGCGTTCGCGGCAGTCTCGCTAGTTTGTGCAAAATTAGGAACCGCTGCACTAGAGGACCAACGCGTTCCAAGGCTGGGTAGTCAATAGCTCAAACGGCTAGCCAATGGCGATTCGAAACATAACTTTATTAGCTTGTGGCTAGGCAGTGATGAGTTACGTTTTCAACTCGGTGTATTATATATAAATATACCTCTACATATGTTGCTGGATTAAAATTAGTAAATTAATAAAATATTTTCTGTTCATGACCTCTGCATTCTGATTTTTCTCGTTTTCTTTTTTTCATACGCGTCATAATTTCAACTGCTTTTCTATTTTAGGTGTTTCTTCTTTATTTAACGAACTTGCCTTTATGCCGCACTTGTTCCATTTTTTAGCTGCAATTCAAATTTTGTATTTTACTTTACACTAAATATCACGACAAAATTTTGCTGGACTTGCGACGTTGCCACGATCTCCGCGCTCGCTGGACTACAGTAGTATGTGCATATCCGTATATGCGGAGTGTCTACGTATTAGTAGTTGAAATGGACAGTTTGATACAAAAGTGAGTGTTAGGTGATGTAGAGAACGACGTTATATTTGGAACTCTAAACATTATGTTAAGCGTTTTCTTCATTAAGATATTCAAACTACATTATCAAGATACAGTCGAACGTCGATGTAACGAAATCCTCGATATATCGAAGATTTGTCCATTCCCTTTCGATAGACACCCGAAACTTTGATACAACATAATAATATACATTGTGCTCTAATTGCTAATTGCTTATAAAAATTGTGCTTGTAAGAATAGTTTAAACCTTTCTTTCTTTAAAAAATAACCCTATATTTATAGTACTAATATATATATATATATATTTAAAGAACATGATGTCAATATAACGAAACCTCGATGTAACGAAAACCCGCTATAACGAACTTCCCTAGAGATTCGCTATACCGAAGTTCGACTGTATTTTGCAATATTTCGAAGCTTTCATCGACTGACCGGAGAATGAACTCTTGAAAACCCTTATAGATGTTGAAAAAAATAATAATTTAAATCAAAGTCAAATTGTAACAGCTGAATGGCAGTACTTCGAGGTTATAATATCATGATGTGCTTTTGTTTTTTACAATACCTGTTGTACATGGTTCATAAAACAATTGAGGGAAAAGGGGGAACGCCGCGTTTGGTAGTTTAAAAATTACAACATCTCTCACAAACACAATATCGTAATAATTAAAGATAACGAAATTTGAAATCCAGAAAGAATTCTGGATAAATCTAAATAAAAGGCGAGCCCAACTTTAATTTATTTCGTTTACCCTTATATTAATAACATTATATAATAACCCAATAACATTATTACTATTATTTCCTGAGTTTCGATACGGAAAAACATATTTCTTCCCATTAAAGCTTCCCAATTGAAGCCTTTCCTATCACTCCCTACCCGCACTTCGCTCATCTAACCTAACTTGCGTTGCGTCCACAGCCATCTTAAACTGCACAATACCGCATTTGCCGAGGGTACGGGAAACCTGTGGAAAACCCGTACCGGTATAGACAGCCTCATATTCTTCTGATTTTTTTGTGCGCAGACGTTTTTTACGCAAGTATCTACACCAAGGTCGCAGGAGTATTTGGCCTTCCGCTCACTGTTTGATGCGCCCATCGCTGCACGGCTAACCGGTTACCGCTCCGACTATTGGCCATGCACTACGTTACTTAACTCAAAGGACCGCTGGAGGCGAAACCCGACCGCGCATCCACCAAAGTCGGTTTAAACAGCCGAATAATTGAAACAAAATTAAAGTATGTCCACTAGACGAGAAGTAAAGAAGCAGTAGAAACTTGCATATTGATGTCTCATCAATTTATTTCATTCATTATTTTGTTTACACGAAGTAAGTCCGAAGTCCCTGTAAGTCTCTAAGTCTGAATTTGAATCATCATTACGTCAGTACTATAAATCCGGCGGTCGTAAATTTTCAGCTTTATCGTAGAGAAATCATTGTGTAAAAAAATCAAATGTGAAACAATGTGCAAGTACTAACTTGCATAATCTCATTCTGTAAACTAAAATAGAATAATTTTTTCTCATATGAAATGTTTTTATTATTATTCTGCCGTTTTAATTTCAAGTTATTAATCAAAAGTTCAAACGCACTTTCAGTCTAAACTTTTTCGTCGTTTTCCACTAAATCGAACCACGCAATATCAAAGTGATATTATAATTATGAAAGTACCGTAAAACGGGGCTACTTTGGACAGGTTTTGGAAGTTTTTGGTAGGTAACTTTTTTTTAACATCCTAGATTCCAACTTTTCTTGCTCCAATAGAACAGTGTGTCCTTTGGCTATCAAATGTATAAGAAAGTCAAGCTCCACCACCCCCTCACAATTTGATATTTACATTTTTTAAATGTCAAAGTAGCCCCGAGTGTGGGGCTTTTTTGACAGGGCATTGAAATGCAATTTATGTCAAAGATTAAGGGTTACTTTGTAATCATTTTGATACAAAAATGTAATGTTTTATGCATTATACATGAAATTAATGAAAAACAACGATTTTTTATAACCATATTGTCATCGTTATTATGGTAGTACGAGCACGCAATCTTTATTTCTATAGGTTCTGTTCAAATTTTAACCGGACATTGTTCATATCATTATGCATGTTTGAGAGAAATTTCAGAACAGTCGACTATTTGGATTGGGAGATAATGGGTTTTTAAATTGAAAATTTTAACACTGCAGGGTCTGCATTGAAATTTAGACAGAATAATTTGCGTAAAAAATATGTGTCCCCTAAAATAAGAAGTAGATAATAATAAGAAGATATAATCCAATGACGTGAGTTTGCGCGGCATATTTAAAATAATACTGCAACACAAATTTTTATTTGGAAGTAATTTTTCCGCTACATACAATTATATTAGAACTTCACTTACAGGTAAGTTCGTTTAATCATTAAATTGTATTTCGCGCCTCTTCCTCGAGATCTTTACGTAGATGTTTAAAGCATAATTTCGGCAACAATTGTAGCTATTCATTTATATGACGGATCAATAGTCTCAAAATAATTTGAATAATATTTGAGGTACTTTTTTATTCAATATAGCCTTGGCAAAGGCACCTTCATAACTTCCAACAGATTAACCGTAAAAATTAGAAAATGTTTGCGAGTGAGCAGTCCAGCCTCGCCCTTTCTTATGGTATCTATATTGACCGCTTCTTTTCAGCCGACGTCGAGGTATGACGTGTAATATTATGAGCTGAAAAAACTTGAGTGTCCACGCCACTTTTGGTTAACATATTATTCACGATTAACATATTATAACACATTATTCAATGACTTAACGGTTGAGAAGTAACGGTTTGTGTGTGGTTTCTTAACGCTGATAAATAGTGATTTATCAATTTCTCTGCGAAAATCTTGAGTCTTTTTGATATATGTTTATAATGTTGTTGTTGCACAAACTCCTTTATCGCTTTTATAAATTGGTATGTTTAATACAGCCTGTTTTCAGTTGATTCGTGACGTTTTTATCGTATCTAAAATCTTGATTTGTACAGAACCTTCACGCTTTACGATATTTGGTAATTTAATGAGTCAGAGTGTCTGCATACGTTGTCCAGTTATAAATGCAGGTAACGTTACAAGTTTCACTGAAAGCGTCTCGAGGGGAAAGTCCTCATTCGGCATTTAGGTAGCCGCGAAGTCTATTACGATTTTCTGATCGCACGAGTAATTATATTTTGGTCAAGAGGGGCGAGGTTCTGATACTCCTTTGAAATATCTTTTTATTATGTAGTCTCGACTTAGCTTTGGACCGACGATTAGGGAAATTGCGTATCGTAAACAGTTCAATGAACCGCTGGAAGCTGCTTTGTCATATTCCTTTGAAAGTAGTGCCAACACATGTTCAACCGAGTTATTGAATAGACTTTATGTTATCTCGATACAAAATTTCTACCACCTCTTCAATGCACCATCATATTGCTTTAGTGATGATTCATGACGTAAAGAAATCCGGTCGATGGCTTCTTTGGGAATCTAGTTAATTTCCAAGGATTTTCGAACAAAATACCGTCAACCAGGCTATTGTTTTTCCAAAGAGAATGAGGTTCCTTCTGTGAAGAAGTCAACAGCTTCCTATTCGGTTTGAAAATAAATGAATCAGTGATAAGGAGAGCTTGGAAAAATGGACACCAGGCTTGCGCCAGCCAGCGAGGGACTACAAGAGTACCCGTTGAATTTTCGTCTCTTATTTTTCGTAAAACTCGGGGAATTACGATAAATGGTGGGAACGCGTAAAATAAAGTCTCCCAGGGTATACTAAAAGCAGCCACTGCTTCGCTACCTGGATCAGGAAGCCACGAAACATATTTTTGGCATTTTATATTAACGCGTGTAGCAAAAAGGTCGATGTCGGGAGTTCCGAAAGAATGAATGATTCTTCCGAATGCTGGATTTGCCAATGCATATTCAGTCTCTCTTTCAAGTCTGCGTGATTCGAAATCTGCTTCGGTGTTTTCTTTGGTACTAATATGATGCGAAATTCCAAATATTTCTCTCTTCACACCAGTCCCATATTGTTCAAGTCAACTTATTAAGTTCTTCGAAACGAACTCCTCCCATTCTATTCATGTAACATGTGGCTGTGGTGTTATCGATCCGTAATAACCAGTCGCAATTATTTAGGTTGTTAGCAAAACACCTAGGCCAAATAAGGCCGTCGTAAGTTCTAGTACATTGATATGCATATTTCTTTCGTCTGAACTCCACAACTCGTGTGATCGCTCCATCCCGCAGGAGACTGCCTATCCTGATAATGAAACACCTGTATAGATGTCACGGCAATACCTTGGAGTTTTGGTAGCATTTTTGCCGAAAATATAATGTTGTCGAACCAGGCGAATTCCGGTTGACGATTTATAGGCAGCGACATACTATTATCGTAGCCTCCGTTATTTTCTCATAGTACTAAATATCGCGCTCTTTCAAAAAGTTTTGTGTGACCAAATCCATAGTTGACCGCAGGACAGTACGTAATCAAAGTTCCCACGAATTCGGCGAATTTCGAACTTTAAAAACGCTTGTTCAAGCGATATTTGGCAATGAATTTTGTTACCTTTTCTTTTTTCTCTCGAGAAAGTTCAATAGACATTTTTATCGAATCAAACCAGAACCTTGTTCCATAATAAATTCGTTATTTGATGATGACCTCTAATTGTCGTGATAGTGAAAGACTGACGTCAACGTTCTCCTTGCATTCTGCAAAGTTCTGTTCAATAAGCAATAATTCATCTAGGTAGATTATCGAAACTTCTTTGACTTCTCAGATTAGTCATTACTGGTTTTAATAATTTAGCGAATACGTAAGGTGCCGTAGCAAGAATGAAAGGTAAGCATGTAAATTCGTAGAATTTCTGATCGAATTGAAATTTCAAAAACGTGACTCTATTATCGCGACTGCGTAATATGTGTCCTTCAAATCTATTGTTACCATGAAACAACGTTCATTTATAAGATTGATCGCGGTTCTTCCGCCCTTTAGTTTGCAGCGATTAGTCGTGATAAACTTGTTCAATTTCTTAACGTCATTGAGATCATCCGTTTGTTACCGTCTGGGTTTGGTACCAGGAATACATTCGAAGGAAATTGACCCTTAATTGGCTTGCAAGGTAATGAGAGCTTCTTTTTGAAGAATTTCCCCGATTAATTTCGTTATTTCCACTCTTTTTTTGT
The DNA here is from genome assembly GCA_944452715.1 of Ophion slaviceki. Taxonomy (NCBI): domain Eukaryota; kingdom Metazoa; phylum Arthropoda; class Insecta; order Hymenoptera; family Ichneumonidae; genus Ophion; species Ophion slaviceki. The sequence continues at coordinate 45,485,301 of OX101786.1, forward strand.
GGGATTGACAAGTATTATAAAGAGAATCAGCCTAGAAGGGTGGGGAATTAAAAGGTATCTTGTAGCCGCTTATTCAGGATTAAATTAGTGGATTAGAAGTTATTTCCTTCCAATTTTGTATAAAAGCACTAAGTATTCCGGCAACAGGGACTTACAGGTTCTAATATTCCCGACGATAGCTCCGTTCTTGTCTTTTGGTTTCGAGCTTGTTGTCTCGGCGGTACATTCCATGGTCCCTTGTATCTTTCCTACCGCCTAACCGTCGATGGATACTGCTTCTGACTGCTCAGTGTTCGGCGAGGCGGGGGTTTCAAATTTTTGTCGGTTTGCTCTTTGGAACCCTTGGTGATGGTTTCAGCACTTTTCGTGAGTTGTCTGGAGCTTTCTCTCATTTTAATTTTTCTTCGAGCTGTTTTCCGAATACCCATTCATCGGGTGTCCTGGCATTCAGAATATTCTTCAAGGAAGCATTTAAATTCGTCAGCATTAGGTTCTTTCTAATCGTGGATTCACCATGTTGCAGGTCTGCAACAATTCGACCGATATCACTCAATAATTCGAGGGTGTTTAGTATCTCGTTTTTATTCTCGACGACGTCTGAGAATGTCGAGCGACAGGCAGTAATCTTTGTCTGTCTTGTTAGGATTTGTTCGTCGCATTTGAACACGAACAACGACTGTTTCTTGCAAGGACGCCAGAACTTTGGGATTAACTTTTGAGGGATCAATAATCACGCAGTCAGAAAGAGGTAGATATTTCTTTATAAGGGCCACTCTGTCGTCTTCTGGTAGTCCTTTCATTAAGATTTCCTCCCATCGAATAACCATATCCTTAGGGTTGGCCGCAGCGAGTATTCGTTCGTCTAAGAAACGTTTACCCCCTAGTTCCTAGCATTTGTGTGATCGATCTGTTGTAGATTCTCAGATCCACAGATTGCGATATTGGTCTAAGAAAGTCCCGTCTGAGGAACCCCGGTCTGAGGGATCAGCATGTTTCCAGACCAACTAGCCGCGTTAGTGGTCTGTAACGTCACTACGTGTGAAGGCGGCTGATTTGCAGGAAACTCAATAGTTTCCGGTGGTGCATATTCAAGAATCTGTTGGTCTGTATTTTGTCGTGAGTAGCCTTCCATAGGGTAGGCTGTGTCTACGACGCTTGTTTGAGAACTCCGCGAAGATCTAGACCTACGATGAAGTCCTGAGAAAAGGACGATGACGTGTCCTCGAATGAATCCTTATTTCATTTTTCCTCTAATTAGGCCTCTCGTATAGGTTAGAGCCTATGTGAGAGGATTTAAATCGTATGCCGGAGTATAACTCTTACGTGTGGGTTAGAGCCCACACGTGTGGCTTTTGCAGATTCGTATTTTCGGTCAGAGCAATAGCTGACTTGAGCCTGAAGAAGCGACCATCAGATAAATTATTTCTGATTATAATTTGACCAGTTCAAAGGAGAAACATCTTCTGACGATGGGTTCTGTAACACGATAAATATAACATATAAATCGATACTTAAGACGTCTCTTCTTTTGACGTTTCTTTTCTCCCTGACGGAGAATCAGATCCGCCATTCGCTTGAGACATTTCTCGAGATGATTTTCCTTGTCCGTATCATCGAAGGATGAACTTCATCTTCGTTTTCCATCCATAAGCAATAATTTGTTCACAAGGAATAAATAAACATGTGGTTCTTTTTTGGCACAAAGAAGAAGAATAAACTGTCCTAGCAACGCAGTCAACAAATGAGACAAAAAAGCTTCAGTCGGCTTTTAACATGTAGTAACACTGGCGTGAAGTACTACGTAATGATCTCGAGGAAGAGGCGCGAAATACAATTGTCGTTGAGATCAAACTCAACTTGATCAACATTATAATAAACTTGAACAACAAATTGTTGTTCAAGTTTATTCCCCGCACTCGCCACCCGCCACAGAAGGTCAAGCGGGCTCGCTTCATAAAGTAGCCCCAAAAATTGTCAAAGTTATCCTGAATGTCAAAGTAGCCCCGTTTTACGGTAAGCTGATCTTTAACGATTCAGAATGTTTTATAGGATCGAAGCAATAACCGAAATCCGCCACCGATATTTCTAAATTGAATAACAAAAAAGCTACGAATAATCCGATAGACACCCGAGTCGAAATTTTCAGCCTATTTCAAAGGCCTTTGATCCTATGTCAGCCTCACTTGAGTCTGTTTACTGCTAAAAGTCCTACTATGGGCTCCTAACATGCTCTTTCTTTGCTGCTCACCTCCTGCATAGGCCCTTATACTCCTACCTAACCTAGCTGAAGTCGTTGCAGCGCCTCTTTTGCTACTAGAAGTCCTACTATGGGCCCTAACATGCTCTCCCTTTGCTGCTTACCTCCTACATAGGCCCTTATACTCCTACCTAACCTACCTAAAGTCGTTGCAGCTCCTCTTTTGATTGCGTTTGGACCTATCGCGCATTTGGCTGTTTCGACGAAACGAGGGTGGGGATGGTCGCATTCGAAAGAGAGCGTCTGATAGTTTTCAGTGACCATCATGCGTTGGACTAGGTAGGACCGCGCGTTCGACGTAGAGGCTCACCTTTCCAATGGCCTTTCCATTATCTCCACCCAGCGAACCTTTCGCATTCGCTTCAAACTTGCCCCTGCAGCTCCAGCAACTCTCCAAAGTGGAAGAAATGGATCTTGGACAAACAGTTACAATATTTTTGACAGAAACTGCCCTCATGTATGCACGTATACGCGGATGCCTATAGCAGGCACGCATGCATACGTATAGGTACTAGTATACGTGTGTTGGTGTATGCTTAGGCGTGCATGTGCACGAGTATATACGTGTGTCTACGCATGCGCGTATTCAGGCATATGTATCTCTATGTGCGTAATAGAGTGTATGCGTGTGCGTGTATACGTGTGCCAATCGACGTCCTCCTTAGCGCCGGCAAGTGGAGAAAAGGGAAATTTGTTCCCGTTCTAGGCCCTAAGTAGGAGCTCATTTTATATTGAATACGAAGCTACTTTACTGCCTTTATCTCCTACCACTGTGAGGATCTCGAGGGGCAAAATAGGCTGAAAATTTCGACTCGGGCAGTTTGAGAAAAAAGTTGAAAAAACCTTTATTTACAAGACGCGAAATTGCGTGTTCGCATGCAGTTTATCTCTGTATGCATACACATAACAACTTAGTAGGATTTTTCCCTCCACGTAAGATATTCTGCGCCCAACATCCCAGATCGTTTTACTGAGACTAAAAGATAAAGTAATCAAATTAAGAGCATAATTTTTGCTATTGTGAATCCACAAACCAATGATTTAGCATATTGTGCATTGGCAGGTTCACGTGTACTTTTGTGCGACAAAGATTAAGCTCGATCATTTATAAATAAATATTAGGGGGAAGTCCCCTAGTGGCGGACACCTAACCTTTTCGGACAATAAAAAAAAACTGCTTCGAGAAATGTAATTTTTTTTTTGAAATAATTATGTCAACAAAGTTTAAAACCAAAGTAAATTAACAAAAATGCAACCTCTGCATAAATGAAATTAAAAACTTTATTCAAACTTTGGTACGAAAAATTGCCGTCACTGTAAGTGGCACCTAGTACCGGACAGACTCAACTTCGAGTTCCCAGCGCCGGACATCTTCAGAACATGGTGCATCAATCGCATATGTAAGTTTTCGAAGATTTAGGGATATCGCAAATTATTCATAAATCTATCTACGGCAGCTGGCGCACTGTATCCCGGCTTTTCCGTGGTCGTAGCTTCACCTTTTCCTTCGGCCTTTACGCCTTTGTTTTTTTTTTCATTTTCTTCTATCGCTGTTTTAAACTTCTTTCCAATTCCTTTCTGTTTGTCCTTAACGTTTTTTATTCTCTTTTTTTCAACAATTTTGCACGGTGATGAAGTCAGAATTTGACTTCTGTCGGTTTTTCTCTTCCTAGCAACTGATCGTTTTTCTGCAGCATCTGGCAATGGCGATACATTATGGGGAATCTCCACAACACCTGGAGCAAAGCTAATCCACGGTTTAATAACGATGTTTTGTCAGGTAAAGTGCTTTTCGGAACGTCGTAGCGCAGCGAAGCTTCTCTCAAACTCATTTAGCAATTTTTTGGTCCATTGTCCTTCCTTTTTCTTCTCTTTCATTTTGATTTCGCTGCGTTCTTCTTTCCTGTAAAATCACGTACAACAGTTATAATCAAAAGGATAAATGCTTACGAGAAAAAAACAGCATGTTCACTGTCCGGCGTTAGGAGACCACTTGGTGTCCGGTACCAGGGGACAGAGAATCCCTAAAATTACGCGTTTCATACAAAAACCCCTTGTGAATCCAAGAAAAACTTTAACAAACTTCGGATATTTATGGTACACGACGTATAATAACCATCAACATAAACACTTAAACACAGAAACTTAGCAGTAACACTCACCTCGATCTTACCCGACGCAGGGTAATTCCCACCAAACGCAGCAATCAGTCGCTCCCACTTTACCCTCGCACGTCAGTGGCGAATCGCGTTCCGCGATTGTGTATCTCTACACTCCCCCGCACCCCTTTCATGGGTTTTTTACGCGAACGCGCTGCGGCATTGTCGTGATAGCACGAGTGTCCGACACTAGGTGCCGTCCGGCGTTACGGGACTTCCCCCTACTGCGCCTAGCTGTAGATATCCATGTGTAGCTGTCTATGGATTTTTGTTGTCAATCTTGCGTTTGCAATACTGTTGAATAATCTCGTCGGATGGTAAGGTACAGGAGGGAAGGAGAGAGGGCGAAGCGTGGAAATAAAGAGAACAATCGCAAGGATCTATCTAGCACAAAAAAATAAGAAAACGAATTACCGAGAGGCTACGTTGTTGCGTACAGAAACCGGACGGCCTACACGCTTTTTTCAAGGCAGCGTGCGTTGAATTATTCACAAAAGAAGCCTTCGGTATTTAGCAAAAGTATGTATAGCATAGGAGTTTTGTTATACAGCCTAGGCTCGGTATATATGTCCTGTACGTTCTGTATTGACTGGAGCTATGTCTATTTGTAGATTAGATAGGAATGGAGGTTTTTTTTCGTTCTAAACTCTAGAAACACTATATAAATAACGAGGGTATCCTCTGAAATGTAATACCAGGGACACCGCACTATTTTTAATAGTCAAAAGTTTCACCTTTTCCGAAAAATCGATAACTTCGCCACCATTTTGTATTGTAGAGATAGCATTTTTTGCGATTTTTTGTTGTATATTTTACATTATTTCCTGTGAAAGGCTTATGGAATTAAAGAGTCGAATAACGCGTGTAGAAGTGTATAACTTAAATGTAATGTCAGTTATGGCAATGACATTTATGGATATCACCTCCTTTTTAATTTGGTACATCAGCAAACGAAAAGTGGCAGAGGAATTATTCAATAACTCGTGTTTTAGTTGTAGAGAGTATGTATGCAAATATAGAATCAATTTATTACATACATGAATGTATTAACAAATACATAGATAAATTATAATTCTATCGAAAGTGGACGATACCTAAAATCACCCTGATCTTGACATATATTGTATAGGTCGTTGTTGAATAGTTTATCAGTTTTTATGAGTTTCAACGTATACCCTCGCGGGCTTTGATGCCGTTTCCAGTAGAACCCATTCCTATTCCCTCTACCCGCACTTCGTTAATCTAGCCTAGCTTCCGTTACGTCCACAACCGTCTTAAGCTACACTATACCGCCTTTGCCAAGGGTACGGGGAAACTTTGGAAAATCCGTACCGGCATAGACGACCCCATATTCTTCTGCTTCCCTGGTGAGCAGACTTTAACTCAAGTATCTACACCAAGGTATTAAAAATATTGGCCTTCCGCTCACTGGTTGATGCGTGAGCCGGTGCACAGCTAAGTGGTAACCGCTCCAAGTAGTGGCCATGCATAGCACTGCTTAACTCGATTCATCGTCAAGATCGGACCCAAGCCGCCCATTCACCAGTGTCTGTGGTTTTTGTTGAATATTTTTATGCATACACGGAGCGCGCGGAACTTAATTTTCTTAGGAGTAATTAGGTTATTAAAATATTTTCTTTCCATTGTAAAGATCATGTGCGGTTTTTATAAGAAAAGTATTTTATTTTGTAGACAATTAACGAAGATACAGCACTCTGAAACTTTGATTCTATTTGGCTCGGCAATAACACGCCGAACAGGACGTCACAATTTTATAGCCGTCATACAAACTACTCGTGTAATACGAGTATTCTGTAAAAAATGACAACGAAAATAACACTTACAGGCCTTGTATCGTTCCTCTCTGTGTAAATACCATGAAAAATTCGCAAAATAAAACATTTCTGACTGTGTCACATGACTTTGCTACGCAAAATGTCTCAGTACTTCAAATCCAGCTAGCGTTCGTTATTAACTCTGTCCATGTGCAAAATACACATCACAATATAAATCGTCTTTATATAGAATATATGGTTTTCGAATCGCCAGGTTAAGTTTTGGTAAATCCTTTCCAGGGCTGTATTACGTTTCAAGATGGTAATAACCGTAACAATAGGTTACGCGTTTCTGTAGCCAAACGGTGTCTTTATCGACGGCGCAGTCTTTCACTTTTCACCGAACAGGACCAATGTGAGGAGGAGACGAGTTTCACGTGTATTGGAATACTTGCCGAAATGTAGATCGAAGAGCTCTTTCCTTGGGACTTGCGTTATAACAAACAATCCATGTCTTCAGAGAAAGAGGACGAACCTTGGTGAGTACGCCCATGTAGGGTGATCGGTAGTGGCCAATGATTGGCCATTGTTCGACGCCGAGCTTGCCAACATTGGCACTCGAGCTTGGCCCGATCATCGACCGAGCCTCGGATGATAAGTGTGGCTCGATATTCGCAATCAATATTGGCCCTGCAATTGCTTATGAGAATCGGCCGAGCATCGCGTATGAGTTCGTTCGAGAATCGGCCACCAATAAGTCCCCGTCAAGATTGCCATCATTGGCACTCGAGCTTGGCCCGATTATCGACCGAGTCTTGGCGGATAATTGTGACCCGATATAGATAACGAAAATTGGCCCTACACGGCCAAAAAAATCATTATTTTTTTATTGTAATTCGTCATTACCTGGCCTTTTGAAAGGATTAGTTCGAAGAAAATATTTCACCTACACTCAGAAAAAAGGTTTATTAAGGACAAAGAAGTTTGTCTTCCGGCGAATTTGTTTTCTTATTCGCATGTCGGCCTACTACGATTGTATTAACAGCTAAGAAATTTTTTTATTTAAGTTTATCTTTGAGTTTTGCTAAAAAAAAATGCTTAACATCTAATAGGATATATAAGTTAGAAGAAATAGGTGTTTCATATCCGACAAATACAGTTTCTCTTAAGATTTAATACGATTCTTCATAATCCCCTAGCTGGTATTTTCCGAGGAATTGTGTCATTTCGTCCGTCATTATTTTCTCACTTGAACGTTTTTTTCTCACTTTATATTCTTACTTACACTTCAATCATTCCTCACTTTCGAGTTTCCCACTTTCGAAACGCAACACTGACACTTGTGCCAAAATCATTGGCATAGGAAGAAGCTACATGGTAAGCGTATCCGTGAGCTACATCTGACGAGCGGCCTGCTGCCGGGCCCGTCGCGTTGAAGGACAAAGTGCGCATGCGCGCATTAGTATCATAGTCGTGAAATAAGAGGTTTTCGTGATTGGGAAGTAGTATTTATTTGATTTGAAGAAAGGCCTTTCTTTGATGTGAAAAATCGGTGTGCAAAAAAACATATTTAGTGACACCGAATAAATGCTGTAGTTACAATCACATAAAAACTGTCTCCATACGACCAAACATTTATTAATTTCTAATAAATTATGTTCTAATGTGCCAATTTATTATAAAATAATAATTTTTTTTCTGAGTGTAGCCTCGTATCGGCAAACCAATGTTGGCTAGTCAATACTCAGCCGAGCATTGGCGTACGATTGGGTAATCGATTATCGTCCCGCCAACATTGATCCAAGTATTGGCCGTTACGGTTCAATCGGCGAAACCTACATGGGACGGGTGAAGAATCAGAGGTTGCCAGGATTAGCTGGGATAAGGTGTCTTCAGGTTTACACAACGGAGAAAATCACGAGTGTAGTATATCAGTGATTGCCGACAGAGATGGGCGCGCGGTCGGTGTGCGGGCTCGGCGGTCACTGAAGTTAAGCAGCATTGGAGGCTGCCAATACTTGGAGCGGTGACCGCTTGCCCATGCACTGGTTTGCGCGTCAACATCTGAGTGGGAGGCAGTTTGTCTGAGTTTCTGATGGTAATACAATTGAAACTCAGCCAAATATAGCCGCCTGTATCGGCCCAGGTTGTCCGCAGTTTCCCTGGGCCCTCGTGCAAATGCGATACAGTAGTGCATTAGGAAAGAGTGGCTGCGGTCAACACTCTGGGGCGGAACTCTGGAAAGAATGTAGGCAACTCTGGAAGGATTGTGAATGTCGGAAGGAATGGAAGGAATAAAGGAGGGGATGGTAAAAGGGGGAGGACCCCGTACCTCTGAGGAATACATATATCAGTGATTTAATTACACGTATAACTATTGATTACAATTATGTTAATTTCACCCAGATACGAATAACACTCTTTCGGTTTATTAATGCGACGGTTGAAACTTTACAGCAAACGCTTTAGTGCACTATACCGAGTTCTTAACGAAACTTGCGTATGTTATCCCGTATGTACTGTACGAAGTACCACTAGCGTAGCAGCTAATAGTAGAGACTCTAAAGAGAGAACCGCTGCGCAACAGTCAGTAATTTTACGTTTCTCATCTATAGGTCGTTAGTCCCTTGTTACGCAAGGTCGATATTTGTCGGATAGTGATGGCGGGGCAAGGGTCTATGTGACTCTACTTCTGTGAATGCATCCGTCGGGCCCACCGAGAAGTCTGTTATTCCCACTCGGTAATCTGATCCTGTCTGCATCGTTCCGGAATGTTTTAGACGACGGACTCACGCCAAAGGCGGAGCGCAATGAGACTTAGTCCTAGACGATATTTATTTGAGCGTTGAGAACTCGGCCACACATGCGAGCCGTGAGACGTAGCGATACTTAATCTCAGACAATGTTTCTTTGTGCGTTGGTCGCTCGGACACATCTTAATGAAAAAAAACATAACGTTTAACAAAAATATTCGTTCTTATTTGATGGATATGAAAATAAAGGGTTTGCTCTAAGGAAATTTAGGCTTAACAACTTGAAACGTCGAAATCTGTAGTTCAAAGCAGCGCGACGTATCAACCCAATTGTGCATAACCTATCGCTTCGTCCCTGTAGCTCACACGAGAAGCCCTACAAATACAAAATAATTTTTCATTTTGTCTGTTTACTTTCATCAAGTAGTTTGTCAAAACTTGAACTTATGTTGAAGCTTTGGCCCCACGAATTTCTACGGCCTTAAATCGAGAATCGTTGCTCAAAAACTCTGTCACCATGGAAATATCTACGGTTGGCAAATTACTCGAATTTGCCTTTCGAAACGAACTTTCACACACCGTTGCACGAGAATCACAAGAACGTACGACTTTTCAAAAGTTTTTGAGATGTTTCCGCATCCAAAATCTCACCGAGGGTCAAATATATTTACACTCTCTCGTAAGCCATATAACCTATAATTGTATAGATTATACATCGTGAGGTCACAACCGCCAGCACCAATCGCGTGGCGTTTCGCGTTAGCGTCTACGATTTTATTTGCGTGTAGTAAAAAAAATATTATTGTTGGAATTGTTTTTAAATTTTTTTTTGCTATTTTGTTTTATCATCATAAAAGCACAATTCGGCAACAAAAATAAACCCTTTTTTAAAGGATACATAAGTACAATACAGCAAATAATATGGCTGCTGGTGGTGAATATCTACCGCCGGGAACCAACACCGAGAATATCAGAACCAAGTAAAATAAACCACACAATGGGTTCATATATATTTTTAAATGAATGGAAACGAAGCACGCTCCGTAAATATCTGCAGCAGTGTTTTATATCTGTGAAGTGTGAATTTAAACAAATCCTATTTCTGAATACGTCCAAAAATTCCAATAATACGATATTTCAATCGTGTAAAAAAATATTTTCTCATCAACATCCCATCACCAAGCAGTTCTATATGCACATCCTTGCTCTATATGCACATATCAAAATGTTCAGCGCAATGACCTCGACAACCTATGTAAAGTTCGAGATCATTGCAGGTGTTATCCGATTTCGATATAATAACCGTAGATTGCAATTAATTGTACTACAATCACCAAAAAATGAAACAAGATTTTAAATATTGTAATAAATATTATTCTCATAGTGGAGGTTTCATTGCAAGCTTATATTTCTCACATCTATCGAACTCGCATAGAACGTTACTTAACTCTATCGAAGCACGATTTGACACGAGTGAATATATCATTATGATACAAAAAATTGAAGCGATGAATTAACCCTGGCTCCGACTTATCGAACTGAGAATAACCTTTTCTGGCGTTTGAAACACACACACACACACACACACACACACGCACACACACACACACACACACACACACACACACACACACACACACACACACACACACACACACACACACACACACACACACACACACACACACAAGCGCGCGCACGCACGCGCATGCACACGCACGCATACACAGACGCGCGTGCGCGCATATATTTAAGCGCTGAAGTATACGGTGTAGAGGATAAAAGGATGGAAGTATCATGATTTAGCGATTATTATAATGACGACATAATTAGTAATCACTAATACTATCTCATATATTTCTCATGATTCTTGGTTCGGTGCCTTCACCTGCGATTACGTTCACCAATTATCGCCTCCATCTTTGTTAGAAAAGTGCCTCATTCGGCTCGGATTCCCTTGCATTCTTTGCGGCACGTCGTGCGTGCCATCAGGTGCGGCGCTCGACGAATCGACCGCGAAGAATTTTAATGCCAATCCCGTAGGCGCAAATACCGTCTACGAGGGTTTTTCGACCCGCTTCGACTCGGCGTGTACCGGCCGGGCAATATAATGAAAATCACTTTTCACCTTCGCACTAAATTGTTTTATCGCTTCGAAGGTTGATCATTTTACAGAAAAGTATTGTTTCCAGTGATGGCGATGTAATTGGATATTTATAGACTCTGTACTATTGAAGTATTGAAATTCTAAAAATCTATAATGGTAGAACGGAAAGGTGCATTTTTGTAAGCGTCATGTTCATATGGAAAGAATCCGGGTAAATATAAAATTGGAACATCATCGGTAGAAACTTGTTGTAGGTACGAGGCATGAAAAATTTCATTGCTTTCAACTGTATATTAACCCTGGCCTGAAAGATCTCTTAAGTATACACATACAGGACAGTCTTTACGCAATGAGGCTGCCTCAGTCACGTGTTGAATTAAATATACGCAGGAGAGGCGTCGATGACACGTGGACATTTATGGAATTCGTGCTAGCGCGCCGTGACGAGAATGAGCCCCCGAGGTCCGTTATGACCTCGATGCGACGGTATGAGCCACCTGCTTAAAAAATCCACCAACATCTACTACACAGTTAAAGAGAACAGCCTCGACGTCTTTTTCGTGCGAAAACATCCCCCCCCCCTCTTTTTCCCTTCTCCCACCAAACTCTCCCTCTTTTTCCCTTTGGCACGATTCATTTTACCGATCACATTTCCGCATTTTCATATAACGACGATGAGTATGGATGGTGCGTTCCTCGCGCCATTCGGCAGAACTGTCCTTGTCGCTCATAAAGAGACATTTCATGGATCAGGAAACGTTAAAGCTAATCACGGAGGCGCAGTTTAAGGTTTATAATTTAGAGTGGTAGTAAAAACATGTTCGCAGCCATTTAAGGCAGAGCGACGGCGACCTATACTGATACAATTAAATTATTTTTTATAATGTCCATACCAAATTTGTACTTAGTTGTTGTTAGCAACGTATCAACCTTCTTTCGTCGATGTTTGAACATGATAAAAATGTTCTCGTTAAGGTGGGATATACATTTACAATGATAAAAAATCAATTTCTTTTTTTTTTCTTTAAACGACAGAACTATGTATGTAGAACATTTTCCCAAAGATTCAAAGCGGAATCCGAAAAACTTCAAACGTTACAACCCGTCAACGCAGTGCCTCACCGCTTGGATTCGGAGCGCGCGCATAAAAGCAGGAGCGCAAAGAGGCAGGCAGAGATGGCCAAAAAGTAATTAAATTAACAACTAACAATTACAATTGCTACTGTAATTGAGCATTTAATTACTTTGTAACAAATTATTTAAGTAATAGGTTACCACAAGTATCTAGTACAATTTCATTAAAATTCTATGTAAACTTCAAACGCGTGCAGGATTACTACCCAAAAACTATTGAGCCGATTGAGTTGAAACTTGGTGGAAATATTGATAATATTGCTAGCATCTACTTGACGAAAATTGTTTCTGAAACAAAAATTGAAAAAAAACTACTTTTTCAATTCAAATTCTACAGAAATGTTGCGTGAAATGTTAATTTTTTTATGTAAATGCGTGTCATTCTCTTAAATTGGCATATTCTTAATTTGAATTACTGTCAAATAGAAACGATACACGTACTAACTGAAAGGATGTTTGAATTTTTTTGCCAAATCAAAGTCTACGGGAAGCTAGATTGCAAGCCGATTCGCAACTCCCGCGACAACCTTGCTGTACCACTTTGCCACAGCTCCGCCATTTTGATGATAAATGAATTAAAAAAATTGTTTTGGATACTTAAATATACTATTAAAGTGATAAATGGAGTATCATTATTTCATAGTTTTTAAAAATCCTCAAAATTGCTTAATTTTTCCTGTCTAAACGTGTATCCCGCCTTGATTAACAGGGCGATCAACCGCAGTATTGCGACAATATGTCGCTAATAAAATACTCAGGCAGAAGTATTTCAGATCGGTCGTAGTATGACGAAAATGTATGGAATGGTGTAGAAAGATCAAGGGTATTTTTCAAAACGAAAATCTAAACGTACTGTAGTACGTTACTGTACGTAGTACGCACTGTACTGTACGTACTGTACTTCCCGTTCATTTGAAAGCGTCAACCACCATGCTTGAGGTTACCAAAAAAGTTGTCGGGGAAAGTGCTTCTATTGGGTTATCGTGATCAGAAGGTGCGATTTTTCATGGAATTAATGTTCATGTAACGAAAGGTGTGGTAGTTAAATAATCGATTAATTTTGATAATCAATTGAAGTTAAAAATAGTCGATATAATTATAATGCTGATGCGAAGAATTTACTAGAAAGTATCTTTTTCACAACTTCGATTTTTTTCGAGCGTAAAGGTGCTCATCTAGTAGGAATGCTGACGCTTCACGGCTATTATTGCGAACTCTCTCCGTTATCCGTACATTCTTTGCAAAGTAATCGCTATATCTGATGTGAGTATGTGTGTCGAGGCACACACACACGAACACGCATACATATAAATAATATTGTTTCGTGGCTAGTTCCGGGTAATCGAGAATTTCCCCTAGGGCTGACACATGTATTGCCACGGATTTTCACTTCTTGGCAAAAAATTGATATAAAATCGCAGTAACCTGGCAATACCATTGTATTTCTTGGTGAATATTTTTCACCCTATCACTAAGTAAGTGATTAAGGAGAGAAAAATAGCGACGTGCACGAACAATTGAGTGTATGATGAGTTTTGGACTGCATCAACTGTTAATGGGTTCACTTTGATTTTTTATAGAGAAAGCTGTAATCCGACGAATGTAAGTTTACGGCGAGATATACACCTAGGAGCCGGAAAAAAGGTCATTTTTGTGATTTTTTTCAAGGAAAACTATTTGAAATTTCTGATTGGGGTTTTAATTATCAAAAAGTATATACATTCAAAAATATGTTTAATTTTCGTTATTTAAAAGTGCCAAAAATATTCGAGGATATTGTATGATCCTTGGAGCGTCGTAAAAAAATCTGTGTATACGGTACCCACTTCAAAAATCTTTTGAAAAAAAAAAAAAAACAAACAGATTATTAAATGAGATACTATAATCTAGTACGCGTCATAGCCGATTTTGAAAATATTGATTTATGACAAAATGGCGGACGTTTGAACATAAATAGTGATTTTTCGGTCAAAAATTAGTTATTATTTTGCCTATAAAACAAAAGCTAAGTAACGGAAACAATCCTATGACAAGTACTAGATAATAGTGTATAGAATAACCACAAAAAACCTCAAGGCAATCGGTTCATTGGTTTCGAGAAATTTTTGGTACCGATTTGAAAAACGTGGTTTTGCGAAAAACGCGTTTGAAAATTTGGGAATGAATACATCATGAAATTTGTCAACTTACATGGTTTCATCGATACCAGGCCCATAGTGTAGGTCTTCTACGGTCGACGGAATGTTCATAGCTTCTAAATCCTCGACCTCGACCATCTAGGTGTATATCTCCCCTTAAGACTTTTGGTTATAATGGATAAATCGATTCTGATATGCCACGAATCGAATAAATCTTTCAAAAGTCTCAAGGGTCGTGGAACAGTAGATTTGGCCCGGAATTTCCCATACACAATGCAAGCTCGAAAACAACTGGGAGGCCCTTTTACGTATTCTATGCTGAGTGGTTGAGATTTCATGGGTAAGTCCCACGATTTATATGACGCACCGGCTTAGCTGGGATACACTCCATCTACTCCTCGTTTGAAGGTTTAGCATTGTAACTCGTAACTGTTGCTTTCTCTTTTGCAAGCTCTGGCCAGTAAAATGAATATTAGAAAAATATTTTGCACCTAAAAGTTGTTAGTTAGAATTAGTATGGTTAAATGGTGTTTCAAAAAAGGCCTAGTGAAAATTTTGGGTAGAAGGCTATTTTTTTCATTTCGTAGGGGGGTCGGCCATGAGTGGCCGACTAATTTTATTTCGACCAGTAGTTTCTTTTTTTATTATATTGTTAAGTTTTTCAATGATTTTTTCGAAATTATCAATCATCATCACTCTTAAATCTCATTCGTTTAAAGGGCCGGTTTTTTAAAATTTATCTCCATAACCGTGAGGCTGACAAAAATTTTGTCGGGAGCTTTTTTGTAGTTGATACAATTCTCCATAACTTTTATCAGTAACTTTTTGGGCTAATATTAATAATTAAAAAGTTATTAACAGAAAAATATGAAAAATGAGAGAAGACAATTTGAGACAAGATTATTAATTAATTTAAAATCTGACAATAAAAATGGTTCGCACCTTTGTTATACAGCATTTCGTTATAAATAATTTGACCTGTTCCATTTTTTATTCGGTTTCTTTTTCTTTATTTTTATGGTTATTTAATTCTATTATTTCTTCTGAATTTAATTTGAACGAAATCAATCCGAATTCCTTTCTTCTTTTATTTATTCATAAAAATAAATAATAGAAATCTTAAATTTAGAAATTCATAAAAGTTATGGAGAATTCTATCAACTACAAAAAAGCTCCGTACACAATTTTTGTCGGCCTCACGGTTATGGAGATACATTTAAAAATCCCGGCCCTTCAAAACGAATGAGATTTGAGAGTGATGATGATTGATAATTTCGAAATAATCATTAAAATACTTAACAATATAATAAAAAAAGAAACTACTGCTGGAAATAAAATTATCAACAACGTTTTTAATATCGACGTAACCTACTCACCTTCCCCTATCTCCCTTCACAACGCTGAAAAATCAATAAGAACAAAACGAATAAAAAAGAGGCTAAATTATTTATGATAAAACGCTCTATAAAAAGGTAAGAAGCATTTTTGTTGTCAGATTTAAAATTAATTAATAACCTTGCCTCAATGTTTTTATCCGCTAATTTTCCATCTTTTTTGTTTGCACCTTTTTATTATTGGCATTAACGCCAAAAGTTATAAGAAAAAGCTATGGATAATTGTATCAACTCCGAAAAAGCTCTGTACACATTTTTTGTCAGCCTCACGGTTACGGAGTTAAATTAAAAAACTAATCACACGCTTAATTTCAAGATGGCGGCCGTTATACCACCCTTAACGTCCCGGAAACTGAGTTTTACCCTCATGGCCGACCCCCCCTCCCCCCACGAAATGAAAAAATTTCGTTCTACCCAAAATTTTCAGCAAAATCGCCATTTGACTGACTAAATTGAATGTAGACGTTGAAGGTTATTATCGTTCCAGGGTCCTGAATCCATTTTTTTTTATTCGAAGACCTATTTTCTCCACATCCTGTCTTAATTACAGATCAAGAGACGCAGCAGCGTCTTGACGCCAAGTAATAAAAAAAAGGAAAAAGTTTACCCCACTGATTTTGGCTCCACTGACGAATACTCCACTTATCGACAGCACTGACGAACACGCCGCGTACCCTTTATACACTAAGGTGCGATTTTATCTGTCACTTTTGAACTTTGAATTAACGCCACTCTAAAACGCGTTGACGAATCGAAAATCTGATGAGGTTTGACAAGTGTAATGCGATTTTTCCCTGTCGTTTGGTTCATGTTATTTTTCGATCCGTCCACTCAATCCCGAGATCTCATGATATTTCGCCGAATGTACGAGCGATTTTTTCCCCCAACAAACAGCTGACTGCTATCTTGACGGCTCTATATACATATATAATATATAATATCTATAATATATTACAGAGTGAGGCGTTTTGACAGCCCTAATCTTGTCATGGTTAGAGCGTTTCTAAGCGTGAACGGAACGGCCTTTTTTAGGGCCAAAAATAAATTTGACAGAGGTTTTTCGTGTCTCATATTCAAACCTCAACAAATTCGTCGCAATTGGGAATAGGACGGCAAGCAGTACATTGAACTCTTCCTTTGCCCTGGAAAGAATAAAAGGGCAAAGCATGGAATCGGCTTGCATTCAACATAGGTACGAAAAAAAGTATATTCTCAGGTATAAAAAGTCTCTTTCGGGTACAGTTTCGGAAAGTGATACTAATTTTCAGTTAATCAAAGTGTGTTAAAAGTTAAAAAAGTGTGAGCGATAAAAATAAATTCTTATTGATTTATTAATTATTCTTATATTATTACGTTTTATTTATTAAACAAAAGGCAATAAAACAAATATATTTCTATGAGTAGTATAGCTAGGCCGGTTCTAACGCTGGTCCTCTGAGGGGGAGTGCGGGGCGGGGGGTTCACGCGGAGAGGGGTATGACGTCACGCGGGGAGGGGGACTCGGCGGAGCGGCTAACGTCACGCGGGGAGGGGGAAATCATTGGAGCGGAGGAGGGGGGTATATATCGATTATCGATTAATTGATCATTGATTATTGATCTTTATATATTTAAAATTTATTGTTGATTTATTTTTGTCTTATATTGTTTACTTCATGTATTTTATTATTTAGCGACTCTCGCCAGAGAGCCAAGTTGGTTGACCCGTGTCGCTGAGAGAAGGGATCGGATTACACGTATGCATGAGAGAGAGAGCGAGAATGTGAGATAGAGCGACCGCATCTTATGCATGTGAGATAGAGCGAGATATACATTTAACTTTAGACATTCAACGACTAAAGCGGTTGGTTTTTTTCTGGGTGAAATCCCAAACAAATCCACGAACGTCTTCGAACATCTATTGAACGTCTTCGAACAACTATTGAACGCTTTCGAACGTCTCTTGAACGTCTCCGAACGTCTCACGAACGTCTCACGAACGTCTCCAAACGTGTCATGAACGTCCCACGAACGTCTCTCGAACATCTCCAAACGTCTCGTGAACGTCTCACGAACGTCTTCGAACAACTATTGAACGCTTTCGAACGTCTCTTGAACGTCTCCGAACGTCTCACGAATGTCTCACGAACGTCTCCGAACGTGTCATGAACGTCTCACGAACATCTCCAAACGCCTCGTGAACGTCTCACGAACGTCTTCGAACGTCTCCGAACGTCTCTTGAACGTCCCTCGAACGTCTCTTGAACGTCTCTTGAACGTCTCACGAACGTCTAACGAACGTCTCACGAACGTCTCCGAACGTCTCTTGAACGTCTTCGAACGTCTCATGAACGTCTCACGAACGTCTCTTGAACGTTCGAGAGCAATATTTTATACAACTGTGTAATCTCATAAGAGCAATATTTTATACAACTGTGTAATCTCATAACAGATAATGTAACAAAGAAAGGGGTGAGGTGAATAAAAAAATCACATAATGTCACATTTCGTTTATTTGCATGAATCTTTATGATTCGTCCACCAATTAAATATTTTTAATACATTTTGTAATGCACAATTTTTTCATGCTTTTCGCATCGTAGAGTATAGCTTACGCCTAATTTACTTAAGGCATCCATATCGCCAAAGTCCACGTCCAACGTTTCAATAACTAGATCATTTTTCATATTTAATATATCAGCTAACCATTCTCGTTTTTCATGGCCGTCAACATATACGATAGGATGCATATCGTCTTCCGTTGGGCCCACAACTGCAGCCGTTATTAAACCTTGAGCCATGCTATATGGAACGTTTCCATAGGCCCACTTTAGACCATGGTGATTCCGAATCAGCCATGACGCTTCGTATCTCTCAGATTTTGTGAGAAGTCTCCATGGTATGATACTCGCGAAAATGTAATGAGAGAGTACACATCCCGCTCTCAAAATCGCTACTTCCATCACGACAAAGTTTCTCCTAACAATGAACCCTTGTAGATCGACAAATGTATGGACAGACATAACGAAGATGTATTGGCTCGATCAAGTCGATAGCAAGATCAATTGATGATTGACGTCAAAATTTGAGAAACTCGTCTTTAAATTATTTATTCATTGAGCGGGGGTTAATTGCTGATCTATACAATTTTACGAACCATGTTTGTCAATGGACAATATTCAACAACGCGATCGTGCAAGATCAAACAATAGGCAGTAGTATTTGGTGGCAAATCTTCCTTACATTCAAACTCTATTCGCACGTCCACGGTAGCATTTTTCACAGACTCGTTCTGGCGCGAGCAATCGATAACCGTGAGAGGGCCGTTATATTGAAACTTTGCGATAGTGAGCAAAGAATTATCACTATTACAGCCGTAATAAGATTTACGAAATCGAGAGTACATATTGAACAAAATGGCGAATCTGTTTTTGTCAAAGTCCAAATTCAAATCATCGTAAGGATAGGATTCCGAGTTGAGATAAAGTTTAACATTGGCAAGTTTGCAGTCGTCGAATAATGTAATGTCCTTTGCCATAGAATTTTTTTGCCAGTCTGCAGCGCAAATATTACATATCTTGGTTTCTCTAGCTGGGAGGCAGCTTTTACAGTCCATGAATGTTTCGTTGTGCTTTGAAGCAGTGGATACTCGAATAGATCCCAAGAGCGAAATCTCATATTCAAGTATCGCCCACTTTCCAATGTTCGAAGTAATCACAATTTAGTTATCTTGTTTAATATTACGTGAGGCATACGCCATTGTATCTTGAGCAATTCAACTTCTGTCTCTACTTATGGATGCTGACCGAATACGCAATTGTTTTCATTGTGTGAACGTATCAGAATTAGCTCATGACGAGCATTGATAACAACGCACTTGTAATCTTCGGAGATACCTAGCAATATGTTGAGAGGTACACAAAAATTGAAGTATGTTCCCCCATTATTATATGTTACATCTCACGCAGCATTTTTCAAAGCATGACTCCTCTCAGGACTTAGAGAGATGTAGTTTTTAATCGTGGTTGTTATTCCAACGTTTCGATTCGCGATCAATCTCCACACCATCGAGCTCATAACGAACTTCATCGGGAGGGGGAAGCCGCTGTCGACGAGTGTTTTGTCGGGGCGGGGGTCAGGTAGTGGTGAGTGAACGTTGAAAACCCATAAATCTCCTAATTTATCATAGACATAAAAAAAAGATTAGCATCGATGCAATGTTTTTCTTTTTACACTATTTAGTCTGTGTGAAAATAAAACTAACACACACGATGTGTACGTGTAATGGCCATATATGGGTAGGAAAATTGCGTTAATTTGAAGCGATACATGAAGGGGACGGCTTTTCAAAGCCGTTTATTTATGTGATGCAGGTGTGATGCGCTTGGTTTCGTTTCCGAAATCTTTAAAATGTTTGTATGCGTGTCCACTCCTGTCACGACTCTCGCCGACACCCGAGACAGGTCCTGACAAGTCGGGATTTCTTAGAAAAACTATAAACTTTAGAAATCTATCGTCAAAGGGTTTTTGACCCCAGATGGGCCACCGGAGCACAGCTGCACTCGGGAAAAAATATGTTTCGATGTATCGAGGACTCGTTTTCATTTCGAAATATAACGTCGAGATGTTTAGATGTGCGAGTATGTACGCAGTGCGTCCGGCCAAGCACCCCCTGGACTTGACCAAAAACGAACTCGAACAGATTCCAAAGGTCTTGCTCCTAAAATATTGGGGTGAATATGTTGGCTTATTGTGGGATCGTTTGCCAGAACATCATCGGAACGATAGTGAAGTGATATCATATCTTCCATGCATGGTGCATTATAATACACCACAGATGACGCTTCGTATACACTGAACCAGCTTTTCAGCGATTTTACATTATTATGGGCGCAGTTGTATTTCGTGTTGAAGGAATGATGGGGGCATTTGGAGTTTGTGATTTTCGGCAACTTCTGCAGCGATAGACAGTCCAGAGTCTCCAAGTCGATGACGTTTGTCGCAGGATCCGTGAATCTTGATAGCCATGCGCATTTCTCGAATCCCTTCGCATAGATGGTTCCTCCTTGCAAGATTTCTCGAATTGTCTTTCTAGCTGGCTCGTAAGGTATACCGCTGTGTTCCCATCGGATTCCATGGAATTTGCGTTCCAACCACTTGTTTGTCATTTTATACTTGGCCGGTAAAGAGTCCCATGCAAATGGTGCGTCGAAGGCGAGCGTTAGCGGTTCAGCATCCTTGTCGTGGAGTTTGATGATGGACATCTCCTTTAGGACAAATTTGTTGATGGGTCTCTTGAAGCCCTGTACATCGACGATAAGCTCTATGTTGACTGACGTGGACGCGAGTTATCGGCATGATTTTATACCAATTTTTTAACCCCACCGCTGATTGGATTGCACTCGACAATACGATCATGGAGGATCATGCAGTATGCTGAAGTTTGCGGCGGAATATTATTTTTCAATTCGAACTCAAGGCGCACGTCAACAGGGCTGGACTTGAGAGAATCGTTTTGCTTTGAGCAGTCAATGACAACGACGGGGGCTTTTTCTAAAAATTCAATCCTGCTCAAACATGGTTCGGCCTCTTTGTTGTAATAGGTCGGTTGAAAGTTTGCGTACATCTCGTAGAGTAGAGCATCTTGATTTTGATCAATGTTCAAATTCAAATTTCCATATGGATAACATTGTGAGTTGAGGTACAGTTTAACATCGCTCAGGTTACAATGATCAAAGTGGCTCGCATTTTGTTGTTTCTTATTTTTCCGTCCCGTCTGCAGCGCGAGTATGACATAACGTGGCTTCTCCAGCTGATTCGAGGTTTTCACAGACCACACGTGCTTAGAGGTGACAGGCAGCAATGGATATTCATACAGTTCCTATGTTCGGAAACTCATGGAGATTGGTGCGTCTTTGGCGAGAAACTTTAACAGCTGAATTTTTCGCTGATTCGAGACTGTTACATACGGTACGAGCCATTCTATTTTATGCAATACGAGTTTGTAGTTTTCGGGCACTGTTTGTACAATGGCATTGTCGTCGGTCTTTGATCTCGTGAGAATCAACTCGTGCTTGGTATTTACGGCAATTTTCCGATAATCTTCGGCAAACCCGAGGAGCATGCCATTGTACAAACAGCGCGCGAAGACTACAAACTCGTATTGCATAAAATACGTTCGGATACGTTCGGAGACGTTCGTGAGACGTCCGTAAGACGTTCGGAGATGTTCGAGGGCGTTCAATAGTTGTTCGAAGACGTTTAATAGATGTTCGAAGACGTTCGTGGATTTGTTTGGGATTTCACCAAAAACAAACCAACCGCTTTAGTCGTTGAATGTCTAAAGTTAAATGTATATCTCGCTCTATCTCACATGCATGCGATGCGGTCGCTCCATCTCACATTCTCGCTCTCTCTCATGCATACGTGTAATCCGATCCCTTCTCTCAGCGCCACGGGTCAACCAACTTGGCTCTCTGGCGAGAGTCGCCAAATAATAAAATCCATGAAGTAAACAATATAAGACAAAATAAATCAACAATAAATTTTTAAATATATAAAGATCAATAATCAATGATCAGTTAATCGATAATCGATATATACCCCCCTCCTCCGCTCCAATGATTTCCCCCTCCCCGCGTGACGTCAGCCGCTCCGCCGAGTCCCCCTCCCCGCGTGAACCCCCCGCCCCGCGCCCCCCCTCAGAGGACCAGCTTTAGAACCGGCCTAGCTATACTACTTCTATGGATATACATTTTTAATTGCCTTCAGTTGATGTGAGATAAATTTAAGAAGGCGCTCCTCTATGCCGAGTCAGTGTTTCCGATCGCTGCGAAGAAATCCATGTTTTTGGTTTCGCAGTCTGTGGAGATGTAAAATGTTGATTGTTTTTAGTCAAAAAGCAAAAATATGTATTTCTTTGACAGTGACTCAAAACAATCAACATTGAATTCGACAGTACTTGTTTAAGGGACAACACCACTCTGACGGCTTCAAAAAAACGATCTTTTGAAAACCATCTAGAAAAATCTAAAATACATTTAAGATTAAGATGCCGTTGGACGCAGGTCGAAAAAATAATTATTTTCGGAGATATTGAATATTTTGTGGAGCGGTGCAGCGCTCCGTGACGCTCGGGGTCCCGCGCAGCTGCGCGCCTCAGGGTCGGCAGGTATACCGGGCCTTTCCCAGGTCCTGCGGGTCTTTCCCAGGTATTCTTTTGTCTCCCTTCACAAAAACCGGCCATTGTTATAAATATAGTTTCGAAAAAAAGCCATAGGTGGCGATAATTGAAAATTTTTCAAGGCAGGTATAGGGATAGCGTCATAGCGTCAGTTTGCGAATAGAAGCGACGCTACTCGTGTCTAAACGCTCCGAATAGTTTCGTTTATAAATATCGAACGCTCAGAATTATTCTTTGCACATCGAAATGGATAATCCGAAAGTGTACGCGGGGAAAAGGGAACAAAACGGAGCTATGTGACGAGGAGTCGAACGAAAATTTCGAATCGTAAACCTCCGAACTGTTATAGCTCCGAAAATAGTTCTGCAGAGTATGTGAGCACGTCGACGAAAAAGTTAAAATCGTCGGACGATTTAGAGGTCGGTGTTACTAACGATTTCGGTTATCGTATAGTACACTTCGTCAATGCATTGAACATTATATCGACGTTAGTGAAGTGCAAAGTGTGTGATCGCGATATAAAGTTTACTGAAAAAAGTTTGCGCGGACTCGGATTCAAAATCGAGGTCGATTGCGGCCATTGTGAAAAAGTGCAAATCAATTCGTGTCCTATGATTGACAATGCATACGAAATAAATCGTCGGATCGTATTCAGTATGCGTCTTCTTGACGTCGGTTTGAATGGCCTGATGAAGTTTTGTGCATTTATGGATCTACCGCGCCCCATATTTCAGTCTTTCTACGATCGAATCTTAAATTCGATTTCGATTGCCACTAAAGCTGTGAGCACAGTGAGCAAACAAAAGGCTGCACTTGAGGAGGAGACAATTTCGTTGGAAAATGGGGTGGTGGACGGAATTATCGTTTCAGGCAACGGATCGTGGCGTAAGCGCGGTTTCAGCTCGCTTTTCGGCATAACATTGCTAATCGGCTGGTACACTAAAAAAGTGATCGACGTTATGGTGAAATCGAAATATTGCAAAGCTTGCGAGCATTGGAAAAAAAAGAAAGCACCGCGGAGTACTGGGAATGGAAAAGTACCCACGACGATGAGTGCCAGGCGAACCATAGCGGCTCCTCCGGAAAAATGGAAGTCGACTCAGCTATCGAAATGTTTCAACGGTCTGAAGAGGTCTATGGCATAAAATATAAATATTATATTGGTGACGGCGATTCTAAAACGTTTCTGGGCATATCGAATAGCGATCCATACGACGGTTTCGAGATAAAAAAAAGAGTGCATCGATCATGTCCAAAAACGTATGGGGACGCGCCTTCGCGAAATCGTGAAAAAAACAAAAAGCATTGTCTGGCAGAGGAAAGCTCACCGGAAAATTGATTGACGAGTTGAGCACATATTACGGCTTGGCTATTCGGAGGAACAGCGATGATGTTGAAAAAATGAGGAAGGCAATTTGGGCAACTATCAAACATAAAATATCCACAGATAGTGAGCCACAACATGACGATTGCCCAGAGGGAGCCGAGTCGTGGTGTTCGTGGCAGCGAGCGGTCGCAAGCGGTAATATTTCTGAATATCGCCATAAGCCGCCTCTTCCTGAGAAAGTATTGGAGGCAATTACGCCAGTCTTCGAAAATTTGAGCAGAGACGATTTGCTGCAGCGTTGTTTGGGCGGCTTCACGTAAAATAACAACGAAAGCTACAACAAATCAGTTTGGGCAATAGCCCCCAAGTGTCAGTCCGGGAGCAAAAAAATCGTCGATATTGCAGCTGATATCGCGGTATTATTATTCAATGATGGCCTGAGAAGTCTCATGAAAGTTTTGGAGACGTTGGGGATAACTATCGGCCCAAATTGTTTCAATTTTTGCGTTGAAACCGACGCAGTGCGGATCGAGCTGGCGGAGCACTCGCTCACAGACGCTGCAAAAGAGGCAAGAAGAGCCTCTACAAGTTCGAGAAAAGATGCTAGGGACAATGATTTGTTTCTTGAAGGCCAGCTATATGGTGCCGGCATCGCTGATTAAAGGTAAAAAATTTTTTTTCCAATTTATCGCATAAATTAACAAACCTAAAACTTTGAACGCGTTTTTCTCAAAACCACTTTTTTGAGTGCGGCACGCAGCAGAACTCGAGCAATTTTTATCCGATCGACTTCAAATTTGGACTGCATCAATAAAACTAGATTATCTAAAGAAGTACATAGGATTTTTTCGATATCTCAATAATAAAAAAAGTTATAGCCTATTTTCGACGAGAAATTTTGCTCGAAAATCGTCCTTTAATTTCAAAGGCGTGCCTATTTTTAAAAAATCAATATTTTTTCAAATCCCTGTGTACTGCTCTTCAAAATATCATATTATTAACGAAAACACTCGGTATTTTTTTTCAGATCGACTTTGAAGAGAGTTTTGCTGCGTGCCGTGAACCACTGCAGAGGCAACAGTACCTGACGCAGGAGCTTTCCCAGCGTCACCATGGGGCGTGAAAAATTTGAAATTTTCTTTTTTATGTATCTTCAATAAACAACGAACAAAACAAAAAATTTTTTTCGAATATCTCTTTTTTTTGCCACAAAAAAAAATTCTTGCAAAATGGCAAAAAAACAGGGGGTCACAGTGGTGTTCTGCCTTAATTGAAATGTTGTCCAATTCAATTGTTCACTTACAGTAACATAAAAACAATCAACTGTGAATTTGAAATTCACTTCTCTTTGGACTGAAGCTAAAGGAAATAGCTAAGGATTCTTTCCTTCCAAAATGACATGAAACCCCTTTTAAAAAGTAAAAAATGAACGCCAAGCAATAAAAAAAAATTCCCTCAAAAACATTATCGCTTATCTTTACTCGAAAAACATTATGATTTACCTCATAATTATTTTTTATTTTAATTCAAACAATGGTTTTAATCTAGTTTCAAACGAATCAAATGTATTAAAATAGTGAGATAACATTTTTTTCAACTAGCCAAGCCAGTTTATTAGAAATGTTGTACACAAAACTGTTAACCTTTGGAATAATATTTGTCCAAATATTTTATTCACTGAAAGACAATTATATTCCCATTATAACATAAAATTGATATCACTATAATAGTACAACGTATGTGCCACACAAGCACACTGGGAATGCTTTGCAACGACTGTGTGCATGGTTAAGAAAAGAAGGTCGGCGAAGGATCTTGTCCTCACCACTACTAAACACTCAAGTGAAAAAAATATTAAATTGCCCCATGTCTCGATCTTAAGAATACGAGTTGATCAGATAGTAGTAATCAGTGATGAACTCCTAGACCGTACACTACTTGAAGTCTTATTTTATTAACATAACTTAAAAAGTTATATCAAAATATAAACTTGATCACATAACTATTACACATTGCATGAAATATATTGAGTTACATAGACTTTTGCCGTCGTCTTGCTTACGAAAAAATATTTATCTCCATTTTACTGCTGACATATATGTAGCGTAAATTAAATGGGATTAACGAGGTGACGTCGAGATAATGTTCGGATATTAATTTATTAAAAGCGGATACAAAAATGTCGCGCGTCGTCGTTGTATGACTTCCTTCTTCTTTCTCTCATCTCTCGCTAGCTCTCGCGACTACCGCGCCCAACGGGCAACTTACATACTATCGTTCACTGTCGCGCCATCGTCGCAAATGTCGTTCCCTACATATATTTGATGGTTTAAAATGAATCCAGTCGAATATTTATTGGCAGTGGATATAAGGTAGTTCCGGCATCGTGACACGAATGGAGTGGTTCAACACACACATCGATATATCAATGTTACCCTATCCGAATCACACTAGCGCGAGAACGAAATTTTGTTACGTCTTCCGGAGCTTTTTTTCTTAATCATGCATGCCAAGTCGTTGCACAGCATTCCCAGTGAACTTGTATGGTACATACGTTATACTGTTATATAATGGTGATATCAATTTTCTGTTATAATAGTAATATAATTGTTTTCGGTGAAAATAAAATATTTCGAAAAATATTATTTCTAAGGTTTAACAGTTTTGTGTATAACAATTCTAGTAAACTGGCTTGGCTAGTTTCAAAAATGTTATCTCCCTTTTTGTATACATTTGATTAATTTAAAAACTAGACTGAAACTGTTGCCTGAACTAAAATAAAAAATAATTATAAGGTGAATCAGAATGTTTTTATAAGCCAAAATAAGCGATAATGTTTTTGATGGTTTTTTTTATTACTTGGCGTTCATTTTTTTTTACCTTTTTGTAGTATTATTTACTGTTCTTACTTTTTACATAGAAGAGAATTTTCCGTACAATTATTTCAAAATTCTTTACATATTCGCACATTGTGTTTGCCGGTTTTACTTCCAGCTGTTTAAAAAAATGTTTGTTCGATTTCCACCTTCCGTTTGTTTCTTAGCGATTGTTCCAGTTTTTGCATCACTACATTGTCGATTTCACGTATTCACATATATGGTCAACAGCATCCACTTTAATATTGCACAGCCGACATTTCCGGTTTCTACATCCCGTATTTCCCTCTTTTCCTATGTTTCCGTAATGTTACTTTGCCCATATCGCTTCCGTTACCCCTCGAATCTTCTTGTCCACTCACAAGGAGACGTACTCAAGTGTCAAACGTTGATTTAATCGTCTTTGATAGTATGTTGTAGCGCTCACATATCTAGCAATCATATTTTTCGGCTGTGGTAGATATTTGGGGAGTAAAGAACAACCTCCAAAGTTTGACTAAACGGGGTCCGTTAAGGTGTTTTACATAGAAGCACTGCATCGTTTGGCATGAATCCGACTGCATAATGTTATATATATTTTATTATGTAGTGTGCATGCACATCGTGCATGCAGCTTACTACTTCTACTTTCAGGGACACAACCAATCCTTTCAATATCTTGTTTTTTACATTTTTTCTTCTCTAGAAAAATGAGCGATTTGAACGAAAAGAATTCATGGGAGACAAATTTAATTTGTGTGTTTATTATAAGGAGTACAACTTTGCAGTGACCGTTTTTTTTTCAAAAGTTGAAGGCTTTATTATAAAAAAGTGGCTACATATTTTTTAATCAAAGTACTGCCCGTCGCTAGCTACGACCTCGGCCCATCTTTCAGGTAGCATTCGAATCCCGCGTCGATAAAAGTCTTGGTCCTTGGAGGCAATCCAGGAATCGACCCAATTTTTTACTTCTTCGTAAGTACCGAAGTACTGGTCAGCCAAATCGTGTGCCTTGACCGGAACAAGTGATAGTCGGAAGGGGCAATGTCTGGAGAGTACGGCGGGTGGGATAAAACCTCCCATTTCAGCGTTTCCAAGTACTTTTTCACGACATTTGCAACATGGGGTCGGGCATTGTCATGCTGCAGTATCACCTTGTCATGTCTTTCGTTGAATTGTGGCCGTTTCTCTTTGAGTGCCTTACTCAAGCGCATCAACTGACGTCGGTAGAGTTCCCCTGTGATGGTTTCGGATGGTTTGAGCAGCTCATAGTACACAACGCCCAGCTGGTCCCACCAGATACACAGCATCACTTTGGATCCGTGAATATTCGGTTTGGGCGTCGATGACGGAATATGACCAGGCAGTTCCCATGATTTTCGGCGTATAGAATCCTCCCCGTAAGCATCTACAAGCAAACGGTGGGCCTCAGCCGCAGATTTCTTGATGTTGAAGAAGTAAATCATAACCTCCCGCAAATGCTGAGAATTCGGTTCGTAGGTTGCCATGTTTGAGTGCCTATAACTTTATAATGCATACACGTATCCGTTAGCTTTTTTAAATTGTTTACATTGGCAGAGCCTCTAGTTTAAAATGCCATTTTTTTATTGAGCTAGGGCCACTACTTCGGCCGCAGTGGCTCTCTAAGTAAAACGGTCACTGCAAAGTTGTACTCCTAATAATTATTTTCCGATAAGCCTAAGTCACGGGGTGAAGTACCCTTCTGAAGGCAATCTTCCTTCCGTCATGCAAACATAATTTGGTTTTGTTTTAAAATGTTTTTTTTTTTTCAATTGTTAACCCTTCGAGTGCACACTGGGTCGTTTTGACCGTACGTATTTAGTAATTTTCACCGTATGCCCCACTTTGAACGAACGTTTTGGCATTTAATTTTCGTTTTCGTTAAAAAATAATTTAGGGCCATCAAATATGGATAATTTACTACAAAAAACGTCTCTACAAAACAAAAAACAAAAAATGCATATTTACCGGAATACAACGATTTGAAAAACGCCTTTGGTTAGATTGACCGAAGATGCACTTATAGGTTGGCGGCGGACGTGTGCACTCGAAGGGTTAAACAATGAAGATTAGGTGCATGTTTTTTCGTACGTCGTTGTTGTGAGGGAATCAATCATTCCTTCGAATATCTATTTTTTTAGGCAATCAAACTATCTAGTTTTTCCAAAGGCAATCAAACTGAATTTGGGAAATTTTTGGACCTTCCATCTATATTTCCGCTTCTATACCAAATATCTTTAAATATGCTTTCATATTTTGGGAAACAAAATTGATTATGTACGATTGGTTGTAGTTTCTTTATAAAGGGTGTCTCAAAATGATCTGACATTTTTATTTATTAATCAAACGTATTATTTATTTGAAAAGTAAGAACATTTTTATTTTGATATAAGGTAGAAACATGGAAGTTATGTGTGAAATACAATCTTCTATATATATATATAAAAAGCAAAGTCCTAACCGACTAACTGACTGGCTGACTCATCATCGCCCAGCCTAAACCGCTGAAGGTAGAAACGTGAAATTTGGAGAGGGTGTTGCTTTTATATTGGAGGCATCGTTTAAGAAGGGATTTCTCGAAATTCAACCCTTAAGGCGCCGAAAGGGGGGAAAACAAGTACAGGTGAGACAAAGCTCCGGTTATGCACGGATGCGACGCACACGGACCGATACTTGAGTATGTCGTGTGTGCATAACCTATAGCCGGTGAGTAATTTCTCGATGAAACGTAACGTAGTTCTGAAACTAGCAAGCGAGCCTAGGATCGGCGGTATTACCATAGGATTTCAGCAGTGTCCTATGGTCATTGCAGAAATAGCACGGTGAATGCGATACAGAGGGAGAAGCTCGGCTGCGGCCGCAAGGGGGGGGAAAGTGGGTATAAGGCGGGCACGTAACTGAAAAAACGCGGGGTCTTTTCAGTTACTTCTGTCTTCTTATTATAGGGGACAAATATTTTTCACGGACAATTATTCCGTATAAATTTCAATGCAGACTCTGCAGTGCTAAAAGTTGCAATTTCAAAACCCATTATCTCCCAATATAAATAGTCGACTGTTCTGAAAATTCAATCAAACATGCTTAATGATATGAACAATGTCTGGTTGAAATTTAATCGAAATCTCTAGAAATCAGCAGCGCGCGCTCATTCTATCTTAAAAAACTTTTATACATTCAAAAAAGTGCGCCAGGTAATAAAAAAATCCCCTAAAAAAATGTCATTTGTATTACCTTACAAAAAATTATGGTTTACCTTAAAAATAATAATAATTATTTGTTTTTATTAAAAAAATGGTTTTATGATATTTTTTCCATTAATCGATTGGACCAAAAAAATGAAATGATCTCTGAAATAGTCAAGTGTAATGTACGTGTCAAGCAAGTGTACAAGAAATGTTGTGCCCAAAATTGTTAAACCTTCGAGATAATGTTACTTAAAGTGTTAAATTTTTATTTACAAAATCTCATTATTGTAAGATAAAATTAATGTCACCATTATAAAAAAAATACAACGTATGAATCATACAAATACACTGGAAATTCTCTGCAAGATTTTAGCGTCCACCTTTAAGAAGAAAACGTTCGGGAGGATATAGACCTTTCCGTTGTTACCATGCGCATAAATAATTTTTAGCGATATAATACATATGTACATTTTAGGACCGCGTCTTTGATAAGGCGCACCACTAGAAGTTGTGTAATAAATCCATTATTGACGATAATAAATGCGTTTATATATATTTTAAGGTGGTCCATTCGAGCATATTTACTCATTATAGACCTCCTCTACCTTCACGCCTGATAGGCCAGGCAATGGGTAGGTTCTGACTTACAAAAGGTCAAAGGAACGTTCTAATTTGGTAGATTTGTACAGTTCGGTGTCCTTATTAATATTCCGAGTTTATGACCTTGAGCGACCGCCGCTCGCGCCACCATGTTGGAAAAATGGTACCGGAAACCATTTTTTCAAGAATATTTTCTCTTCAGCGCCACCTAGGTTAAAAATAGCCATTAAAAAATTATAGAGAACCACATTTTCGGCAACGTTTGTAAGAAACATTTCTCAATCAGATAAATAGTTCACGAGTTACAGCTCAGCAAATTTCTACAATTCGCGAAATGGCTGCATTTTTTCTCGAAATTTTAGTGAATACCGATTATTTAATACGTACTAGCGTTTTTACTCATATCCGCACAACCGTGAGGTAGAGTGAGGGGCGCGTTTTTTTTTCATGTGGTACCCCCAGTAGGCCTAATTCACAATTCGTTTTGACTTTCGACTTTGCACGTACTGTACGTAGTTTGTGCGGATCGTTATGTAGCAGATATCCACCATCTATGACATAAATGCTATTTCCGAATTCAGTATAGTCTGGAACAGGCGTAAACACTTTGTAGGGTGAAGATTTTGTGCCCTTGCGCATTGCCTCTTCGCTAAACAGAGCTATATGGGCAGGCATAATACCTGCGAATTTTGGAAGGGTTCAGAAATTGTTGCCTGCTCCATGAAACCATTCCATCCAGATATAGACGAGAAGCCCGCGCATTTTCTATGAAGCCAGAAAAAATAATAAGCCGATGGTACCATTTCGCTGGAGATGGGATGGATTTGTTCCAAGTCTAAAATTGTAATATTCTTCAAACACAACTCATTGTTTCGTTCAAAAACTTGCAAAGGCACTGTTCCGTACCGCCAACAACTTTTGCTGACGGCAGTCGTGAAAGACGTGGTATACCTTGATCCGGAGCAAGGAGTTTTAGGAGTTACGCAATGAAGAAGTCCCATCACGTGAAATGTATCGCGACCATCTAGGGTGTTGGTATTGGAATCATCATTGTCGAATACGATTTCAAAGAACGAATTATGCTCAATCGTCACTGCTGGGCGCATGATGGCAGATATTTCAAAAAGAAGAGATTGGCTATAAGAGGAACAGAATACGAGCGATGATGAAATATTTATCAATTGCGTGGATCCAAATTTTTTGTACAGGAATGCTCAAACTCCAACATGTAGCGATGACAAGAATGATCGAGGTCTCACTGCAGAAATTATGGAATGTGACAAAGCAGTGCATTTTGTCTGCTACTAAGCCATATAAGCGCGGCCCTACAGAGAAGCTCTGTAGGGCCGCGCTTATTTTTCAGTATAACATCTTGAAGGAAGACACGTAACGTTTACGGAATGACCGTATTGACGTCTTCTAAAAAATGTTCGGAAGGGGGATAGTGTTTCGTTTCGCTTGAAACGAAACACTATCCTGTTTCCGGGAAACGTGTTGAACGCGATCCTGGAAACGTGTTGAACGCGATCAATTATTGTTTCACCCCATTCATCACTGCGGTTTGGAGCTAATGCTAAAATGGTGTCTTCCATTGAAAGTTTCTGAACATTACAAATTATCTCTCTGTCGTTCATCCCTTGACTCTCAAAACTTCATTCAAAATTTTTGCGCATACAAAACAAATATCCCGGGCGGAAATTGAGTTGGGGCTGTGATCGGGCCCCAATAATATTCCCCTAACTTTATTCGGGCCCTAATCTGGAAGCCACATGAGGGCCGTTAGCGGCCGGTCACACTTTGTCAACAAGGGCCATTAAAGGCGCAACGACCGAGGCCTTATAAGTTGCCTCAATGGCGCCTCACCAAAACCATTTTAGCGCCCTGAAAATGCCTCAACGGCGCCTCATCAAAACCATTTCAGCGCCATAAAATATCCGTATCAGTGGATATACGTGTATGTTAAATGCGTCAGGGTATATCTGTATTTGTTTTTATGTAATTGTTCATGTGCATAGGTGTGGGCGTGAGTACATGTGTATGTATGTGTGCGCGCGTAGAAATGTGATTGCGTGTTTGCATGTGAGCCTTTATGACAAACTGCCATGACAAAATTAATACAAAAAATAATGTGAGGCGAACTCTCTTCACTGCAAACATTTATTTTTAAGGAACTATCCACTATGATAATATTTTTTAGAATTGTCATAGCTTGTAACACTTAAGTTTGAAATTATAAGATTATCACATTGATTATAGTTGTAGTCACAGTCTGAAATGAGTCTGTAAGGGTACAGAACGCGAAGGAGCGACATTATATGTCCGCTGTATAAAGTAAAGTATTAATGACTCCAATATAAGTAATATTATCTTAGTTTTAATTAGGAAATTATTAAGTAATTGAATAAGGAATTCTCAATCATTAATATATCACGGAAAAATATCAATATATCACGGGGAAAAAATACACCACGGAATTCACTTGTTTTTCTGCAAGGTCCACGTAGATAAGTCATCTCGATGAGACTTACCGCATCCTGCGCCCCCCATGCCAGTCTTTTGCATTATTTAAACAAATATATTCTACTACACATCCATTCTAAGGAATGCATGTGTAGTAGAAATTTAAAAAATATATGGTTCTACTGAATCACTAGAATCTATTTCCATTGAGGGAAAGATCTGGAAAACCAAGACCAATTTTTTTACTTATCCTACACAGTCAGATAAAGTTTATGAATAGGAAATATCAGCGAAGTCTTCAGAAGAAATAATTTTCCCTATGATGAGTATTGAGCGGAAATTAGTTGCTATAAAAATGTCGAGAAAACCGGTTAGGACTGTTCACACTTATGCGCTAGCATTACTCCATGTATGAGTGAAATCATGAGTAATTGTTTGTATCTATGTAAAAGGTTTTTTTAATTTGATAAATAAATACTGTCTGATGTTTATCTGAATATTTGTGTTTATCGTTGGTTTTTTATTTGCTAATGCCCTTACGCTTTTTCCCAATTTGCGTTCGATAATATTATTTGATCGATGTATATAATCGATTTGAATAATTGAAATATCATCAACCATGTGGCCTAAGCTATTTGTACTGGTTTATCGCTATAATAGTCAGATCTGGGTCTATTGTGGAAATCCCTACTTGTTTATCCCTATACTGGCCAAGTCTGGGCATATTGGGAAAGCCCTACAGGTTTATCCCCATAATGGCCAAGTCGGGGCCTATTGTGGAAATCCCTACAAGTTTATCCCGATAATGGCCAAGTCTGGGCCCATTGTGGAAATCCCTACTAAGAAAAGCACTAGGGAAGCCCTGAAAGGCCCTTATTTTTCTTAGGGATGCCCTATCAGTTTTCCGCACGGGATCTCCTGGAGCAGCCATAATGGATGTACTCCGCTTGGCGTCTATCGCAATACTAACACTAACGTATTTCCCCTGAGCATGGACGGCAGATGTTCGTAAAGATTTGGGTCAGAGAGAGGGGATAACAGACCCTTCAAGGGTCCCTTTTGTATTGGCCCCAACCGAAAGAATGTTGACCTACTCAGTTCTGAAGTCCTCTGCACTAATATTCGTTCACTCCTAAAAGAAAATCATACAATGTATTCTAAAAGTTCTGTGAATACCGTCAATTTGTTGTGCCGAAATGAGTCAAAAACGGTAGTACGTATTAAGTGATCGCTATGTACTGAAATTTCGAGAAAAATGTAGCGATTTTGCGAATTGTAGAAATTTGCTGAGCTTCACTCCGCTGTAACTTGTCAACTGTTCATCTGATTGAAAAATGTTATATACCACAGTTGCAGGCAACTTCATGCTCTATAATTTTTGTATGAGCTATTTTTAACCTAGGTGACGCTGGAGAGAAGATATGCTCGAAAAACTGGTATTTGGTATCATTTTTCCAATATGGAGGCGCGAGCAGCGGTGGCTCAAGGTCGCAAACTCGGAATATTACTGAGGACACCAAACTGTACAAATCTCCCTAATTAGAACTTTCCTTTACACTTTGTAGCGAAAGCCCCGTTTTATGTCTTCAGCGTCTGGACTATGATTCGGACCCTGAAACGTGAGCGTGCAGCCTCCAATAACGCCGCGGTAGATGGTCGCAAATGCTACTTCGATGGTGACGCAAACGAAAGATAAAGTGGGGTGTCTTAGCTTATTACGAGCATTCTCAACTACGCCTTATACATGCGAGAGATTAGGGGGTTCACGTTAGGATTTTTTAGGGATCAGAAGTTTTCCTCTGACTTCATCGATGCATACATTTATTTATTCCTCCCTGAAAAATGAAAAATAATAAGCACAGGTATCTCATAATAAATAACGAAATGTTGCAGTCGTTTCTGTAAATCAGTTCATATATTGTGTGACGAGTGGCACTAGCTGATCATGCTTGCGAAAGCAGTGCCATCTGGATGTTCTTTTCCGAAGAGACTGTTTGTGACGTGTCATTTTTCAAACTTACGCTTTTTCTATAGACCTTGTGTGTTATGAGGTGGTGTTACAAGCGAAGGAGTAATTCCATTGGCCATTCTTTAACTCTATCATTTTTCAATTAAATAAGTCAATTCATACCTGTTCGAGTGGAACTTTTCGACACCTACCCACCGCAACATTTTGAGGTTAGAAAAACGTAGTATGCCGCGCTGTGCATGAAAGCCAGTTTGAAGCGTCATTCCTCTGGGTCAGGAATTCCTTCTGCCATGTGAAATCCAGAGGCATGATGAATGAGCCAGAGGAATGACACCATCTTGGTTATGCGCATGTGGATATGTATGAGATTACATAAAATGATTCTCTCAGATTATTGCAATGCCCCTATCGAAAGAAGAAATGCTCCGTAGAAAAAGAGAAGCTGAAAAATGGAGATGCGTAAGGCTTAAGGAGGTACGGTGATGACCATGCTAGTAACTTAGAGTCTATTTCACGCCGCAATACCGCCACGTTTTAGATATATGTATATGGCCTATTTTTCGAGAAATATTTTTTAAGTATTGAATTTCGAGTTTCCTATTATTTTTATAATATGGAAACAACCTTAGTAATCTACTACTCGACTTCAGTAGTACGCCATACCGTTGACGTTTATCATCGTCGCATTTTCGGTGGCTGTCATCGGTTCCACGCGCCCGGCTTATTATTTTTTGTAGCCGGTCAACATGGAGAATGAAAATGCTGTGGAAGTTTATCAAAAGAGCAACAGGATTGTACCTGAAGTCCAGTTTAGAGACAAATGTAGATTCTGACGGACAATAATTAGAAAATGAAATGATAATATTGCGATTGCAAATAAAAAACGTCGCGTTGAAGTTAACCTCAATGTCCAATGTACAATCTGCCCAAAGTCAAAACATATTTCATCGATTGTTATGTTATTTTTCCCTTTCCCAATTTTCACAATTATAAAATATCGCAATATTTATTATATAATTACAATTATACAATTATATTGTATAATTGTATAATTACAATTATAAAATATAACAATTACTATTCACAGGTATAAAAAGGAACGTTTATTTTATATGACGGTTCTCCCATGCCGAATTTATATATAGATACGTTGTATAGGTACATGTCGCCAGAAAAATTGAGATCCCTTTGCTGTACGTAAAAGAACTTCAAGTAAATATCGACGAAAGGCCCTTTATAATCCATTAAAAAATGTACGCCTTCGCACAATCATATTTTTCATTCGCGTTGAAAATATCCGATAGACGAATCAAATTTGCGCGGGTATCCGTCGTTGCCACACGTCGAGGAAGATGGCTGCTGTTACGTCACGAGAAGTCTCGCTCTCCGAAAACTTCGGTTTTTGCGACTTTATTTCTAAATTTATTGCTTATTTCTGCGGTGAGCTTTCCAATTCAAGGTGCCTTATCGATCACAAAGATTCAACGAACGCAACCATCAGCTTTTTTACGTGTTTCTTGGCTCCAAGTAGCACAAAAAAATCGATATATGAGAGGACAGGCACATTTTGTCGTTTACGTGTGACTAATTCACCAACTTTAACAATTAATAATTCGGTAAGTGTACGGTAAATCTCGTGGAAACTCCGCATACGCATGGACGAAGGTCTCGACAATGCTATAAAAAAATCGGGCTTTTATCTTGAACTCGCTCCAATCACCGTACCTCCTTAAACAGGATCATTCTGTAGAAAGAAGAAGAAGTTAAAACAAAAAGGCGAGATCAGTATTTAAAGAAAAAGGAGAAGTTATTAGTAAAGCAATAAACACTTGATAGGAAAAGGTTTGCGCCATCCCTCTGACCCTACGATTTCTTTGAAACATGATAAACCTCTCAAAACTGAAAAATCAGTGTGATCCATAGGGACTTATATTATATCGATTGGAACCGAAGTCAATTGCAATTTTGGAATGAAAAAATGAAATATTTTTGTTTATAAATTTCGTTGTCCCGCAAAGTGATCATTCATATCAAGTTCCTGATTATTGTTAATCGTAGTTCGAAAGGAATAAGTAATGTCAGGACAACATTTTCGGCTTGAATTTGCGATGGTCGATCATTCAGAAGTCACCATTTTTTAAACGGTATCTAAGTAGAGAATTCTTACTCAATACAATCTGGCATTGCTAAAATTTATATTTATTTAAAATTGTGCAACAAATTTCTCGCAAGATATTTACATTTATCTCAAAATATGAAATGCTGTATTATTAGAGAGGTGGTTGCTTAAAAAGGACCGATGTTTGGTAATTCTTCCGGTAACCCGTTAAATATGTTGAAGACTGACTAACGACATTCGATATGCCAAAACTAAAAAAAAAATCATGAAGATGAAGTGGGAAAAATTTGAGTGTTTAATATGGCTTACGCCTATATGCCAAGGAGCATTCCTTAGGTACGACTAAGGAGGCCGAATTTTGGTCGAAAATTAAAAAATAAAGTCTGTGTACGCAGAAAAATGTGTAGAATTCGTGTGTTTTATTCAAATATGCTGACCAGTAAGTGAATTTGCTTTCAAATGCCGATTTGACCATTTTCAGACTCAATCGCACATGTTCACGTAAGGACGCTTGATCAGCAAACCAAATACTCGTGGTAGAAAGGTATTGGAGATGGTAACATTTGCGCGCAGTATTGGCGTGATTTCCGCGACTTCGCAGCTTGTTTCAGGCCTATCCGCGGGCAATGTTGGATACTTGCATGTGGGTGGTTTTATTTCCAGTAGGTCCATTCATAGTCAAACGTTAATTTAAGGGCCCATTTTTGTTTTAAAAACATAGATACGAACAGAGAAATGAAACAAGTATTTAGAAATTCCTCACATACATTTCTAAATGCGACATTGATGTCTTGTTGTTATTAAAAACATCGCGCAAAAGCCTCTAAAAATGTTCTGCCAAAATTCGCTCGGCTTAAAGAAAAAATCGAGCTATTTACGTTGAGGAGATACGATTCCGAGCATTTTATTCAATACTGAAGAGAAACGTGTATAGGCACGTAAGTATAGAGTTGCACACGGAGGAGCGATAGGTATGCGTGAGTACAACTGAAAAAGAACGCGTACAAGAATCCGGGAGAAAGCAGCATAGCTCGTTTTCCCAGCGCATATACACACACTGCACACTGGTTATCGTAATATATTTAGCGCAGTAGAAGCACGTCTTGATGCGGAATTTACGCATGTATCCTACGAGACATGAATTGATTCATGAATTAATTGAAGCTACAAAAATTATTTTTATACATGATTTTTTTTCTCATATATGTTAACAGGGAGGCTTCAGGCTTCAAATATTGGACGCTTTGGACAGGCCACTCGTGGATCTCACACCCGTGACTAAGCAAAGCGAATTCGTCGAGGATGACGCCACGTAGGTCTATTAGCATCGTTATTTTTATTTACTTCATTGCCCGACGTAAAGAAGACCTTGGAGTAATGTTCTGAAACGCTTTTATAAAACTTAACATTCGACAAAGACGGCGCGTTTTTTCAGAATGGAAGGAAAGAAATGATAATTGAAAAAAAACCCGACCTTGTCCTTAGAGCGCAGAGTTATCCGGTAGAGTTGCCGCTAAATTTCACCTGCATGAATTGCACAGTACGACTGTTACGACAGGCCAAAGAGTGGGGCCCCAGTTACCGCTTTTGGTCGTGCGCTGATATCGACGTAAGTCAACGCTTTAAGAAAGAAAAAAACGTATGTTATCGTCGAACCGACGCGGAATTTCTTCAATTGAGTGGGTTGCTTTTGTTGTTTCATAAATAGATCTTGGAGAGAAAAATCTACAGGGAAGATTGCAGTGGCCACGGACGGTATTTGCTGGGCAGATGTCGCTGCGATAGATTTTATCACGGAGCGAGATGCCAATTGCGCGAATATTGTCTCGACGATTCGGACTGCGGTAATCAGGGTGTTTGCGTTGATAATCACGGCACGACTGCACCGACGAAACATTGTTACTGCAACGTTGGATGGTACGGTCATGGTTGCAACAAGAGTGAGTCATCACTTCGCTAACAGAATCTTTCTTATTTTGGTACTTATTTATGAAAACCTTGGGTTCGGCATCGTTGAGTTAAGTAGTAAACATTTCGTTTCTTTAAGGGCACTTGACTCAGATGAGGCGGTTTATTGTCACTTCTACGTGTAGATCGTCGTAGAAGGCAGTCATTAAGTAATTCATATTTCCGAATAATAATCAAATCAGAAGAACTCTTGGCTATTGCAAAAAAAATCCCTGTAGTAGTCCGCTATTACAAACGAACATCCTTAAAGTAGTTCGCTATTACAAAAAATCCTTACAATAATTCGCTTTTACGTGTAAAAACCTCATAGTAGGCTGAGCTAGTAGAGAGAAGAATTCGAAATATACGTTCAACAATCGAACTAATACAAAATTGTACGTCGTTTTTTTAGGGTCGACCGTAAAAACAATGGAAATTGATTTCGACGGATACACAATGAAACGTTTTTCGGAAGATTTCGCATTTTATTGGAGGATTTTGCACGACACGAAAGAATTGGAGGGTATTATGGTAGTAAACGGAACATCGTGGGTTGGAATCGGTTGGCGACCGACCAGTTTGACACCAGCGTGTCGAGCTTTTCCGGAGCTGACCGATCCGACTAGCGCCGAACCATTGCCGGTCCCGGAGCCTAAATACGAACCTGAGCCGGCATCGGCACCGAGACAAAACGGAAACATCGATCCGTCTCCCGAGCCGGAACCAGAAGCCGCAGCTTCGTCACCGGAGCCAATCTCGAGGCAGGTGAATTCAGCGCGGAAAAATAGTGAAGAGCCTAGACGAGAGCCCGAACTTGACCATCATGAAAAAAACCAGTCAGATCCGACCTTCGAACCATTCAGAACTTCCGGAGCAAAGAGACGTTCGGCAATGCCAAATTTCGATTCGGCGGTAACCCAACGCATTGACACGGACGTCACTGTACAGACGAGTGTTACCTATCAAGTCAGCGCCAAACAAGGTGACTCGTCAATATTCAATATCTAGCACGATATGCACGAACGCCTACGAGGGCTCGATATGTCGTAATAACAAAAAGCAGCGTTTGAGAAATATTGTAAAGTTAACTGATGCGTTCTTTTTTTCGTATGCCGCACAGGTCGTAAGAGAAGATCACCTCAACCAGCAACACCCAAGCCCACAGGTAAGGCTTCAGATATTGTGAAACTTACGGTGAAAGTTGTTCCTCAGTGATGTGCAAGAACAAAAAAATGCATATGTCGATATACGGTAATTTGACAGACGAGGTTTTTAGGATTATTGAGTATTATTGAAAAAAACGCTTAACATTTTTTGAGAGATCCGTGTAGGTAAATTTGGTATACGATTTGAAAATCTTCAAATTCTTCTCTTGATAATAATTCGAGAAATTTCGTTCGTTTACGAGATTCCGTCGCCCTTAGAGTGGCCGTGTGCCGGGTGCTTATGTTCTATTAACAGCATTCTTAAATTTTTTGTAACAGTACGCGAAGATGTCAAGAGAGAAAAATAC
This sequence comes from Ophion slaviceki, assembly GCA_944452715.1. Lineage (NCBI taxonomy): Eukaryota > Metazoa > Arthropoda > Insecta > Hymenoptera > Ichneumonidae > Ophion > Ophion slaviceki. The sequence goes on from OX101786.1 coordinate 45,526,175, forward strand.
ATGTAGCGTGGTTGCGACTGCATATACAGGGTGTCCCAGAAGTAAATGCGTTCCCTGAAATGGGGGGTTGGGGGTGAAATTCTGAGTCGATTGATATAAGCATGTGTGGGTTCCAGATCAACCCCTGAATTATTATTAATTTTTGAAGGCGGGCCAATCAAGTGCGCCCGATGAGCCAGCGTACGTCGGTGAGCGATACGCGCGTGTAGTGGGACCTGGCGGGAGCAACGCACTTACAGGCACCAAAAAATTCACAAATTAAAAAATGTACGCCTTTAAAAATTAATAATAATTCAGGGATTGATCTGAGGCCCACACATGCTTATATCAATCGACTCAGAATTTCATCCCAAACCCCCATTTCAGGGAACGCGTTCAGTTCTGGGACATCCGGTATCCAATATAATCATATTCCTCGTACCAGCGTCTTTAAGGAAGTATTCCTCAATACTTAGTACATGAAAAAAGCCGTTTTTTTAGCGTCTAAAGTCAGAAGACCCCTTAATCGATTTTTTCTAGCAGCTACTAAGGAGTAGCTGCTATTTTCATTATATTTTTTTATAGTTTAATATTATAGATATTGATATAAAAGTTGTTACACTTAATAAATGCACTTTCGAAATACATTTAAAAAAAAATTGTGTATTTATGTAACCCAAACAAACTTTAAACGCGTTTTTCTCGAAACACCGCTTTTGGACGGCTTCTTGATAAAATCTTCGAAACTACTGAACCAATCCTTATGAAATTTTAACCACATATTCTTTACAACTAAAGCAATAGCGCATATTAAGGATTTTTTAAAGTTTTGATATTTACTATTTTTTTGCCAAAAACGGTGAAAAAACACGTTTTTTTTTGTTTTTCTCGAAAAGTGTCCACCATTTTGTTATTTTTGCATATATAAAAAATAGTATGATATGCGCTATAGCCATTAACAGATTGAATCTAAAGCCGTTTGATTTTGTTGTTTCGGATGATCTATCTCCGAGATTTCATCAACAGCGCATACCTACCATTTTTTAGGACATATTTTTAACTACCATTTGGGTCTTTAAAAGGTGACTTAAATAAATAATTTTTTAAAAATGTTTTTCGAAAGTGTAACATCGTTTATATCAATATCTATAATATAAACCTATCAAAAATTCATGAAAATAGCCTTTTTTAGCATTCAAAGTGAGAGGACCCCTTAAGGTAGTTCTGTAGGTACATGTATGGGCAGAAAGTTTCGGTCGAAGCGTATAGTAACATCCAATGCCTATACGATGCTGTTGGTTGTAAATTTTTGACAGAGCTTGTACCCTCTATATGTCCCACACATTCGCACCTCATGCATAGATAGGTCTTATACTCGTATAGAGAGCGGCGCTGTAATTGTGGCAACATCGCGATTTTCCTGCAGTCATGGCGTTGAGCTTCCTACGATCCGTTGTTCGCGAAATATTTTATATAAATAAAAGAAGCGTGAAAATGTCAACCCAAATGCGATACGAAGGAAAGTTTACAAGAAAAAAGGCGCTTGCTATAAGACTGAAAGCTGTGACCGCCATGTGTCAAGCAAACGCGGCTAAAGGCGATGAGAATAACCATATCCTCAACGAGCAGCGACAAAAATTCGCTGTCGAAGGACGTCGGATCGTGGATTTACAACATCTTGCCGACAGTTTAAATTGTATGCGCTGTAACAAAGACAAATTCATGCATAAATACATGCATAAATTGAACAAATTAAATTTGTTCGCAGAATAAATTTATTTCACATCCGTCTCAGAATTACTAGAACTCAGGGAAAAAAACACGCTTCGAGTTTCCAGACCACGCGCCGATCAGCTGGCTGCAGCGTATACTGTTGCCATTCCGTTACAGATGGTTGGGCCCGAGTACGGTGTGGAATAAAATTACCACTTTTCATAAGTCGATATGTCCGAAACTAAACGGTCAATGTTTGTCATTTAAAAAAAATCAATCCTACAATAGTACTGCGTACACGTGTGTTTTTATTTTGAAAGCCTAAGATTCGTTTAGAACCTATATCGAGAAATGCGAGCAGATTCCTATCGGTTTACGTGTTAGGTATAGGGATCGCATACAAAAATATCCATATTCAATTGCAATTATTCCATGACCTAAACGGTGAATCGAATTGAATTATTGGGCATCAGTCCATGAAGGTCATATCTACACCATATTTAGATTTCAGTCAATTCCTAAGAATTGACCAAAACTACAGAACTACCTTAAGAGAATTGTACGGCTTTTACTGCAGCGAAAATATAACAAGTTGTGGCCCAAACGTCAGCAAGGTCCCGGCTAATTTTGCCTGGATTGTTCAACATAGATCCCCGGCTATTTCTCTCGGTTATTGTTTTTATTAATGTGTTCTATACCCACGATTGTCATTATTATTTAATCGCTGGTTAATTGATCGTCGAGATAATGATCCTCGTGGTTAATAGCCGCAACGCAGATACAGTAGCTCAATCTCATCTATTCTTAAGCCATTCTTACCTCCAGATGTGGTTGGAAAGAAAAATGTATACCAGAACATCTTACAATGTAACACATTAGATCCTTTAAGACTTTAATCCACATATTAATATACCATACGTATGTAAAAATGGACTTGAGGTATTATTTAGCAAAACGGCTTTTTGGAGTCCTGTGCAAACAGATGTAGTGGAATTTGATGGCATATTCGGTATATTTGACTCTTCTCACATGTCAGTAGAAGGAACCTGTCAGCTTCCAAGTATTAGAGTATTGCGTAAGAGTTTCAAGATATGAAGGTAAATAAAAATGCCTTTATCCTGTACGAAGTATTAGACAAGGTTTGTCCGACATTAACGATTGAGTCCACCCTTCCAGCCCCCATTGATAATTCGCACAAGGTGTTGGTTTAAAAATAGATTGCATGTTGTTGCTGCTTTGTTGCACAGGACAGCTCAGCAGTACACCTGAACCAAAGTCTCAGCCGGAGCCTACGTCCATTGTACCTGATCCCGAACCTCAGTCTGAAGTAGAACCTAAAACAGAACCAGAACCTAAGGCGGAACCGGAGCCTGTTTCCGAGCCAGAACCTAAATCCCAACTAGAGTTTAAACCCAAACCAGAACCAAATTCCGAGCCAGAGCCTGAAATTGAAGCAGACCCTAAATCCAAACCGAAGCCAAAATTCGAACTAGCGCCCCAAGGTGAGCCCGAACCTAAATCCGAGCCAGAGCCACAATCCGAACCCCAATCTGAGCCGGAACCTAAATCCGAGCCAGAGCCGCATTCCGAACCCCAATCTGAGCCGGAACCTAAATCCGAGCCAGAGTCTAAGTCCAAGCCCGCATCTAATTCAGAGCCAGAACCTACATCCGAACCAGATTTTATTCCCGCGCCGGAACCTAAGCCCGAACCGGAATCACATTCCCATCCCGAGCCACAATCTGAACCGGAACCTACTTCCAACCACGCAACCCTGGAAGCGGACCCTAGCACCAAGTCGGGAGCCACAAAAGGTAACAATTTAATCAGCAAAAAGAAACCCGCAGTATAAGTTCATACTTATGCGTCCACGCTGGGACGCTCTTCATTAGAAAGTGCATGGCAACAAACTGTGGTAACACATGAATATGTATATATACACGCGCGCGCACACACACGCACACACGCACGCACGCGCACACACACAGGATATCTTAACATAATTGTACATCATAAATAAATCGCAAAAATGAAGTCGCATCAAAAGCGGTTTCTTGATGGCCATATGTCTAAAAATCGGCGAAAAGCTTAAGAGTTTTCGCGGTAACATTATTTGAAATGGGATCCTATAGTTTATATTTACGGAAAACGAATCTAATGAAAAAATAATTACCTCTCGGGCTTAGGAAGCACCTGTAAACGTGGCCGGTGGGAGAGCATTAGCGTCTGATCGTTATATTTTCCCGCTTCACTTTCAAATTATCCGGTTCAAGTTGTCCATAACGATTATTTGTTGGATACGCATCTCTTTTGTGACTTGTGTCGTTATAATGTCAGGCAACGAGCGTACACGCGCCCGCGCGAACTTCAAATTGCAAGTATACAAATTTTTAATGACATAATTCTCGTTTTTTCAACATGCTGTAATGGTCATGTCTTTTCTACTACTTGTTTTCACATTTACTCTTTTTCTAAGAAATAGAGCTGTTAATATTGCCATAGATTTTAAAATGTCATTTTTATATCTCCCCTCCCCCACATTAAGTCATTTGCATGAACCATTTTTTTTATGAAACTTCATTATTGCGATTCATTTGGAGTGTGCGGCTAATATAGAACACCCTATATATACAGACATGTGTGCAGTGAAACTACTAGTATATCAGAGTACCTGTAACATTATAAATCTTCTCATCAACATTTCCATCATCAAAACGATCGTAACAACCGTATCTGCATAATTTTAGCGCAGTATTAAGTAGTGTATGATAGTTGTATTAAATTAGCTCGCACTATATACATATTGAGGGTGTCCTTCTTATCTCTGCCACCCGAAATAACTCGGTAATGATCGACGTCACAAAAAAATGATCCAGACAAAAGTTGTACGGTGTGAAGGAGGCCATCAAATACGACCAATTTTTTTTATTTGGGTGCAGGCGCTGATGCACAGTGAAGGTCACCTCCACTTTTTAAAATGAAATTGTACATTTTTTTCAACCATCTTGTGGAGCACCTCAAGCCACATAAAAAAACATTGGGGGTCAAAGTCGTTCAACGTCATTCAAAGTCAGTATCGGTGAAAATCGGATCGAAATATCTCGGATCACTACCAAATATTTGGTAGTGATCCGAGATATTTAGATTCGTATCATTCGACTTTGATCCCCTAATGTTTTTTATGCGGCTAGCCGCATCTTACCGAGCACCTCTAGAGGTGCTCCATAAGATGATTGAAAAAAATTTACCATTCAATTTTAAAAAGTGGAGGTAACCTTCACTGTTACCTGACGCTGTGCGTCAGCGCTTCCACCGAAGTGAAAAAAGTTGGTCGCATTTGATGGCCCCCCTCACACCGTATAATTTTTGTCTGGAAGATTTTTTTGTGACGTCGATAATTACCGAGTTATTTCGGGTGACAGAGATAATAGGGACACCCTGTATATATATATATATATATAATAACACGTTATTGGATAACACATAAAAATAATTCATCATCGACGCACGAGGCATCGAATTCGATTAATTGAGGCGCAATTAAACAAAATCGTACATGCCTTCCTTGTAATGGTAAACAGCATTAGCACATAGACGCGCGACACTCCATTCAAGGCGCAAAGGTTTACCCTTCATCATCGCACTCTTTCAATCCGCTAAAGACTAATTTCTGTTTGTCTCTTGAATTTTCGTTACGAAAAAAAACATTGTGTGTAGCACCTGCGAGGCCCGCCGTGCATAAATATACGCCGAAGCACGATTTCAACCCTATGGACTGCACGGATATGGTGATCGGGATGGCGCGCGGTAATACTCATAGAATCGGTGATTACTACACGAGGGATCGTTCGACACCACGTGTCGATACTTTCTGGGGTGGAAAAGACAGCCTTACGGCGGCAATGGGTTTCGAAAAGAACAACGTCACCACGATTGTCTTTCGGAAGAAGTTGTTATCCGTCGAGCTCACCGATCATGAAATAATGGACGGTGAAATGCAGGTCATATGGGCCAAGGGACAAGAACCCGGAAAATACGTCCACGTACCACTGAGTGGTGTCGAGAAGGGCAAAGTTAGCGTCAAAGATTTTTACAAAGTCGACGAGCTCAAGTACCATGGTCATCGATCGCAAAGAGGGGTTGCTTCCTTCAATTTCTTCGGTAAGAATGTCGCACTTCTATACTGATAACATTCAATTTGGACTGATGTTCAATTGGATAGAACTCTTGTTGAAATAAGTTGGCAGGCATTGTGACTGATTCCATTTTTCCCGAGAATATACTAATTTTTCAAATTAATGATTATATTTAGAAAGCAATAGTATTTATTTGTTGAATGTCACGTTCAAAGATTAATTTAAATAAATTCATTAGCATAGGAGAAATTGTAGCTTTGAGGATGCACTGCTCATATTTTTTGTTGGTCCAGATTTTCACACTGCAGTTGTGTATTGTGTAATGTTTTATATAATCTTAAGAAAAGCCCAGACTTTGTTTGCTTATTTGTCTGTAAAGCCGATCACACACGCTTTTGCATAACACAGCATGACGTAGCATAAGATGTTTCGATCAAGCACGTGACGTACACTTACGCTACGTTATGCTATGCTATGCGAAAGCGTGTGTGATCGGCTTGACGCTGCGGCTGCTTCCCTGCCGGCTACGATGTGCCGGTCGAGCGGCGGGACCGCCCGTCTTTTTTTGTTTTGTTTCATCACGGGCGCGTGACGCTCGCAAATTCTAGGTTACTATGAATGACATGTGGCATAATAACGGCTCAAAAATATTGAACTACAAAAACAAGGAGATGCAAAACAATTAGGTTAAAGCTGCGTATCTTCAACAAAGTCGAACGTCGACAAAGTTTGATTATAGTGAAGTGACATTTGGTGTGGAAGTTGATAATTTCAATGCTACCCTAAGACCGATGACACACACAGCGGTTTGTGCCGACTCGCTCACTGAGTCGGCTGCCGCTCGCGTTTCTTCGCATAGACGACGTGTCTAAGCGGCTCTCTAGCTGCTAGGCAACGCTTGCCGCAGTGTGTATTTTGCATCATTTGAAAACACAGAAATATGCGCCGAGTCGGCTCAAAACGCTGTGTGTGCCATCGCTCCAAGAGCGCTGTGAGGGGTCGCGCAGCGACCCCCGAACAAACTCGTTTCCTATATTCGATTACTCTTGTTAAATATTTTTGAATATTATGTCGTTGAACATTCTCTGTACCATTCTAACCAAGACGTATGGAGATGAAATATTATAGAGAAGAATCAAATTCAATGAGTATTTTGACGGAGTTACATTGAGCAAGTCATCCAGTGTTGCAACAAGTGAGGTTCAATGAATAACTCCGAGACAATAAACGTTCACGATTACGCGCTATTGTTGAATTTATTTTGACGCGATTAGTCCTCATTATGAAGTTTGATAGGTGCCTAATAAACGCATGCCAAAAAAGAGAATGATAATAAAATGCTCGATGAAATTTTAGATGAGAAAAACAAGGAAGAGTTTGGAGGCCACACGATTCTCGAGGGTGGCGGGTGCGGAGGTGAATGGAGACATCCGAAGCATTGCTCGATTGAAAACGGTACTTGCGAGTACTACATCAAGTGGACCTACAAGACGAAGAAGGTACGTTTCTTTTTCGTGTTGCCTCTATCTTTCTCACTCTTTCTTGCTTGAGAAGTGTGTTGTCTTCGAGAAGCGCGTACGCTGCTCGTAGGATCTCTTGCTTTCTCTTTGTCACGACGGTTAACCGCGTCGTGTTCACGACGCACCGCGGGGCAACTTTCATTCTTCAAGCAAACGACTGATGTATGGACGTAATTCACGCAGAAGAATAAAGCGAGAGGAGGCGGCAAGAGGGGGGGGGCTGAGAGAGAGAGAGAGAGAGAGAGAGAGAGAGAGAGAGAGAGAGAGAGAGAGAGAGAGAGAATAGGAAATTCATTACACTTCTGTTTTAGGATCAAATGTCCTTCACAATCATAACGACACACACGAATAGTTGGACAGGCGTAGGATTTTCAGACGACGACAAAATGGTAAGTAATTTAATTTGAATAATAAGAAATATATATATATATTTGAATAATATATATATTTGAATAATAAGAAACTCATTTGCGTTGTAAGCGCTTTCTATATATGGCATTTGGTGACTCTGCTTGATGTTTTTATCGGTGTAATGTACAGACACAAACGGATGCGGTTCTTGGTTGGGTCGATAAAACAAGTGGACGAGCGTTCGTAATGGATACATGGGTGAGCGGATACAATGCCCCGCTATTGGACCCCTCGCAGGATATTTATAACGCGAGTGGGAAAATTGAAAACGGCGTGACAACATTGAGATTTTCGAGGAAACGTGTCACCAAGGACATCCGGGATTTATCATTTACTGATGACCATTGTCTTTACATGATGTTCCCTGTTAAAGGCGGTGTCTTTAATCCAGTCAACAAGAAAATTCGAAAACACGAAGCCACGCCTATCGTCTCGTCCGAGAGAATTTGCATACAGTCATGTGGAATCGAAGGTGCGCGGTTCATTGGCCAAATATAAATATGGAAATAATGAAAAAATAAAAACGGTTCCACAAAGTCTTGAAATCGATTCACAGATCGTATCATGTATTTCATTTTTATTTTATCGACAGATTGATGGAGCTTGACATTTATTTACAAAGTCAAAGTTAATTAATAAAAAATGCTCTTTGGATGAGGAACGCGAGAATCAATTTCGGGACTACAACATTTACTAATGAGTAACTTAGAGAACCATTGAAAAAATTATAATCGATGTCGTTTGGCAGTATATTTATAATTCGGCCTACCGAATGTATGTAGTCTAGTATATTAAGAAACTGATGAACAACGTAGTAAGGAGTTATTTTACATTAGCTTCGATAGAGAAACCCAATCAGTCGAGATATTATTTTGTAAATCGGTTCGTATGTCGACAGAAGAGGATGAGGAAGGTCCAGCGACGCCAGCGCCGCCAAGATTGTACTACGATGTTGAAGTAAAGCTAGTAAATTTAGGCGACGGATTCGAAGCACCCCAACCTGGGACCCCAGATTTCGAGGCCATTTCGAACACAATATCGGATAATTTCGGCCCAACACTGAGCAAACTGCCGGGTTACTACAAAATTACGCTCAGTGAGCTACAGAGAAACGGGGAAAATGCTGTTGTAGCGAAGATGAATTTGATCTTGGATAAGAATGAGGGTAAAGGTCGAGCCCTGAGACCAGCTGATACCGTTGCTGTTGCCGAAGGAGCTTTGAAGGAAGCACTGCTCACCGGAAGAGTAGGATCGTTGACTGTCGATCCGCAATATCTCATCGTCAGGGCTCCTCTTTGTAAGTCTCAAGCAGTTTTGTTCTTTCGTTACAAATATCAACCAATTTTTTGATTCCCCAGAGCCAGCATACATTTTTCTCTCGAAAAGTCGAGGCCTTTTTAATATGAAAAAAAAACAATCTATTCTTAAGGACATACGTCACACATTCGGTCGGTACAAATCATACGGCGAAGTTTTCTCCTAGATGGCTCACATTTCGAGCAAACGAAGAGGTAGACGTTCATTTTTCAACAGAGCGGAAGGTCTATCTTTTCCTTTTTCCGAAATATCAGCCATCTCGGAGAACGCTAGGAATCTGAGAATCAGGAAAGGAGCACATGGGTATTGTCCGGGAGGAGGCGCCTCCGACATTTGAAGGTGTCCTTCGGTTTTAAAAGAGGAAACTATACCTTTTCCTCGAGGTAGGTGAGTTCCACATACGAAAGGAATTCAGTGACTTATATGTTGGTTATCCAAGATTACTCAATATCACTTATCGGCATTCGAATACTTCTTATGTTGAATATCGAAAAAATGTTCTCCTCTGTATTTGATCTATTGATCCTTGGAGTTGCGTATGAAATTCGAAAGCAACGCTATTCTCTGACTAAATGTTAGGATTACCTGCTCGAAAGTTGCCCTAGATAGGTTATTATCAGGCATTCGCATTCTCCTTTCGAGTCGATCAATAACAGATACCATGACGACGTAATTTTTTACTTTGTCAGCCAGAAAGTAGCTAAGCCGCTAATTAGTGAGGGATAATTGATATCGTCATCATAAATAAAAGAGACAACAGAATAGGGATGTCACTTTTTATATATAATTTCTTACTATTTACGACAAATAGCTTTTGGAAAAGGTAAATAAATTTGTCGATATATTTTTTTTATCATCGGTCCAAGCGTATATCGCGTACGCCTGTTGGCAAAGTGTCAGAGCAAATTACATACATATATTATCCGTCACTGTTGAAATATGCGTATGTTTTTATGAGCAAAGGTCACAGTGGTTCTGTCCCGTACAGAAAAAAAAGAACCAAGAGAAGCCCATAGGATACGGAAGGAACGCTTTTTCTCAATATTCAGCGTAGGGAGAATTCCATCAGTGATAATTGACGTTAAGTATTATTGAAATACCAATTTATTATAGGTCAACGAATCCGTAACGGAACGTGTTACGAATCTAGCTACATAAAGGAGTATAGTTCCACTTGAAAGAGCCAAGATAACTTTGAAATCTCGAAAGCACCTCAAGTTAGATAATATTTGTGTTCAAGACCAAGTGCCCCGCAAAAACACGATAAGTTTTATTCAAAACATTTTTCGAATAACACATAGTTCGGAAAATATTTTCGTGAAAATATAAAAATGGGTGTCCGCTATATTGGTTCGAAATACTAAAACAAATGTGAATTAGTAAGTACACGTTGGACAAGTTTTTTTTTCGTATTTATCACTTTCATATCGGAAATTATATTAAAAACGAACTAGTCCATAATTGCAGCCTGAATTGAACCTCATAAAAGCGAACATTTAAAATCATTCGGACAATATTTTCTCTCAAAACTCTTTAAACAATTTGTTACTACCACTTTTATATTATTATTATTATTATTATTATTATTCCGAATTAATCCGATTTGAATATTCCATATGGTAAATTCCTCCACACTAAACTGCATTGTGCAGTACTTTAAATTCTGGCCCCAGCTCGTTTACCGTCACGATGTACGTACAAAAGAACCGTAAATATTTCAAGAGTTTGTTGATACATTCAAACATCTGCGATCTGTGTCTCTCCGATGTTTTTTTTATAACATTTAATATCGGATAGGGTTCCTCTTATAACTTATAAGTTCCAAAAATCTATCATTATTTTGTTGTACTTTTCAGCTAACGATGTTGCGTTCGAGGATGGGGAGAGTACGGTGCAGAATTCTATAGATCTGTTGCTCGGCTCGACGAAGCTTTATATCGTGGTTGGTTGTGTGGCCGCTTTAGTAGCTTTGGCATTGCTTCAAGCAAGTTGTACGCTCTACAGAGCAACGAGAAAACGAACTACCAAGGTAAGCTACTCTGAATGATGAACTACTAATTTTCGGAAATGAACGTCCGCCGAGATTGGCTAACCGAATGATGACGTTCCAAGAGCACTAGTGCAATCATGCAAGATTATTCGAATAACAAAAAGTATTTTAAAAAAAACGTTAACACCTTTCTATTTCTTTTAACTCTCTTGTTATTTTTTTCGCTGGATGCGCTCTTTCTCACGGTTCTGTCTCCATCATTTCTCCCGGTCTGTGCATTTCATCCTCAATCCTTGTAACCATAGTTCTCTTCCCCACTCTGAACTACTCTGAAAACTCTTGCTACTAGGCAAAAAAGCACACGTATGACGAATTTTCATCGAAATTCTGAACACCGAACGAAAAACAGCGTCCGCACGTTTTTCAAAAAAATGTTTCCAAGCCTTCGGTAATGTGTTGAACGAGTGCATTAAAAGGTTGATAGATATAACACTAATATGGAAGAATGCTAATGGATAAGCTTTTCCCGTTTCACCATCTCAAAAATATGCCAGCTATCACTGTAATTCTTTACGTCAAATGCAATGCGGTTATTGTTAGTTTCAATAAGATATTGTACACAAATTAGGGGCATAGTACCCGATCGTAACAATTAAACGATACCTTGCTCAATCACTATAACGTAAAAGTTTTTTTCTCGTATCTTATAAAGCGAAATCATCTCTTCTGCCATTGGTGCAAGATGGACAAATAATGGACTTCATAATAAAATACAGAAAATCGAAAAAAAAGCTTGTCGATCGAAGGCACATAGAGGGGTTATCAAACAATGACAAAAAGATGATTAACGTGCCCATCGCTCGTCGGTGAAGCCTCGAGTCGGCAGAAGACGCTCGTTTTTCCCCCGTGGATATCGAACGACCTTTCATTGCTTTGCTTGTTGTTGTTGCATGACCCTCGCGCGTCTCTCCTCCGACTACACACTCGTCAATGGTTTGTCGGGCCTGTAGAGGGTTTACTCTCTGCCTTTGGTATCTTCTACCGCCTCGGTCAACCCGATACATCGTACGAATGCGAATCGGTATCATCGTCAAAACGATCAGAGCAATCATCATCATCACCATCATCTTCATCAACAATCACAGCAACAACATCAGAGACAACTGATTTATCAGGGACCGCAGCAGCAGCAACAGCACCAACCGCATCATCAACACGTCCCCCCAAATATGCATCGACCCTCTCCCAACTGGTAGCCCTTATCAAGCACATTTCTCGCTCTCTCAGGCGTTCACACTCGTCGCGAGAGAATTTACCAGTCCTGCTCGAGTCATTCGAGGTACTTGACAACCATCCGTTTTCCTCTTCAGCTTTCTACTAACATTGTCGCATAGCTTTATTAAACCGCACGCTACAGCCATGTTTCAACATCTCTAATATTTGTATCTTCTTGCAACTCGAACCGCTTCGCATATTGCACTATGTGACTCTCGGACAATTTAAAAATGATACGGATCATTCATAATATCTCAGCTATGAGGTTGGTTCGATCAGAATTTCAGTGTTGGGCTATACGAGAAATATTTTTAAAAATCAACCATATTGACCATGTTAATAAAACTGTTTCTGAATGGCAGTGATGTCAAAAAAACAATTGTTCAAAGGACGTCCAGTAAAAAGATAGGCAGAAAAAATGACTCGGCATTTGAACTAAGTTTGATCATTTCTCTTGTAAGTAAAAATCGTAATTTTATTACATATTTTCGCAGGAACGATCTACATTGCGTAAAACATTTGATATCCACAAATACAACATTAAAGAAATTGCAGAACTGGGATGATAAACATACTGTGTCAACTATGAAAAAAAATCTATACACGTGCGCTAATGAGTAAACGAATTCATTTTATATGAAGAAATCGAAGTTTCTTTTCTAGAAAAATGTTTCTTTAACTCTTTTTCTATTTCTGTAAAACTATTTTTTTCAATTTGCCGAAAACTTTTCCATATTATCGTTATTGAAATACTGCTTGAAATCTTCTTTATGGTGGATATTTTTTGCAAATTTGCATCAAATTGCGAAGAACTTTGAATCTTCACCCTATCTCACTTGGTACTATGATTTACGTACGAACCATCCTTACCGTAAATTGCTTCAACAAATTCAGGTTATGCCGTTGAAATCGTTTGGATGCAGAAAAATAGTCAAGTCGATACCATTTTAAAAAAGCAGATGTACTTTGTTTTTTATTTTTTTGAATGGTTAGTCGGAATATTAGAATTAATTATTTCAAATTTGGCCACCAAATTTTCATCCATGCCTTATGGATCAAATACTAACTCTCGCTTAACGTATCCGCAATCCCTAAATCCGTCTAGAACGTTCAGCCTTAATTAAAAGCCCACAGGGATTGCTTACAATCGCATAAATTGGACGTGGCGTGTTCTTTTTTATTTATTTCAGCAGGACAGGCTGATAGCGAATACCGCCTGGCGCGACTATTCCTCGGGTGCAAATACAAATTTCGCTTTTGAGGCTTTCGAGACGGAGGAGAAAGCTCCACCGCCCCCGGTATCGAGTCTTCCACGTTCGAGGGACATGACGGACAACGCGGGTGGTGTTGCGACCGCGACATCGCAGCGTTCGTCAGCTGCGGTCGCTTTAGCTGCGAATCCCTCGGAGTCGAACAGATTACATCAACACGCCAACAACAACGGTCACAACACTTATTATAACGGTCATCAGCAGCACCAAATGACGTCACCACGTGCAACTTACAGTCTACCACGTGCACCTGGCTCGAGACAATCAGGACCACCACCGCAGCCCGGCTATTACACGGAAGATCGTCGTAACAACCGTTTCAAGACACCCGGCAATGGCGGACAATCAATGTCCTCTCAACAGCCAGACTTTTACTTCATGCCCAGTCAGAGAAAGTACAGCGGCGAGGTCGTCAGAGTTTACGTCGATTATGGCAATCAAAAGCCTAAATAAGTCAATCCTAAAACGTTATTGATTAATTGATCCGTTTGAATTCTCGAAAATACTGCCCACGTCCGTTTTTTTTGAGCAATGTCGAGGAGGGGGGTGGAAGGCGTTTCGAATGCCAGCGAGTTTCGCATCATCGTATGGCGAGTCAACGATCGCACTTGGACTGTAAATAATGCGGCTTTTTTATTCATGTCCTCTCGATGATTTACTACATATATTTTGTGTGAAATCGAGTTGTCAGGTCTTACGAATACACTTGTTTTGGTCTTTGCAAGGGGAAGGCTAGCGCGGTAGAGAAATAAGGTGCTAAAATACATCGTCAAGTAGCCTTTTTTCATGAGTCGACGATACATCGTAGACTCACACTACATGCCACATGTGTTTCTGCTCATCTGTTACCAAGCACCAAATACAGCGACGAACTTCTCACCTTCTCGGGCTCAAAGTCCAATTGCAAAGAACGAAAAGACAAAAAATCACCGTAGCAAGTTGTTCATTTTTAGTTGTAAATAATGAGAATGTTATAATTAGGCAACTGACTAATACGTACAGGCGTGATTGTTTTTATTAAATATATTTTATGGCGGAGAAGAGCGAACGCATTGAATATCCTCGTGTGAAAAAATCCATTGGTGTTCATAGGATTTTACTCTGTCTACAAATGTTCCGTATGAGACATTTCATGCATGGAAAAAGGCAGATTGAAATGGTTGAATTGTATGAAAACGGAGGGCTATTCGTATATTTTATTGGTAAAGTTGTTTTTAAGTATTGTGCTTGCAACGCGATTTGAAAGCTTCACGAATGAAATGGAATGTACAGTAAAAACCAGATTTTGCGGAAGCTGTTTTATCTGTCTGGTTTTTTAGAGTCAATGTTTTCGATATTGTCAGTCTTATGAATTATATTCGGCGTTTCAATTATGTGGCATACACTAACATTCTGTTGGAAACTACTTTGTTATTCGGAATCTGTTTGCTTTTTTCTAACTTTTCTATAAAAACCCTCATTGTACCTAATTTTTGGACTTGTCTCTGTAAGTAAAAGACCGTCTACGAGATTGAGTCACTTGAGATTGCTGAACATAAACCCGTCATGTAAGCAAATCAAGTTTTGCCGCGGAACTTATGCCATAATATTGTTCGATTAACACTTAACGGGTGAGAGAAATCAATAAAAAATTTTAAGCGTTTTTTTTTCGCTGGTCTTATTTGATTGGAAACAAATTTCTGTCAAATTTCTATTCTGATTCAAATTGGATAAAGCAACCAAGCATCGTTGCAACGGCCTGCAAAAAAATGTACTTCATTACAAAATCGCCAAGCAATCTTGATTCTTTTCAATGGTATTTAACCGTTCACAGGGCACCACGATTTAAGAAAATCACTGTTCTCAGCTGCATTATTGTTCTATTTTCATCATTCTTTAGTGACGCGATTTCTACACACACACACACACACACGCGCGCGCGCGCACACACACACACACACACACACACACACACACACACACACACCGATCCCGTGATCGAATCGCGCTGCTTGCGTTTACGACCAAAGAACAACACATATTTTTTTTATCCCCATTATTCTCATTTTCCTCATTCTATTTTCTACGTGTCTTTAAGATACGTTACACAAAAAATGCTTTTTCCTATGCAAGTTACACTTGCGTATCGAGAAGTCGCGTTTGCTCGTCTCCATCTCTCACGCTCTTTCCCAACTTCTAAGTACCGAGTACCTAACCTTCATACTACTTATGTAGAGAGAATATTGAAGAAAATGTTTAAAAAAAACATTATTTTTATTCTCGAACAGTGCTACTATGTAAGTTACCTTTTTTGTATTAAAATAATATCTCGTCAAGGGTTTATATAATGTAGATAAGGGAAAAATAATACGATTGATAACGAGAGAGACGAAAAAGGCACGAAAAAAGTACATGCGTTTTGTAATAAAGCAAGATAATTGAAAATCGTTGATTCGTTTTTATAAACCTCCAGTGAAAGTTTTTATTTGTACTAAGTTTCTGAGCTGTGTTGACGCGAACAATTGCTGCCAGAACAACATCTGCCTGCACAGGAGAAAATTAGCGTGAGTCAAATACGAATAAAAATACAAAGTGACATGACAAGCCTAATCATCTTCAGAGGCGACTGAAAACCCCACAAAGCCAGTGAAATTTTTGTACAGAATTTTTCGGTTGCTTTGCCGCATTTCCATCGTGTCAATATTAACTTTGCCCAGCTACGTGCGATTCGTCCCTAAATATCTCCTTTGTGAGTATTTTCGGAACTATCATATAGAACAGGTGTGCGATGACAAATATCTCACAGAACCTGTGCCAAAGAGATAAAAAGTAATCGTCAAGCATCCAATGGAAGATGGCTTTTTTATGAGGGAAATTCAAAGAGGTCAATATTTCCGACCGCATTGGGGGAAGACGTAACGTCATTCTCAACGTATCGATATTCATCACTTATTTTCCATGAACTGATCCTGACGGCAATGTCTCCGAAATCCTCACACTATAGCTATCTATAAACCGGCGATCCTCGGGATAATATCGCTTCTTTAATTCGTAATCTTCGGCTCTGTCATTCTTTTAGGGGTGAGATGCAGTCAGAGGTGTGAAAAAACGAGAATTTTCAATGATTTTTTTTATAATAATTAAGTTTGTTTTATAAATGCGGTTACACAGACTTTTTATGTTATATTTCAACTTGACTAGTACAAATTTTCACAGAAAATATTGATTATTTATAAACATATCGCTTTGCGGTGACCATCATAAAATTTTACTGGATCATCTGAAATAAAAAAAAACCAAAACAAATCATTAGGTTAATAATAAATCTAGTCCTTAAACGAAGTTTTTTTTCGGAAATTAACAAAATGGCGGCTTCCGACAGATGACTCGATTTTCGACAAAAAAAAATGTCAAGAAAAATGAAAATCCTTCGATTAAGGACTAGTTTTTAATGCTATCAATAAGCACACAAAATTTCATCAAAATCCATCAAGTGGTTTTTGAGTTATAGTGGTCACCGACTTGAAAACATAGTTTCGAGCAAAACACGTTTAAAGTTTTTCAATGTGGATACGGTATTATATGTTCGTAAAATTTTGAGCTCGATGGATGAAGCTAAACTTTTTTTTATGTATTTTGATCCGCTGAATCCGAATATCACAATTTTTTGCCAAAAAGTCGAGCATTCAATTGTTTATAGCCAATTGTTAAGACAATTTTTCAAAAAATTAAAGTTTTTCGGAATGAATTATTATTTTTTAAACATTTCGGGCAATTTTAAAACGACAGTATTCTTCATAAAATTTTGGTAAATTTCATAGTTTTTGAGTAATACATTTTTGAAAATTTCTGATAGAGTTTTCCAATTTTACACATGATTTATGTATAGAAATACTAATTAAAAATTTACTTACATCGAATCGTCAATTCTAGTAGCGCGTGTCCATGAGCGAGCGACGCTCGGACATCTTCGGCAAGAGCCGAGCGGGGTCGAAGTTTCCCGACCGCGCCTTCGGCAGCTACACTAACACATGGACGCTGAGCACGTTCATGTGCGGCCAAGCCGAAACGAAGGCTGCGAGGGAAAAAGCAATCTGAGCACGACTTGCGCGTGACGTCACCCGACGACACGCGCGAGGCTTTTAGATGATTTCAATGCTTATTTAGCTCTTGATTCTCTGCGTTATTAATGAATACAATAAAATGTATCGCGCACTCTGATCGCTTCTTTTGTTAGTTTATACGTTAATTTAAATATAATAATAAATCTAAACTACAACTTATTCATCTTCTGAAAAATTGTTTACGTTTTACTCACACCCGTCCTTATGCCAAATAAATTATAATTCATAAAAGTAAGCGGAAATATATTTATATTCGTATTATTATATTAATTCTCATACTTTCATCAAGCGATGAGATGGTCCCGTTGGTAGCGTTCCTGGCTTCGGTCCGCAGGGGCCCCTAGGGCAAATTTTTCTCTAAATTTTTCATAATTTCTCATATTTTAGTCATATTTGAGATTTTCGGAGAAAAAATGATTTAAAACAGATTCAAGTACTGGTCTATTTCCCAAAAAAACATTTTTTTTTTACTGAAAATTCATGACTTCTCATTTTTTTCTCCGGAAATTTCTCTTTTTCCTATGACCTGAGACTGCGGAGATATTCGGAGAAAAGTTAAAGATGAAAAGAAATGAGATTTTCGTAAAAAAACGTATTGTTATTATTATTTTTTTTTTCGGAAATTTCCCTTTTCCCTATTACCTGAGTGAACGGCTGCGGAGATATAAGGAGAAAATTCAAAGATGAAAAAAATGAGATTTTCGTTTTAAAAAAGTTATTTTTTTTCCGGAATTTTTTCTTTTTCCTATTGAGTGAACGGCTGTGGAGATATTCGGAGAAAAGTTATAGATGAAAGAAAAGAGATTTTCGTAAAAAAACGTATTACATTTTTTGATCCCTCATAATTCTGAGAAACAATGAATTTGCGAAATTTTTGCAAACGTCATTTTCCTTAAGGGGTAACACCACTGTAACGGCCTGCCACGAAGCGTTTTAGACAAATAATACTTGGGGTAATTATTAAGCATATATTGAAGTATACTGCAAAAAAATGTTATGGGAAAATATTACAAAATGACGACACTGCAGCAAATTCTTCCGAGGCATGTTGAACTTAAGGTGCTCTGCGGCACGTAGTATAACTTGTGCCAATTTTAATCTGGACAAAATAATTTTTTAAAAATTAAATCTCAATGAGCGTAGCTAGTGAACCACATAGGGGATTTTAGAAATATTGATTTTTGAGTAATTGCCGAGTATGTGACTAAAAATGTTCAATTTTTTTTAAGACAGTTATTTGTTAATAAATATTGTTTAAATTAACTTATCGAAAATCCCCTACGTGGTTCAGTAGCTACACTCATGTAGACTTAATAAAACGAAATTCTTTTTTTTTAGATTAAAATTGGCACAGTTATACTGCGTGCCGCAGAGGTTCGACATGCTTCGGAACAATTGCTGCAGTGTCGCCATTTTGTAATATTTTCGGATAAAAATTGTTTATCACATTTTCTTCCGCCAAAAACAATATCAAAAAATACGCTTCATGTAAGGCCGTTATAGTGGTGTTACCCCTTAAAGTCTTCATTTAATTTCCGAGATTTTCCCGTGATCATAATTAAAATGATGAAGTATTCGGAATAATTCGGAAACATTCGAAAACTTCGGAGAAATTCGGAGAAACTCGGATGTTTGCGTAAAAGTAATTGTCCGCAAAACTCCGAATCCTTCATATTTGTTCCAATTCATAGAAAAATTTAGAAAAATGTTGCGGAAAAAATCGGAGTTTTTGAGAAAAAAAATTGCACTACGGGCGCGGGATCGTTCCCTGCGCTCAGTGCTTTTTTTTAAATTATTATTACTATTAATTCTTATTTGATTAGTTATTTTTATTAGTTATCATTATTATTTTAATTAGTTATCTTTTAGTGTCGAAAAATTTATCGCGCACTCTGACTGCTTATTTTATTAGTTTGTACGTTAATTTCAATATAATAAATCTAAATTACAACTTATTTATCTTCTAAAAAATTGTTTGCGCTTACCTCACATGCCAAATAAATTGTAATTCATAAAAGTAAGCGGAAATGTATTTATATTCGTATTATTATATTCATTCTCATATACTTTCATCGAGCGATAAAGCATTATGATAATTCTTTATCGCTTGATGAAAATATATGAGCGGACATATATGTTAACGGTCTGAGAAAATACATTCGAAATTCCCGCTGCGACGGGGACGCGGTAAAAAGCCGCGGGGAATTAACGCAGCTCCCGGTTAGTGACGAAGCCAGCACGCGGGAGACTGTGGCGTTGAGGAGTAGTCGAGTGCGAGAATTGATAACGAACGCACGTGTTGAAAGAGAGAGAAAGAGAGACGCGAAATTGGAGTAGCCCGCCACGCGGTCGGTCGGGGCTCCGCGTAATTTAATAGGTCGTTGCGAGTGGAGCAATGCTCCGTTAGATTGCTTTGGCAGGCGAGTGCCATCTAGTATTAATAATCTATTCGTCCAGTAAATCGTTATCTATTTATAAGCCCAATAGTGTAATAGTCTCTTCATGCAAACCGGCATAAGCCAAGATCAAAAGTCCGCGTATATCAAGCCAGAGTTGAAGTGAGAAAGACTCTATTCCTTCGCCTCTCCTACTTACCTCCAACACAAAGAAAAGAATAAGAATAGTTCTACGATTAACATATATTTATATACGTATTATTATATTTATTCTCATATACTTTCATCAAGCGATAAAGCATTATGATAATGCTTTATCGCTTGATGCATATGAGAATGAATATAATAATACGAATATAAACATATTTCCGCTTACTTTTATGAATTACAATTTATTTGGCATAGGGCCGGGTGTATGTAAAGCGCAAACAATTTTTTAGAAGATAAATAAGTTGTAATTTAGTTTTATTATTATATTTAAATTAACGTACACACTAATAATATAAGCGGTCAGAGTGCGCGATACATTTTTCGACACTAAAAGATAACTAATTAAAATAATAATGATAACTAATAAAAATAACGAATCAAATAAGAATAGTATTAATAATTTTAAAAAAAGCACTGAGCGCGGTGAACGATCCCGCGCCTCTGCGGACCGAAGCCAGAAACGCTACCAACGGGACAATCTCATCGCTTGGAGAAAATGTGCACCTTCTGGGACTTACGATTCGCGGCCGGATACATTATGATAATGCTTTATAGCTTGATGAAAGTATATGAGAATGAATATAATAATACGAATATAAATATATTTCCGCTTACTTTTATGAATTACAATTTATTTGGCATAGGGACGGGTGTGAGTAAAGGGCAAACAATTTTTAGAAGATAAATAAGTTGTAATTTAGATTTATTATTATATTTAAATTAACGTACAAACTAATAAAATAAGCGGTCAGAGTGCGCGATAAATTTTTCGACACTATAAGATAACTAATTAAAGTAATAATAACTAATAAAAATAACGCTGTGCGCAGGGAACGATCCCGCGCCCCTAGTGCAAATTTTTTTTCTGAAAAACTCCGATTTTTTCCGGGAAATTTTTCCGATGATTTCATCATTTTAATTATGATCACGAGAAAATCTCGGAAATTAAATGAAGACTTTAAGGGGTAACACCACTGTAACGGCCTTACAGGAAGCGTATTTTTTGATATTTTTTTTGGCGAAAGAAAATGTGATAATCAAATAATACTTGCGGTCTTTATTGAGCATATATTTAAGTATATTGCTATAAATTTTTATCCGAAAATATTACAAACTGGCGACACTGTAGCAATTCTTCCGAAGCATTTCGAACCTCTGCGGCACGCAGTATAACTGTGCCCATTTTAATCTAAAAAAAAAAGAATTTCGTTTTATTAAGTCTACATGAGTGTAGCTACTGAACCACGTAGGGAATTTTCGATAAGTTAATTTAAACAATATTTATTAACAAATAACTGGCTTAAAAAAAATTGAACATTTTCAGTCACATACTCGGCAATTACTCAAAAATCAATATTTCTAAAATCTCCTACGTGATTTAGTAGCTACACTCATCTAGATTTAATTAAAAAAAATTATTTTGTCCAGATTAAAATTGGTTGAAGTTATACTGCGTGCCGCAGAGCACCTTAAGTTCAACATGCCTCGGAAGAATTTGCTACAGTGTCGTCATTTTGTAATATTTTCCCATAACATTTTTTTGCAATATACTTCAATATATGCTTAATAATTACCCCAAGTATTATTTGTCTAAAACGCTTCGTGGCAGGCCGTTACAGTGGTGTTACCCCTTAAGGAAAATGACGTGCGCAAAAACTTCGGAAATTCATTATTTCTCAGAATTATGAGGGATCAAAAAATGTAATCAATTTTTTTTACGAAAATCTCATTTTTTTTCATCTATAACTTTTCTCCGAATATCTCCGCAGTCGTTCACTCAGGTGATAGGGAAAAGGGAAATTTCCGAAAAAAAAAATAATAATACGTTTTTTTAAACGAATATCTCATTTCTTTTCATCTTTAACTTTTCTCCGAATATCTCCGCAGCCTCAGGTCATAGGAAAAAGAGAAATTTCCGGAGAAATAAATGAGAAATCATGAATTTTCAGTAAAAAAAATGTGTTTTTGGGAAATAGACCAGTACTTGAATGTGTTTTAAATCATTTTTTCTCCGAAAATCTCAAATATGGTTAAAATATGAGAAATTATGAAAAATTTGAAGAAAAATTTGCCCTAGGGGCCCCTGCGGACCGAAGCCAGGAACGCTACCAACGGGACCATCTCATCGCTTGTAGAATTTGTGCACTTTCTGGTGCTTACGATTCGCGGCCGGATGGATGATTGGCTTGTTTTTGGGGATAATGCTTTATCGCTTGATGAAAGTATGAAAATTAATATAATAATACGAATATAAATATATTTTCGCTTACTTTTATGAATTATAATTTATTTGGCATAAGGACGGGTGTGAGTAAAGCGTAAACAATTTTTTAGAAGATAAATTAGTTGTAATTTAGATTTATTATTATATTTAAATTAACGTATAAACTACAAAAATAAACGATCAGAGTGCGCGGTACATTTTTTTGTATACATTAATAATGCAGAGAATCAAAAGCTAAATAAGCATTGAAATCATCTAAAAGCCTCGCGCGTGCCGTCGGGTGACGTCACGCGCGAGTCGTGCTCAGATTGCTTTTTCTCTCGAAGCCTTCGTTTCGGCTTGGCCGCACATGAACGTGCTCAGCGTCCATGTGTTGGTGTAGCGGCCGAAGGCACGGTCGGGAAACTTCGACCCCGCTCGGCCCTTGCCGAAGATGTCCGAGCGTCGCTCGCTCACGGACATGCGCTACTATGATTGTGTGATGGGCGCGTAAGAGACTAGAGAGGGGGTAACTTTTACGCGCGATCTGGCTGCACTGGACCGAACGCCCCTTCACTAATTGTGGGATATCCCGGAAACTATTCATCGGATTGACTTGAAATTTTTAGGGAATATTTTCGAAACATCATACTTTTTTTTTTACACTTCCATCTGTACAGGGATCTTTCCCCTTGATACATAACCCCATATTCCAGTTTTCCATATATCCCCACCTTGCGGCCGCAACCGACTTCCCCCTCTGTATCGCATTCACCATGCATTTCTGCTTTGGGTATAGGGAAACTGCGGAAAACCTATACCAATACAGCCGGTCCCGAGTTCGCTTCACAGTCTCGGAGCTAGTCGCGTTTCGTCGAGAAATAACTCACAGGCTACAGTGACTCTCGCACGACACACACACGTACCGGTCCGTGTGCGCGACACGCGTGTAGAACTGGAGCTACGTCACGCCTGTGTTTTTATTTCTCTCCGAAACTACGAGACGGTGATTCGAACCCGCGACCTCCTGATGTGTTGATTCCAGAGGCAAACACGCTAACCAACCCATCGGTTCAACGAAACATCATACTTCAGGATAAAGTTTTAAAAAATCGATTTTTGCAAATTCTGACTGCATCTCACCCGTTAAACTATACGTAATAGTAGTTAAGCGCGAGCATTATTCGACGCTAACCAGACCCTCTAACATACCCGTATTCCTCAAGAAACATCTATGAATACGGGTGAAAGGAGTTTATTCTTATAGGGATCTTGAAAACAATTTCGAGAATGTTTACGTACTAATGCAGATGTTTGGAATGAGTAAATGACACCCAAGAAAATAATAATACAAATCATCGCAAGATGTTGTTCCATACGATAGTCAGTTCGGCACATTCAAGATTTTTTCGAAATTTTACTTAGTAAAAAGGAGCAGGAACCGCGTTTATGAAAGGAGGGCCGTGTTTATTATTTTAATGTTCTTGATGCTCCGAAAGCATTTCCACCGATAAATGATCCACGGTAAGTAAAATTATTTCTAGAGCCACAGACTCTAGAAATTATATTGAAGTTAGCATCATTGTAATGCAACGAAAGTAAACTTTTTTTTTAATTGACCCAGTCTTTTTTTGGTCAAATTGGCTTGCAAAAATCACTCCAATACTCTCTATTATCCTTCTTCGAGATCTACAGTATAAATCTACGAGAAAATCTTTTCGGGAATAATGGAAATAAAGAAACAAAACCAAATTCTCCTCGCATTCCAATGCAATGATGCAAATTCCCGCAGCATCTATAGAAAAATGTGTAGATTGAAACATCCTTTTATTTTCGCGTGTTAATCGAAATAGTCTCGAATGACAGAGTTTAAGGCCGCAGCCTGAATTAGAAAGTCCAAAAAAGAGTTTATTTTCTGGATTTCTTTTTTAGAAGGGAAAAACAAGTCAGCCCTGTAAACATAGCGGTATCTTTTCATGTATATTTAAAGTCTATAAAAAAATGTTCAACGTGAAACAATAAATGATTGCAGATTTATCAGCCTAGTCCATGTGCGTCTTACCATTGCAGTCCCTAATCGCCGAGAAAGATGCAGCTCGTAATTCTTGACTGAAAAAAAGATCCAGTAAAATTTTCAATTGCCATATACTTTTCTTCTGAGTGAACTAAGAAAAAGCTGAAAAATCGTGGAATTATAACTTTTCTCATGTCTGAAAAAAATCACTTCAACGTGCCATAAAAATTATTTAAAAAGACTTTTTCAACGACTTTTTGAGTTCACTTAGAAGAGATTTTCATATTGAATAAAATAAACTTCGGTTTTATTCAATAGGTCGTTTAGTTTTTTTTTGCTATTACGCTCGCCAATTTGGAAAAATCGCGAAAATGAAAACTTGAGAAAACACGCTTCAAAGTTTTCAATAGGAGAAAATATCAATTTTTGCTTACCTTCACTAATAATCTACTAATCAGCTATTCCTGGTTCATACAGAAGTCCTTCTGCTTCCTTAAAGTACTCGTACAGATGATTTTGGTCGAGTCTACAAGCTGTAAGAGCCTCTTTGCTGCTAAATGAGTGGCGCCTGTCCTCCCTCCCGATCCGTTGCGTGTCAGCGAAATCAGCAAACATTTTGCACTGTTGGCCAATACTCAAATTGAGCAACTGCATGGTACTCAAAATCGCTGGATATCCTTTGTTGAACATACCTGCAGCCATGTAGGTGGCGATTTCAACGACTTTTTGGCCGGAATTCTGGTGTTTTGGAGCGATGCGCTAGACTGTGGAGTCGAACGACTCGTTGCAATTTTGCGTGTGACCGCCTAAGCATCGCGTTAAAAGGTCATCGTTTGAGAGTTGTTCATAAATTGGGCGAATGTGCTTCTGAATTTTTTCATCAATCAACCGAGCAGGATGCTTAAAAAGTTCTAGTTAGTTCATGGGTTCAGCTTTGCGCCATTCACACGATCTGTCGACGCCTATTGGACAATTCTCGTGCTGAGGGGATTTGCCTGTTGAACAATAATGATCCAACGTTGCTATTATAGCTTCTTTCATCTTTTGGACAGAATCAATATTTCTTCTAATTGCCAGACCATACTAAATTGCTATTTTCTTGTATGACATCTTCCGCCAGCCGGTTCCTACCACCGAGCTTCTCTTTCTTCTTTATATTTCGAAGTCGTGTACCCATACGGTTTTGTACATGTCCCACGCAATTATTTTTTGTGACAGGGCAATGGTCACCGTACGGATTTGTGTTCAAGATACCCGCAAAAGTTTTCGAATCGCCGTCACCGATGTAATTTGTATATTTTACGCCAATTTTTTCGTTGGATTCTAAAAACATTTTTATGATAGAATCAACCTCCATCTTTCCTGCTGAATCTACGTGATTTAAGGAGCACGATTCTTTGTGATTGTCTTACTTTCATGCTTTCATATTTTCACTCTTCAAATTCGTCGTCGTCCAGTAGTACCGAATGAGAGTTCTTGCATCGTACAATGAAGTAAAGTCACGTTTTTTTCCCGATGTATCGCCGGACATTTTCAAATGAGTTTTGATTCTTCCTTTTTCTACATTCTTTTCCCTGTCCTCTTTGACAGCTTTCTCACTGAATATTTTGAACATCGGATGCCAAGTGAACGTGCTGCACTATTTTTTCGTACGTTGATTTCGCCAACCCTTGGCACAGGTTCATGGGGCCACAAAATACATTGATGCCTTCTCGTGTAACACCAAGTAGCCTCATAGCGAATACGAACCGTATATTTATTTCGTGACCGGTGTTTATTAACGGTCCTGAATTCGTTTCTCTTCGACCGCACATATACGATAACGTAATTTTGAAACCTAAACCTCGATGCCCGCTCTCTCCAAATGTTATGCTTTGTTTCCACGATCTGCAGATTACAATATCAGCAATCGCATGAAAAACTGAGAAATTCAGTGATTCTACAACAATGAAGTGGATTCACAATTATATCTTCACTGTTCGCAGTTGATAATTTTTTCGCGCTAGTGCTCGTATAAAACTCTCCATCGTCTGCTTTACTTGTGAATCGATTATCGTGAGTCGATTTTTTATCTTTTGGATAACTTGCCATGATGTTCTTACGACGTATACGCGCCAAGAATCGGAGCAAAACTAACCGTTGATGCTACAAGCTGCAATGTAGAAACACGTACACAGAGCTGTATGATACACCTTTATACTTCAATAAACCATGTTATAGCTCAACACAGCACTACTACGAAATCTAAGTATTGATCTGAAATAACCTTAAACCTTTCCCAGGTAAAAAATTCGGATTAGACGATCGAGGAGCGGAGCACTCACACACCTGCTCGACTGCTTAAAAGAACATGTAGCATTAACAAATCTGACATTAAAACACGATCTATCGTGAATATCACAAGTAAACATCTTTATTACGCAATTCGGGCTTTTATATATCTCCAAACGCTTTTATAAACTTTATGGAAAGAAATCAAATTCAAAGTGCTATGAGAAATCGTTATTCAAAGGGAGCGCTTTGGATATAAGGAATTGGGTCAGGGATGATATTTTTTTCCATGCACATTTTTAAATGTGAACAAGGTGTGATTTTTTTCTTCCAATGTTCGGTAATGGCCTAATAAACAGATGACCGATTCAGTGATTATGTTTAATATATCGATGTACAAAGTACACTCACGCACTTCCATTTTGGTTATGTATATAGAGGGTACATGGAGGCCAATACGCGGAATTGATTCCTAAAATGGATGATCTATACGCCATTTTTTAAAACTGTGTTTCAGTTTTCATAATTCATTCAATCCGACCCTCCATCTGTCTGTTCGTATCGAGTGTCGTGAGCACTGAATCTTATTTGACTGAATTTTTGAATTTGTTCTCGACATAAAAAACGAGAAAATGTGGACCACTGGTTGTAAACACGAATAAAAACGAAGCAATGTTTATTGGCAAATATTAAACCACTCATTGAACAATCATAATTCAACTCTGTGCACGACCTTCTGTTTTATCCATAGCTACTTAGAAAGATGCCAGGTCTTCATCTCTGATCTCAATGGAATTTCGCAAGTTTGTTAAGTGGGTCAAAATACTTGACACGTATTTTTTTGTTTCGGTGGAACCCCGTTTGTCATTGGGTTAAACGCAACCTTGAAAATCAGTTCCTCATGGTTTTTTTGGCAATTATTTTTAAACGGAACGAGATACGGAAAGATTTTAGATGGTAATAGTCTCTTTTTGTCGAATACTACATATACATTTGTAATGAGAACGATGCAGATAACAACAAATTTCATATTGTTTATTGTAAAAATGCATTTTTTTAAATGCGTATCAATGAAAGGTTGGATTTGATTGAGATGTAAATTAGCAGATATGTAGAGGATAAAAAGGAGCGGATACTTTTTTCCGATATTTCACAATTAAGGGATTGAAACCGCCCTTCAATTTTTTCTTCTAATATCGGCACATAAATTGCTAATCCTTTGAGATATCCGGATGAAACCGTGTTCATGTAAATTCATCCGATTACTCGATTGAATATTTTCGAAATATAGTGCCCCCGCCCGCCCGCTTCCTCATACGAATAGGAAATTCCACCCTTGAAGATTGGAGCATTTGAGGAAAAAATATTACGTATTTTGTCCATATACTACGTCCCTGAAATGTGATAAATCATGTTTGTTTGGGTACGTATGTTCGATTACTTTTTCGAATACATATCTTACTGATATAACATATCGAAAACATTCCAATGTTTTCGCCCATGCTCTTAAGGTATTTTCTTAACTTCATCATCGTCTTCCAATAATATAGGCGGAAACATTTAACCCCTTCGTTGACAGAGAGAATTCGACAAAAAGTGCCCAAAATGGGAGGAACATTCTTTTATCATGAAAACTTGTATTCTGGGGTTTTTGAGGGTGCTGATTACGAATCTGAACTCAAAATTCAGGACTTTAGAATGAGGAACAAATATGGCGAATGAAAATACAAATAATACAGATTGATTTAGATGAAACTCGGTACTCATAGATTGTGTAGGTCACTGATTATGAGTCTGAAGATTTTGAATTTTCAAATTTTAAGTTTAGATTCGTAATAAGCGACCTTAAAAATCCCGGAGTACTAATTTTCATCTAAATCAAGTAAAGTTTTTGATTTTTGTCCGCCATATTGGCGCCGCCATTTTGAATTTCCAAATATTGACTTCAAATTCGGATTCAGTGAGCCCAAAAACCCCCCAGTGAGGCTCCGATTTCAAATCAGAGCAAGTTAAATAGGGAAATAAAGGTTGATGCACTATTGCGTCAATGCCACACAGGGCACGGAATTATTTGACGCCCTATTGCGTCAATGCCAACAAAGGGGTTAAGAGAAATTCATTATACATATGCTACTTCTTTTGATTATTTGTTCATCGGTAAGTGTGCAAAATAACTACAGATTTTTATGGATTGTAGGTATGACGGTAGTGATACTCGTGAAAAAAAAAGTTTGCCCAAAACCCAAACAAACCCAAACAGCATTATCCACCAAATACAGGTTAACATCGCAATCAAATAGTATAACGAGGTCAGAAAAGTGTTCTTTCACACAACGGAATCCATTTATATCCAGGGGTTTCATCGACCCCTTCGTACCTGCAAGTATTGTTTGCATGTCGTATGCATATACAGAAGTAATTAGTGCATATTATTTACATGCAAGAATAGTTAAAACTTTAAGATTTTCCCCTGCACACCAGTTTCTCGAAAATCAGCCGGGCATTTACAACTTCAAGAATTCAGCAATAGTACGGATTTTATAAACAGAATTAGGGATATATACGTATACTTTTTGAAATTAACACTTGAAGTGATGAGTTGTTAATTTCCCAGATTTCGAAGCCAATCAAAATATATTTATTACGTTTGAACATCGTTTGGTCCAGACGAGACCCAAATTTGCCAGTATTTTCATTCAGAACGATCAACATGGATGTCAACTAATTTTCAAAACGTTTTTCTATTATTATATAGATACGAAAGAATTAGAATTTACGTACTCGAGTTTCTCACGAAATGTGTTGACATGCGATATTTTCGGCGAATCTGCTATAATTACTTATGCATGTAGCAAGAAATCTCTTTGGTGCAAACACTGTTCCACGAATATCACTACTGCTATATCGATAATCCATTTAAAAAATGATGTTTTGCACACTTACTAATAGACATATAATAAAAAGACGTAGCATATTACACAGTTAATTCCTTTCATATGTTTCCGCCTGCATTATTGCAACAAAATAATGAAGTTGAGAGAAAAACTATGAGAGCAGAGGTGAAGACTTTACCAAGTTTTAAATGTGTTATATCGTTAGGATATCTGTCCGAAAATGTAAGCAGAATATCCGTACATGAAATAAACATGGATTGTCACATTACAGAGACAATATTCAAAAATACAACATAGTACTGTTTTCCGCAAATGCTCCAATCGTCGCGAGAATGAAGATTGGTTTTGATAAATATCTAAACAAGTAATTGAATGCATTTACATGGACACGAACTTAACCGAGTATCCCAAACTGTTAGCAATTCAGGGGCCGATATTGACCAAAAAATGGAGGGTGGTTTCGGCCCCTTAATCGTGAGATATCGAAGTACACACGCACACACACATCCGCTAGTTTTAAAATTTATGAGTTGTGCGTTTCACCATTTAAAAATATGCTTCCGTCAAAAATAAATAAAAACGTGTCCTCTATTTTTAACCCCTCTGCTAAATTCCATCGAAATCATTGGGCGCGGTTTCCTTGTTATTATCTATTGTCACACTCGATAAATGTTGGATGTGACGCTAATTGGAAAATTTTTAGGATAATTCCTCATTGTTTTACGCCTTCGATTGCTCTGTGTGCTTAGTTTATCATGTATGTGTATGTTTCGATAGCATATTACGTTTATACATGTACTGTGTTAATCAGCATGTTTACAGATATCTGAATAAATAGTGGCAGCAGTAAGAGCGTCGTTCGAATAGCGAGGTTGAACCAACACAGAAAGCATTCGAATATCAATCGTGCGGGCATTCATATTATCTGGTTTTTTTTCCTAGGATGAAAATTTTTTAAGCTTTTCCGTCTCGCGGAGCTGCAAAACACATTATCTCGTATTTGCGTGAATTACCCTACTAACGTTTTGTTTTTAGTTATTCAATTCTGTCTTCAACGCGATGGCCTCTAACTGCGAAACTGAAATCTTGTGGAATTTTTTTTTCATTATGCATACACGGAGCACAGAATAAATTGGTGATCGTTCAGGATGAATTGCGATGCACAAAAAAACGATTTCACTTGACTTATAGCAAGCGAGTAATACTAGAGTCACGAACGATCGTTTTCCCAATGTATGAACGGTCTTGATGAGGCACTGTGAATAAGGCCATTTGCGTTGAAAAAAACCTCTTTGTCAAGCAGGCACGACTGTCAAAATTCTATTATGCGAACCTCCAAAATGTTTAACGCAATCAACCTACTTTAATCATACTTTGCGAAAAAATGATGTGCATTAACTGTGCGGCTCTTCTTCAATACTTAATTTGGAAACGGCTGTTTTCGGCGCCATTCGATCTACCACTGAGTGGTTATAGTTTTCGCGGTAACCGTAACCAATCATTTGAAAAAGTTGCGCTTAATAGTCGCGTGATCGATTAATGAACCATGATACATTTCGCGAAAAGTGTAAACAGTCGAATCTTATGCCCAATATGCGATCGGTTTGCGGTTGCACATATGATTCATCTAAATGATTCGAAAGCCACGTGTATAAGGATCACTAAGGATCTCACTGAGGTTGCATTGGGTAAACACTTTGCGCGAGGCAATTCTCAGCATTCTTTTTGAATCAGCAAACCTCAATTTTTTTTAAATTGAATCCAGATCTCTACTGACATGAGGCATAGTGAGAATCGTTGAAAGAAGAGAAATGTACGAGTAAAAAAAATATTTAAAAAATACAAACTTCTATTTTATGTACTAAAAAGTATAAAGTAATTTTTTTGACCAAGTCGCCTATAC
The DNA here is from genome assembly GCA_944452715.1 of Ophion slaviceki. Classification (NCBI taxonomy): domain Eukaryota; kingdom Metazoa; phylum Arthropoda; class Insecta; order Hymenoptera; family Ichneumonidae; genus Ophion; species Ophion slaviceki. Next base: position 45,557,781 of record OX101786.1, read on the forward strand.
GTCATCATAAATAAATGCTTGGGTTGCTCAACTTTTTAAATGTTTAATCATTTTGATCAATTCAGTCTCATTAACCCTATTTAATTTAGCACAATAGTAATTAGAGAAATTATTATCACACGTTTATACTCAGTTTCAGGATTTTTAATTAAGAAATCTAAGGTTGTTTTACAGTAAATTAAATTCAGTTGATATGTTAACGGATTTATGTAAATTATAGATTATATGTCCAAATTTTGAACGCCCCAAGCTTTTATTTATAGTCACGTATAGGTGTCTTGGTGAAAAAAATATTGTCTATTTATCAGTACATTCAATAAAGCCTGTTTTTTTAATATTTTTGTTTTACATATAAATTATTTTTTATTTTTGAGTGTAGTTGAAACTAGTTGTTATTAGTAGTTAACTAGTTTACGAGTTTGTACGTTAGGAACATCAAATGTTTTTAAAAAATAACAAAGACTAATTGGGATTGAACGTATGACTAATTGCCGCATATAAACTTTTCACATACAAACATAGTCGGCTACGATTTTTTTGTATGCGTTAGTGACATTTTATATGGAGAATTCGATATCGCTAATTTTACATGAAAAATTGAACATGTTGTGGATATTTAAAAACTCTAAGTTGTATCATGCATTGCCACATTTTAGATGCATGTATGCTAAATTTCAGAGCTCTAAGTAGTCGGGAAGTGGGTGAAATATCGATTTCCCGTTTTGCATCTCACAGAAAGTCAAGTTAAATAAAAGCTTGTAAAAAATTTCATAATCGCGTACTCTGATGAGCAGTAATTGCAACAAACGTAACCACAATAGCAACAACAACGATGTAAAAAATAATAACGAACGCAAAATAGAATAACTAATCATTTTTCACCTAATTATATTTCTTACTTCAAATTGATAGTCGTACCTCCTTAACTTGTCGTTGGTCTCGAAGCGAAGAAGAGGACTGTTACTCGAATGTGGAATCGCTTTCGGAACACGATGAAACCTTATATTCGGTGTTTCAATGGTTTTTTAAAAGTTTTTTTTTTATTAATTTTTAAATAATAGGCAAAACTCCGTGGTATGCTATTATTGACTTGTAATCGAAGTCTTCAGTAGTCGGCACGTCAATTACTCAGTATGGGACAATAATCGTCTACATCGTGATTAATAATCGTAATTGTAATGGTGATTCATATTATTTATAATAATCGTAATAATAAGATCATAGTAATAATAATCGTAATAATAACAATAATAACAACAGTGATATTAATAATAGTTATTGTGTAATAATAAGTCATTGTAATTGTAATAGTACTAATGATGACGGCAGAATCAGCGATTTTAGTATTTAATGGCTCGATGCCGATACTAATTATATTTTTCGATCTTCGTATGTGTCAGATGATTTTCCACAAGGATCTTTATCATCTTCATACATATTGCGTGACGACTGCCATGGAAAAAAAAAACAAACATACTACGGACCACGCGTCGTCGCACCTGCAGTTGGGCCCTGGACTTTTCTTCCAGTGTTGTGTAAAAACCGAAATTGATCGTCGCATGAAAAGAGATATGCAAGCGCGAAGCCCTGTTTCCTTCCCGCAGAAAAATTATTTGAATTCTAGTTCTTTCTTGTTATGTCGTCCTCGATTCTTCTATCCTATTACGCTTCATTTGTTTTACGCCTTCTATATAAAATTACTTCCCACTGAACTTTATTCAGGTTTTTTAAATTTATTATTCCTTCAAGCTTGTCTCGGTAGCGATGACTTCAGACGATGAGAGAAGAAGTTTTCATTCTGGTCGACGACGCCTTGAGTAACCGATTCCACGAGCGAGGAAGGGTTAGCAAAAGAAGGTAAGCGTCGGTGGTGGGAGGAAGAAGGTGGCGAGTCGATCAATGTGGCTTGTTTTTTTTGTTTTCGCTCGCAGATAATTCTCGTATCGAAAAAGAATGATCCTCGTTTGTTTCTCCTGTTTGTTTTTTCTTCAAGTATTGTATATTGCGACGACGAAGGTACATGTCAGCTTGTTGTATTTATTGTGTAATCGCTGCACGTCGAAACTCGTCCTCGAAATTTTTATCATTTTCAAGGATTCACTTTCTCTGCCTCACATCCGAGTCCTTGTTGGGCGTCGGCTTGCTAAATTGGGGGAAAGATAAACATTTAATGATTCGTTTGATTTTCTCAGTATCAATGATCTTAAACGAATATGAATACACATATATGCACATATCTCTTTCGCGATGTCGATGAAATGGATGACACCGATTACGCAGGAGGATTGACAGCGAGGATCCAAATACCGGAAAGGGTTTTTCTACTTTTAACACTTCGCATGCTTTTACGGTTGCAGCAATCAGGATGAGTTGTACACAAGCAGTATTAACCCCACTTTCGGCCAATATTTTTGTTCATTCGACACAAGTACTCTTCGGAAACAGGTGGGATGCGTAGCGTGAATCAGTGATTGTGCAATGCGAAAAGCAAAGATGAAGTATTTTCTTTCGTATGCATACTGTAGCAACGAGTCGGACGGGTTGAGTATTCCAAGTACTTTGCATTAAGATTCATAATATGCGCATTCATTTCAAATATTATTAATTATATGAAAACTTATTACAATCTCGTTCTAAACAAAGTATTTTTATCCTGATCTTTAAAAAAGAAACAACTGTCGCGCACGGATATAGTTGATCGCGAAATTCATATGGCCGGAAAACAACGAGCGTCACGAATAAATTCTACACGATGCCAAAAATCGGCATTAGGAATTGCTAGTAATTCTAGTGCAGATTCGATGTAACGACAGACTATCGAGAGTACTCGCCCTGTTTGAATCTGGTAGAATTATTATTTATAATATAGTATTAGAAAGTCAATTTGCGTCTAGATCATTGTTTAAAATCGTATTTCGTACGAAAGATCTTCTTTACCCTCGTAGGAAGCGCGAGAAAAAATAGCTCTCCCAACATAAATGGAGGAATAAAGATCATAATCGCGTGAGTGGAGAAAAATTGGGGCGCACGAGATGGGTCCGGTCTGAAAGTGCAGAGCGCATCATGGAGGAAAAACGAAGTAAAGAGAGAGAAGTCAATAAAACCAGAAAAAAATGGCTAAATGAGAACGGGGCGAGTCCCGTTCGTGAAGCTATAGTACCTCATTTCTTACCCGCTTGATCGATCGTCAACTATCAAGCTTCTCCCCCCCCTCTCTCACTCTCTCTCTCTCTCTCTCTCTCTCTCTCTCTCTCTCTCTCCCTCTCTCCCTCCCTCTCGCTCCCTCTCCCTCTGCGTCTCTCGGTCGCTTTTCACTGGAGGTGACGATTTCAACTCTCCTAAATGGACATTCCTAGCCCACTTTGATGTAAACGACCCAGAGCTTTACACCAAAGCAAGCGAGAGAGAGAGAGAGAGAGAGAGAGAGAGAGAGAGAGAGAGAGAGAGAGAGAGAGAGAGGGAATGAATAAGAGGAAAAGAGCCGCACTCTCTCTTGTCATCGAGCAGCCATGCGGACGAGATATCAGGGCGATGTCGTCGGCGCTCATCAATATTCAGTACTGAAGGTTATATATATTTTTTTTCGTTCCCGAAAATAAAATATTGTGAACGGTAATTGGATGCATCTATGCATTTTACTTGTGAATTGTTGGTCTCCAAAGGAACAATGAACCTTTTCATTTCGAATATCTGCGAAATCTATGAGCGGCGGCATCACAGGCTTTTTCCTAAAAAAAATCTAGGTGGTAATGAGAAGCTAAGCACCTCGCGGTATCAGGATCTGACAGGTTGCCGGTGAACATCATCGGACCTAACAATAAGTCATGTTCGTCCCATCAAGGACCCTGTGCTCAAACAGCGTTACTGTTTTCATGGGTAAGTTCATCATAATTTTTTGCTTTCCTCTTCATTTTTATTACGAAACTAAGGTTTTTCTGAAATTTTTTGGTTTTTTTCCGAACCGTTTTCTGTGTCTTTAATTTCTTTTTTAATGTCTGAGTACTTATACTCGAACCGAGGTTTGGGTTTGCAGCCCGTGTTATTCAAGTTTCCCAAGATGGGAAAAAGAAACGTGCAAGAAAGAGCGGACAAACTGGACAAACGCGATTGTTGATCGTTTTGCCATTGGAAGTCTAACAAAAAAGATATAGCGACGTGAGTTTTGCAGAAGAGCATCGTGTGCGAACCACCAGCCGCACATTATCGTTCCGACAGTACAATCTAAACCTCTTCATATTTGCGCGGTCCAATAATATGTTTAAGGATCTTTTAATTTTTGGTGACAACTATATTCATTTACGTTCAATCTCAACTTTTCTGTACATTTATCACACGCATAAATCCTACAATATATTCTCCACTTTCAGTCCATAAAGTAATCACACTTTTTGGAGCAAATCCCAACACCTCCCAGGTACATACTACATACTCTTGACAGCTCATAGTTTAACACGGCAGTCAACGTGTTAAGGTGTAAAATTCTGAAAGTTAATTTTAATATCTATGTAATTCAAAGTTATGCATTTTTGAACGAAGCCAGTTTTTCCAGCATTGTGTAACAAGTTCTCATTTCGGTTTTGAAAAAAACATTAAACATTTGACCGTATTGATTTTTGGGTAATGCAGTGCACGGTTTAAGAAGTAACGCTGATATTTTCTCAATGTTTCAAAGTCGAAGAAAGTTTGAAAACTTGGGACGATCTTTAAAATCGGTGTTCATACCAAGACTGTGGAAAATAAGTGTTCACACGGAGGGTTAATGGTGTTGTTCTGGGTTTTTTTAAAGTATTTTCTGAGGCTTTTTCTGTTGGTAGCCCATGACCTTTCATTAGCATATTTTTTTTTGCCAGGCTACGAGCCCGAGCGTCATGGTTATTCGATCGTACTATCAATTTAATCGGCGTTACTCGAGTCAAGTTCAGATTATTGAACTTGATCTCAGATTTTGCTATGGCATATGCCAACTTTTTCCTCGTAGCTTTCCTCGTACCTCCCGATCGAATGGAGATCACGTAATTTTCTTTCTCAAATTTAGACATTCTCGGCATCCGAAACATTAAGCAATTTGGGTGAGATCTTAAATGTTTGATTTTTTTATTGACTCTAAACTCGCGCATGGAAAAAATGCAAAAATTCCTTCATCAGGAGCAGTACTAAGAAAATTCGCAATTAATAAAAATTAGAAACAAAGAACACGTGAGCAAAAAAGTGAATATCATAGTTTCCAACAGTTTTTGGTGAAAAGGAATCTTAAAATGTACACGACATTCGATTAAACCTTGTAACATAAACAATTCGAGCCAATAAAAGAAAACTGAGCCTTGTTCGATATTCGACAACGTTTTGTACGTACATTTACGATTAAATGTAATGGTTGCCATATTGACAGTACGTTTATAAAGTACACGATGAAAAAAAAAGTTTGGTTTGCTTGAAGAGCAAAGAAAAAAGTGTTTTTCAAATGAAGTAAAATCTTGTATAAAAGACTACGTGTCGAGTGAAACATTGAGATTGCTGGGAGTTATATCAATTTTGATGCGTACAAGTTTTTATTTCAACTTCACGTTTGCAGAGTCTTTTTTACGAGAACGTGGCCTTCTTCAGTCGAAAAGGTATCTTTTGGCAAGGGCCTCTTTCTTATTCCCATTGTTGGATTTCGTGTGTGGGTCACGACGGCAGGGTCAAATTTCGGTTCTAAGAGCGACACAATGGGATGTGCGTAAAAAGACCCTTCGAACGATGGTGAGCCATCGGTGGTTGAACGACAGCAACATTTATTTTAGATGAAAGATCGTGCCGGGTGCGTCTTTTGGCTTGTTAGTGATCGATATGGGGCCAAGAAAAAGTTATATTTCCTCTCTCTCTCTCTCTCTCTCTCTCTCTCTCTCTCTCTCTCTCTCTCTCTCTCTCTCTCTCTCTCTCTCTCTCTCCCTCCCTCCCTCCCTCTCTCCCTCTCTCCCTCTCTCTCTCTCTCTCTCTCTCTCTCTCTCTCTCTCTCTCTCTCTCTCTCTCTCTCTCTCTCTCTCTCTCTCTCTCTTTGTTTGATTATTGAATTATTTGACTGTCACGGGTTCGACGCTTGTGGTTGACGGAGGTGCCGATCTCATGGGAGAATTTCGTCGTGGTTCTCTCGAAGGTGAACGATATTGCACTGTCTTGTACACGGGACTGAAGGATTCCGGTGGGGTAACGGGTGGACGAACCGGAAGGTCCGAGGGTGGAAGTGGACCCAGCAGAGGCAGGTGGAACGATGCCGAATTTTCATTCCGGGATAAATCGTTTCCGCTTCAATCGAGGGAAAGAAAAAAGAACCCTCAATCACAACCATCACTATATGTTCTCGTTCGAATTTACATTTCGTTTCTCTTCGATTTCACAAAATCGAGCAAAAGATGAATAAAATTTAACGTTGAAAAAATGGCAGATGGAACAAAAAACGTCGGCCGCGGAATTTCACAACGGAATAGAGAGGTAGAAACGCCATTGTCGAAGGACCTATCTTTGTTGATTCTCCACACTGCATCTACTTTCTAATCATTTCCAAAATTATTCACCGAAACAAGCGCAACGAGAATAAGAGCGTGTAAGGTAGGGCAGGAGCAACATCTACACAAAATTAATTTCATGATAATTATATGAACATTATTTTACGAAAAACGTGTCACTGAACTGTCAACACATATGGATGGGCGTGTACAGCGATGTCTGAAAAATCGTAAATCCATACAGCATGATTTTTGCAAGCTAGCGATCTATTGTTATTCTATTTTTATTCATTAGAATCTTCGCAATGTCTTATAGGTATTTTTTTTACGACGCTCTTTTTTTCATCGACAAACTTAGATGAACCAATGACAAATGTTGCAACTAATTTCGCACAGAAGCCGTTGTTTGCTCTATTAATTTTTTATATAATATTTTTTCGATCAAAGTTCAGTGGAATGAGGAGATTTCATTATTTTATTTTGGGTTCCACCGAAACGTTCATATAATTAAGGAACAACACCACTGTGACGGCTTCGAAAAATCGATTTTTTAAAACCATCTAGAAAAATCTAAAATACATTTAAGATTAAGATGCCGTTGGACCCAGGTCGAAAAAATAATTATTTTCGGAGATATTGAATATTTTGTGGAGCGGTGCAGCACTCCGTGACGCTCGGGGTCCTGCGCAGCTGTGCGCCTCAGGGTCGGCAGGTATACCGGGATATATAAATTTGAGCAGAGACGATTTGCTGCAGCGTTGTTTGGGCGGCTTCACGCAAAACAACAACGAAAGCTACAACAAATCAGTTTGGGCAATAGCCCCCAAGTGTCAGTCCGGGAGCAAAAAAATCGTCGATATTGCAGCTGATATCGCGGTATTATTATTCAATAATGGCCTGAGAAGCCTCATGAAAGTTTTGGAGACGTTGGGGATAACTATCGGCCCAAATTGTTTCAATTTTTGCGTTGAAACCGACGCAGCGCGGATCGAGCTGGCGGAGCGCTCGCTCACAGACGCTGCAAAAGTGGCAAGAAGAGCCTCTACAAGTTCGAGAAAAGATGCTAGGGACAATGATTTGCTTCTTGAAGGCTAGCTATATGGTGCCGGCATCGCTGATTAAAGGTAAAAATTTTTTTTTCCAATTTATCGCATAAATTAACAAACCTAAAACTTTGAACGCGTTTTTCTCAAAACCACTTTTTTGAGTGCGGCACGCACCAGAACTCGAGCAATTTTTATCCGATCGACTTCAAATTTGGACTGCATCAATAAAAGTAGATTATCTAAAGAAGTACATAGGATTTTTTCGATATCTCAATAATAAAAAAAAGTTATAGCCTATTTTCGACGAGAAATTTTGCTCGAAAATCGTCCTTTAATTTCAAAAGCGTGTCTAGTTTTTAAAAATCAATATTTTTTCAAATCCCTATGTACTTCTCTTCAAAATATCATATTATTAACGAAAACACTCGGTATTTTTTTTCAGATCGACTTTGAAAAGAGTTCTTCTGCATGCCGCGAACCACTGCAGAGGCAACAGTACCTAACGCGGGAGCCTCCCCAGCGTCACCATGGGGCGTGAAAAATTTGAATTTTTTTTTTATGTATCTTCAATAAAGAACGAACAAAACAAAAAAAAATTTCGAATATCTTTTTTTTCTCACAAAAAAAATTCTTGAAAAATGGCAAAAAAACAGGGGGTCACAGTGGTGTTGTGCCTTAATAAAACCGGGTGGTTATAGGCGCTAAAAATTGTGGATAATTTTTGTTACGCTTGCATAGTGGTTCAACGCAGCACGTACATGGAACATTATTTCAAAATCTAGAGACAGCTTCATAACAATGTTGTGCAAATTAACAAATTTTTTCAAACGTCATCAAGATCAAACAGAGATGTGTGGAAAATAGTTTAATGATGTTTATATCTTAGGCAATTAACATAACATTTTTGCAGGCAAACAAAAATGACGTATTTTTTGTTTTAAGCAAACGGTGACGGAATAAACCCCGTAGGTGGAAACAACGATGAAAGGATGAAAACGAAAAGCATGCACAAAGCCGAAATAATTGGATATGAGGAAACGCTAGGAAAAATCGAATGATATGACACGCAAGAGACACAAGGAAAAGAAAATACGAAAAGCACGAGACTCACGTATCGGGGCTCTGATCGGTGTCGGATTCCTCGAGTTCAGCCTTGTTACGTTTCTTCTCGTAGATAAGTATGATGGCGCAGAGTACGAGTACCTCGGCGCATATGCCCAAAAATGGCCAAAGCGCGGCAAGTTTGTCTTTGACCCTTAGAATGGTGGTTGCACTTGCCCGATGGTTCGCGTCGAGATCGGCCCAATCGTAAGCGACGAAACACGTCACGTCACCGTGATCGCTCATCTCGATATTATCAACGTTGAGTATAGCACGATTGATGCCCCTCTCTTCGTCCCGCGACAGTCTGACTCGGCCCTCGCTCGAGTTATAATTTTTGCCAGCAAATGTCCAGGTAATCTTGGCGCCGGGTGACAATCTACCACCACATACGAGATGAAGTTTCTCACCTTCGACAACGCTTATCGATGTGCCTAGTACTGCTGTTGGCTTAGCTGCAAATCAACGGAGAAATTAGACTTTTGCTTAATTTTGTTTCTGGCTCCTCTTGCATTCGTGTCGTGTTCACCTACTACATACATAATAATCTAAAACAAAATCTTATTATAGGAAAAAATGATTATACAAATGTGAAACGACCGAACTGAATGCGATAAATACTTAAAAACAATTGAGCATCGTCCATCTGTCTGTTTGTTACGTTATATAACAGGACAACTATATTCAGAAGTAATTGATTTTCTCGGGGGAGGAGTTTTTGTTAGGGTCTAGGGAATAAAAGGGACGCGGGGTATGAAAGTAAAACTTTCTACAAAACCGAAACACTTGTGAAAATAATTGATAACAGGCTTTGTTGGCGGCGAAGCCAGTATTTAGTCACCTTAACCTATGGGTTAGGTTATTTTCAATGTGCCTTCGTAAAGAGCGTGATTTGATGTTTTAAAAAGGGTCCGGTTACGCATTGAAGTAGAGTTTGGTATCTTGTTTGGTTTGCGCATAATTGTTGAACTTCAAACTTACTTAATTTTTTTCGTCTAAAATGGAATTTAAATTTCATTGTTCATTGTCAAAAATGTGGCAGATATAACTCTCTATATCAAAACAGATTGTTGTATTTTTCCCCGAAATTAGTTGACAGTAGCCATAGTAATTTTGCTTGGAAGAAAAATCAATGCTATGTTCGTGAATTCATATTTCTAAACGAAGAGGCTACGCGAATATGTGGGCCAAGGTGCACACTTCGCTCATTATCGGAGTGCAGTACCTACAAAGTCATTTCTTTGGAGGTACATAGTCCGTGACTGACAATAAGGGGTCAAAATTTTTCATTCGTTTTTAGATGGTGTTGCGTAGCGTTTTGGATGCTCCATTCAACATGACTCTACTCAGAGGGCTGCGCTTTGTTTTTATCGACATTTTATATCTACGAAAAAAAAATATTGAATAAAATGTATTTACAGAACTGGCGCCATTATTATTGCTGATGATTATAGATCCTTAAAAATGGATTTGTTCAAACTTCTGGAACATAAACGCCAGCATACCGGCGTGCGTATTTCATAGAAATCGAAGGTAATTGTGAAATGTAATTTACGAATGAAGAACAGTAGCGTTCTATAATCATTAATGTTTATCACAAGCGAACCTGCCGGAAAAGTTAGTATCCTTACAAAGTTTAAAAGTGGACTGAAGGATTCGGGTCGAAACAGTTGTTGCAGAAATCGCAAGAATTTTTTATGAGAGCCATTTTGCAAGTAGTACATCGCTGTCACTGAAAAACCCCGTAATCGGAAAAAATAGAAGAAGGCCAGATTTTGAAAGGTGACTCTGTAGGTGCCGCGGGTGATAAATCCAAGTTTACCTAAAAATCGGGATGTAGGGTTTTTTAAGGGGATGGGGGTGGGTTGATGCCAAACCACAACCCCTACGAGGTCGGCGCCATGAGACAAAATGTTCAAAAAACCGGGCTTTACTTCTGTCCATAGCGCCGAAATCGCGGAAGTTCATTTTGGGGGTGAAAAAGTGGGCTAAAATTTTGAAAAATCAGTTTTAATTTAATGACTCTTTGGGCATAATTCGTACATTTTTCTTTAAATGGGAACGTTGTAGTCCTTGAAAAGACACGTCGATCGAGGATTTAATCATCACTCTCCAACAATATCTTCACCCCCAAAAGAATAGTCTAAATACAAAAAAAAATGATTTATCGAATAACTCAAAAACAATCGATTTTTCGCGTGTAGTCTAAATGTACAAAATGTAGAGAATAATTTTATCTATGTTTTCGTTGCTATGGACCACCCTTAAGTGTTGGTTTTCCAACCCCTCTCGGGGGTTGAAAATAAGAAATGAAATTCTGGGAAAACTATTGACTGCACGAATTTACCGCCGTGGAACAATTTGTAGCTTGATTCCTCAGCTACAGTTTTGTCCACAGCTCCAAACTCGTATTTCTTTATTTTCGGTCAATAGTATTCCAGAATTCCGTTTTGAACTTTCAACCCCCGAAAGGAATTGGAAAAAGCAAAACTCAAGGGTGGTCCATGAAAACGAAAATATAGAGAAAATTATTCTCTACATTTCGTACCATTAGACCTTCCCCGAAAAAAACGATTGTTTTTGAGTTATTCAATAAACCATTTTCTTTTTTATAATTCTACAATTTTCTTGAAGGTGAAGGTAATATCAGAGAGGTATGATCAAATACTCTATCGACGCGTCTTTTCAAGGGCTACAACGTCCCCACTCGAAAAAAAATTATGATTTTTTTCTGAAGAGTTATTGAATGAAAACTGATTTTTCAAAAGTTCACCGCACTTTTTCACCCCCAAAATGAACTTCCACGACTTCGGCGCTGTGGACAAAAATTAGGCTCGGATTTTTCTGAACATTTTGTCTCCCGGCGCCGATCGCGTGGGCGTTGTAGTCTGGCATTAATCGACCTCCATTCCCGTTCATCCCCTAAAAAAACCCTACACCCCGATTTTTAGGCAAACTTGGATTTAGCACCCGCGACACCTACAAAATCATCTGTCAAAAAACTAGCCTTCTTCTAATTTTTTTCCGATTCCAATATACAGCACGACTGTACTAAAGTGAATGGAGCATAATCGAAAGAAATCAATTGAGGAAAGCACGTACAACCTTACTAGGCTGTAAAAGTTTGACGCAGACAGTTCAACGATGAGGATTACAAGTGCAATCGTTCAGTGCGACGGAATACCAAACGAAGCAAAAGTCACCAAGATCGTGGCAAAGTCTACGCCCAGAGATTTATGACAACCCAGAGAAGTACTTACGAACGATTCGATAACGAGCGGTGACGTTTCCGGAAGTGGTTGTGTTGCAAGTGTAATTGCCGAATACGTCGTCGTGGTCTTTAAGAAAGAGAAGGGTGCCGTTTTCATTGTAGACTTTTACCATGTCCTCTTTATCAGCGAACACCGTACGGACGTCAACTCCCTCTTTCTGCCATTCGACAGTTTTGTCGGCAGCGGTGCGATTCTCGCACTCGAGGCTCATCGTTTCTTTGGGCACGAGAACTTTGATTTTCGTCACTGTTCGAACAAGCATTTCAAAACGAACAAAAAAATGAGTTTCACAAACACAAAGCTAAAAAATGTATAGCAATATTTACAGCTCTTAAAATTGAATATTGTTTTAGGAATATCTGAAAAAAGTACATAAAAAAATCTGTGCATTCCTACAAACTCAGTAAGATGCATTTTTCGATCGTACCGCATTGCGTAACCCTAGTCATTAATGACACGCAGTGGAACTATATTATGTTGAGTTAACAGTTACACCTAGCTCATGCTCGGAAAATGAGGAACTTCCGTGAATTTTTTCTGGGATAACGTGTGCAGGTTAAAAAAAATGTTTTTTATTTAAGAGTATGGTTTAAAGTGTCTCTCACAATTTTTGTATTTTAAAATATCTACACGGAGAAAACAGGGGCCTCGAAGTTTAGAATTAATACTATGCTTCTAAAAAAAATATCATTAAATATCAAAAAGTATTGAATGGAAGATAAAAATTGTAATTATGGTATAGTAATAATGAAGAAATTTAAATTTTAACCTACGATATGGCACGCAAACTGATACAAATAATACATTTTATTCGGCATATTGTGATTTTTTGTAGTATTCAAAAAATATTTTACCCACGTGATTGGAACAATTAGTTTTCAATATTCTACAAAGAGTACGGTATAAAGAGTCACATTTTACTAACAACTTCGTAATATTTTTCGCTATACGCCGAAGAGTTATGCTATGCGTATAGTGAAATCTATACATATAAGAAGATTCATGCTATACGTATAGTAAAATCCATATGAAAATATAGCGTGTAATAAAGGTTGGTGTTTTACAAAAAGTATGGTATAAAGAGTCACATTTTGATAATAACTTCATAATATTTTTCGCTATACACCGAAGATTCATGCTATAGGTATAGTAAAATCTATATGAAAGTGTAGCGCGTAATGTAGGTTGGTTTTTTCCAATAAGTTCTATCCCCCATAAACTGCATGTTACTCTGGAGTATAAAATCTAACCCTATGTGGTATAGCAAATTGTCAAATCGAATTGGTGTTTCCTACTTTAATTCTGTAATGTAAATTCGAGGTTAGTTTACAGCAACCTTTAACATTTTTTACTACATTTAAAGCGATTACTATCATAAAGATTGCCGTAGTATCGTTAAAAGTATCATGGTGTCTATGACATTAATTGTTAAACATATAACGGTGCAATTTTCTCGTTCCCCCCACCATTCTCCTATTTCCATTCTTTTTGTATTCACGCGCGCTGTGAGAATATTTCTCGTTCTCTCTCTTTTTTTTCACCATGCACATGACGGGAAGAATTTCCGGTCATATACGAGTTCTCATAAAGAATTGTCAACTCTCCGTATATTTTATATTATTCAAAATTAGATTACTATTACATAAGATATAATAATATATACAAAGCAGTGATGGAATTTCTAGAATTTTGATGATGGAACCTAGAGTTTCTATCCTGTTGTTATATTGGATATGTTTAATATTTATATATTTCTTATTCATTTATGTATGCCATAAGTATGATTTATTCGATTTTTGGGCAAAGTTCGTCGCCGTGGGCCACGCCCCAGCTGGATCTTTATTCTCAGTTTTGTTTACTTTTGTAGAGGATACGGGATCTTTCCACTCTCCCCGGAGCTCTCACGTATACGCGACAACGCGGCAAAACGGTTTCTTACAATTAGTATAGTAAATTTTCTTCGCCACTCAGATACAAAATCTATCCAAACAGTATCGTAGGTGTATATGAAAATCCTGTTTCGTCGTGTCGAGAGGACCGCTTTGTTCTTTAGTCGAGTTTCAACAGTCGAAGAAAGCGGTCATCGTGCATCAGCAATGTCAGCTAGTGTCTAGATACGCAGTTACGCAGTTACACAGTTACACAGTTACACAGTTATTATTCGACATCGTCAAGTGTCATCGATTAATGGATTTGCAATCAATTACAAGTACAAATGTAGAGGCGTACGTGGGGTTCGAACAAAAACACTCGACGCACCGTTGAAAAGAAAGTGGATAAAAATATCTCCTTTATTAATACAGGGAACGTTAGAAAGAAAAAATAATCCGTGGAATCGTTCGTCACGTCAGCGTGATTTCGGCGGGAATGAAGAAGAGACGCCACGCGCGTTATAGAGGGCGTGAGCGCGGTGTAAGCGTCGCGCACTAGGGCCATCTAGTGAGTCGCCATTAGACGCGACATTTGAATTGGTGTGATGTCGAATTCCCACACTCCCCCTCGATTCAGAACGTCGCTATTCCGAGGATCCGATTCTCGTAAGACCCATGGCGTCCAGATACTTGATTTGCTTCTGTTTCGGGACGCCCTTCGTGAGGACATCTGCTGCCATGTCCGCGTTGGGCATGTACGCGACCTCGACGTCACCGTTCTCGATGATCTCTCGTACGTAATGATGACGTACATCGATGTGCTTGCTCCTTCCGTGAAATACGGGATTCTCAGCGAGCTTGCGTGCTCCGATGTCGCAGAAGACTCGTACGCCTGCTATTTCGGCGAAGCCTAACTCGACCAGGAAGCGCCTTAGATACGTGGCCTCCTTGGCCGTCTCGGATAAGGCCATGTACTCGGCCTCCGTTGAAGATAGTGCCACGCTTCTCTGTTTTCTCGATTCCCACGAGACGGGGCACCCTCCGAGGATGTAAACGTGACCGGTGTATGATCTCCTGTCGGTAGGGCAGTTGGCCCAGTCCGCATCGACGTATCCCAGTAGCGGCTTTCCAGTGCGATGATACTCGAGTCCCATGTTTTTCGAACCTTACAGGTATCTAAGGACTCTCTTGGCTGCCAACCAGTGTTCGCTTCTGAAACATGCACAGAACTGGCTCAAGCTGCTCACGGCGTAGGCAATGTCGGGGCGAGTGCACACGGCAAGATACATTAACGAGCCGATTAGCTCGCGATACGAGAGCCCTTCCTCCTCTGGACTCGGATCGTCGTTACTCTTCGTGAGTTGCGATCCCGGTTCGATGGGGGTACTGCCGGGCTTGCAGTCAGTCATACCGAACCGTTCGAGGACATCTTTGACGTATCCGGCCTGACAGATCGTGATTTCGTCACCGTGCCGAGCGAATTCCATTCCCAAGCAATAATTCACGTCGCCGAGATCCGATACTTCGAATACGCTGGAAAGATGTCGTCCGAAATTGATGATTTCCCGCTCGTTACGTGAGGCGACGAGAATGTCGTCCACGTGGGCGGAGATGATGATCAGGTTCTCTCCGCTCCCCTTGAAGGAGACGCACGTCTCTGTTGACCCTGTTGTTCCAACAGCGACCGGCCTGTCGCAGTCCGTCGAGGGCCTTGTTCAAAAGACACACCCTGTTTCCTTTTCCGATTTCGTCGAGCATCGTTTCGAGCATCGTGTGTACGATATTCTCGAGGGCCTTCTCCGTGTACTTTGGAATTTCCATGAGGACCGTTTCCTCTAATTCTCCGTTGAGGTATGCAGTTGCAACGTCGAATTGTCTTACGTTCAATCCGCGTTCGGCTGCCAATGCTATGAGAATTCTTACGGATCCGAGTCGCGTCACGGGCGCGAAGGTCTCGCTGAAGTCTAGACCCGGATGTTGTGCGAATCCCCTTGCGACCAGACGGGCCTTTCGATAATGGCCCACGTGTCGTTCCGGACAATCGACTTTATCTCCGACGCGATTGCCCGATGCCACGCGTCGGCCTCCGGTCCATGACCGGTTGCTCAAGTGGTACTTCAGCGTGACACGATAGTTCCTCAGCCCAGTTCGCGGATTGATAAATCTTTCTGGGTCTCCCCCTGAGACCGGTCTTCTCGATTTTTGGCCTTCCTCGGCCTCTTCCGACGACACCATCACCGGTGTCAGTGTATGCGTCCGGCTGTTCGGTTGATCCTTCCGCATCCCTCTGGTCACGTCCGCATTCGCCATCATCGCAGGCTTCGCGACTCATCGGAGGGAAGATCGTCTCGACTTCTATGAGGCTCCCGCCGTCGTCGTCCGAATTTTCGAAACGAACATCGTTTTCCGTATCTCTCGGCATTCCAACGATTTTTACGTCGCGTGCTATGTTTATGCGTTTTTCCTGCAAGATCCAGATGCGGTAACCCTTGGTTTCGTCCGAATAGCCAACGAACACACCTTCCCTCGAGCGATCCTCGAGTTTGCCTCTTGACGGCGTCCGATCTACGACAAAAACGTGAGAGCCGAATTCTCGAAGGTGGCTCACTTCCAGGGTATTCCCGGTCCATCTCTCGTAAGCTGTCTTCCCATCGAGGCTCCTGGATGGGCAGCGATTTCGGATGTAATTCGCGGTGGTCACCGCTTCACCCCAGAACGACGGAGGCAATCGTGAGTCTATTAGGAGACATCTCGTCATATCCATTAATGTGCGATTCCTCCTTTCGGCTACGCCGTTCTGCTGCGGCGTGTGGGTGACTGTCAGCCTTCTCCGGATGCCACTCGACCTGAGGAAATCGTCGAAAGGTTCATTTATATATTCTTTACCATTATCCGTTTGGAGCAGCTGTATGTTGCGTCCGTGCTTATTTTCGGCGAATGCCTTGAAATTCTTGAAGGCGTTCAAAACTTCGTGTTTTCCTTTAAGTAGGTGGACTTCGCCCCAGCGTGGATGATCATCAATGAACGTAGCGATGTATCGTGCCTTCCATTCGACTCGACCCGCATCGGTCCGATCACGTCGCTGTGAACGATCTCCAGTATCTTCGATTCCCTTTTGGATTCTTTCGGAAATGGCGATCTTGTCATCTTCCCGCGAAGGCATACCTCGCAATCGAGCTCTTGCGATGAATTCTCGAGTCTCATGCCACGCACGGCGCCGTCTCGTTCGCATCTGACTAGGTCACGCACGTCAAGGTGACCCATCCTGCGATGCCATTCGATCTTAGAGTCCTTTTTTTTATTTCTCTCGGCGACGTTTACCTCGTCGCTCTGTTCGACGTTTGCCTCACGTATATAGTAGAGTCCTCCCTTCCGGTCGGCGACGACTACCAATTTTCCATTTCCGTCGATAATTTCGGCTTTCTCCTTGTTGAAAGTCACTGAAAAATCGCGGTCGGTAATCTTCCCAACAGACAACAAGTTGGTACGAAGCCTGGTACTCCCAATACGTCGTGTATCTTCACGTTCTTTGCGTTACTCTTGACGTTCGCGGTTATAGACACGGAACCCTTTCCCTTGATCGGCGTCGTACCTTGTTCGCTCGCAAGTTGCACGTTTCCGTCACATGCTCTGAGATTACTCACGAATTTCGCTCCGTCGTTTCCCATGTGCGTCGTGCACCCGCTGTCAAGACACCACCTTGTGCCGTTGAGTGACGTCCCAGCCTCCAGTGCTTCGACGACAACCATGCACTCTGTTCCAGTGTATAGACTGACTTCATCAGCTCGGTTCGCACTGTCGTCGTTTTGCCTCGATTCGGTACAGTCGGCCGCTTTATGGCCAAACCTTCGGCATTTGTGGCACTTATATCGGAATGGCGTGGTTTTTGGTCTACTTACGTTTTTGCAGGGCTCTTTGGATTCGTTTTCGACTTTCTTCGTCGCATTTCGGGCCTTGCCCCATTGCCTCTTCGCGAGCATAGCATTAGAACTGATATTCCGCGTGTCGTTCTTCCTCGCGTCGTGTTCTTCTATAATTTTTACTCGCAGCGCCTCGAGGTCCGGCAATTCGTCTCGGGATTCTATGGCGCACCTGAAGTTTTCGAAGCTCGATGGGAGACTGTAGAGCAACATTACCGTAAGTAGATCGCGATTTATTTCGACGTCCATCTCGTTGAGTTTGTCCACTGTGTCGAAAAATTTTCGGAGGTGTTCGCGGACGTCGTCTCCGTCGGCCACCTTGTGCAAGGTCAGTTGTTTCAACAGCGTCGCTTTTCGCGCTGGTCCGCTCGATTGATATATCGATTTCAGCTTTTCCCATACATCCCGCGACGTGTTGCATCCCTTGATTTGTTTTAGTTCCGACGGTTTGATGGAGAGGATGATGTCCGATTTCGCCTTCTGATCTTCGATGTCCCACTTGTTCGATGCTTCTGCCGACGCCGCGTTTTCCGCAACGATTTCGGGTTTTATCTTTATTCCGTTCACGTAATTCCAGGCGTCGTTTTTTATGAGAATTGCTTCCATTTGAAGTTTTCATGTGTCGTAGTTCTCCTTGTTTAGGAACTCGATGCGAACTACACTCGACGACATCATTCTCTTTCGCGTTTTTGTCTGTTCGAGGTTGACACTTTATTTTCGTGGAACTGGGCCCATAACCTGTAGAGGCGTACGTGGGGTTCGAACAAAAACACTCGACGCACCGTTGAAAAGAAAGTGGATAAAAATATCTCCTTTATTAATATAGGGAACGTTAGAAAGAAAAAACAATCCGTGGAATCGTTCTTCACGTCAGCGTGATTTCGGCGGGAACGAAGAAGAGACGCCACGCGCATTATAGAGGGCGTGAGCGCGGTGTAAGCGTCGCGCACTGGGGCCATCTAGTGAGTCGCCATTAGGCGCGACATTTGAATCGGAGTGATGTCGAATTCCCACAACAAAGATATATTTTTATATTTTCTTAACCCTTGTGTAATATTCGAATGTGTGAAATATTTCAATACGATATTAACGAGGCATGTATGGGTATTAAATTTAGCTCGTCACACGTACATTATTTGTCGAGAATTTTTTAACGATAGCTAAGATAAGCAAACTTTCACATAATTATTCATTACTTTAAAGTATCGCTCATCGCTTCTCGCAAGTATAACTCTCGCTTATTTCATACATAATTTCTTAACTTTATCTCTTTCGCATTTATCGATTTACGTGGCTTCTCCTAGAAATGATGTGAAACGTATCTACGTGAAATAGAAATAGCTGTATATTTTTTTGGAAAAGTATTTTTAGAGATAGCAAGGAGGTAGACTTGTAAGGCGCTGGCCAGGGCAGGAGGGAGGGAATTCCAGAATCTCGAGCGTGCATACATTGTATGATTATAAAATTCTTATTCTCACTTCTTTGAAATGTGAAATTAATGTTTTCGAATTGTTCCTATTCACATACGACTTATTGTAGTATGGCTTGAAGAATTAGACTACTCTATACAGAAAAAGAGTGCATAGATATATATTGGGAAATAATAATAATAGATCGGAATTTTGTACCCAGGTCTTTATTGTACTACTATGGGACTAAACAAATTTAGTTTCTCGTAGTAATTGAGAAAAAATGGCGACTGCAAGCATTTCTCCGTTGATGTTTTTCTTCGAAGGTTTCACGGGCGAAAACGTAACACATGCAATTTTTTAGTAGTGGACGCTTTATGGTACGGTCGACGAGTACATACCTCATACTCGAGGAAAATGCGACACAGTTCATCAAAAGTTTTTTTTTTATAAAGAACGAAAAAACCATGTTGACTTTTGTATGGTTTTTTAATATTATAATACAGACCTGTGGACAAAAATTTGATTACTTGTATTTTTTCTCTAAAAAAATTGCCAATATGTGCCTTTTTTGTTTGTACAGGAGTTTAATCCTTTAATCTATGAGCCCAAAATTTAAATTCTACGCATATGTTCTATTTATTATATCTATATATTGCATCTATTTTTGCATACTTCTTTACAATAGATTCAGGGGTTCGACCCTGTGAACTAGAAAACACTACAGATATATCTAGTTATGGCACTATGATCCCGGCTGTTTGGGGGAATATTTCTACCGATGTAAATGCTATAGAAGCAGATAATTGGTATAGGAGATCATCAGATGACAGGACACAGGTATCACAGAATTTTTTGTTGATCATTTCTTTTGCCATAGTTACAGTTGATTGTGATGATTAGTATTGCAGCAATGTAACATTTGTTACGCTCTTTTTCGACAAATCTGCCGTTTTTGGTTCTTATCATTCGCAGTCATGGTTATCAAAACTAATCCTAAAAAATTGTGGGCAGAATTTTTTGTGTAATGAAGGACACAGATCATCCGACCAACCCTCTCCCACCTCAACGCGTTTCAGCGTGAGCGCAATCCAAGCCAACAGCCGCAGAGACAACGAGAACACACCGTCAACATCAAAAGTTGCCGAATCGGAAGAAACTCCACGACTGATTGAACAGAGTTCGGTATTGATTGCAGAAGGAAGTCAAGCCAATAAAGATATCAGTGTGCAAGATGCAATCAATGTAAGAATTTATAAGTATTTTATTTACGAAAATGTATATAAGCTCGACAAAATGTGTTGATTGATTGACTTTTTTTCAATGTTTAGGATCTTCATGCGTATCTCCAAAGTATAGTCGATGGAAAGTCCATTTTATTACTATACGAGGAAGAAGGTAACTTGCCCCCACCTTACCGCAGCTTACTAGTGCGAACCATCATTGCCCGAGAGAAGGAAAAAGCGTTCAAAAATCTTCAATGTGCAGAAAAGTTATCGCACTTCGAGTATGCTTGTAATTTGTTTAGTATAATTATCAACTGATGCATTCTATAATAACTGTATGAAAATGTTTTAAATTGTTTAATAGAATAACGAGCGATCAATTTCAAGATTTCGCACGACAAATCTGTGAAGTTTTCCCGAATGAAAAACGCGGCACATATTACAATCCGTACAAAAAAGTAGGGAATACAAAAATATGTGCCTCAGGCAAACTACGATCATTTCAACTATATTAAAAGTAAGCTGCACGAAACAGGGCAACTGATAAAGAAAGGGAAAACATTGGACAACAGCATCTCGACGCCGAAACAGGTTAAACCCACAGGTATTTTTTTAAATGGCGAGTCCATTTTTTGAATTGTATTTTCCATTATTTTTGTCGCGTGTCAATATGTGTTAATAAATATGTTAATGAGCCGCTGTTGATTATCGATTTTCAGAGACTGAAGAATAAACAATTGAGTGGCTGAAGCATGAGTTTCCCCCGTGGAATCGCGTGATCGATGCCTGGAAAGCCACGTTCGCCATCCGACGAAGTCTACTAGTGGAAAATCACATTTCCGTTGCAAATTACGTAAACCGATTCAAGTGCCTTCAAGATCCAAAAGGATATACATTGGTAAAATCTTGAGTTGTTTAGAGTAGAGATTTAAATTATTATTTATGATTTTAATGATTAAATTTTAGATTATTTGTATATGCCAATATTTTAAATATACTTTAATTTTACTTTTCAGTTTCATGAAGACTTCGCAAAATTGCACCCCGGTAAGGAGCACTGTCGTCTTGCGAAATGGGCAAGTGTTAAATCAAAATTACTGGCGATATTGCAAGGAACAAGAAAGCCCACTTCAACTGAAAAACAAGTTCAAGTTAATGAGCTTCTGACTTTGCCATCAGGTAAAATTTATTTATTTGTATACAATTAATGAATAAGAAATAACAGTTGTGTGGTTTTCAGAACGTCAAGATGCCTCCGTACTGTATCTTCTGACAACGCTGATACAAACGTCTTATGTCGCCATAAGTCCAGTGGAAACGAGTGATACTCGAGGAGCGAAAAAGCGCGCAATAAAAAAAAGAAAAGTCTCAACGCTTGAAGCTCAAGAAGCGTTCTTTTTGGTCGTACCGGTATGTATTCAAATAATTTATGGGATACATTAAAATACGAAAAATTAAAATAAAAAATTTAATTTAAATTTAAAAAAAAATGAAAACGATACATTTAAAAAAAATACAATAAGTTAAAAATGGTCATGTTATCCATTTCCTTCCTTTGATTTAATAAATTGAATTTAATGATCACTTTTGCCATTGCTATTATTATTTTTTTTAAATGTTGCATCTAAAATGTTAACTTGCTTAAACAATGCTTATATTTACATTTTATTCACAACAACATGTTTATACACAGAATGCCAGCAATCTACAACTCATCGTGGATAGAAAACGAGAGGAGGCTCGCCAAAGAAAGGAAACTTTCCAGCCATTTCCGGCACTGGTAGGAACACTGACAAATGTTGAAGATGCGTACGTGATACTCGAAGACCAACAGTACCGCGTGCAGGCAGCTCTGAATGCCATCGATCTGGTCTTTAAAATTTACTACGCATTAGACTGTAAATATCTAAGTGCAGCGAGACAGATTTGGATATTCTTCCAAGAAGGTATATACAGTATAAAGAACGAGTCTGAGACTAGTAACGTTAGCGTTAGGATGTTGATCGGCGAAGTGACGGACACTCAGATTTTAAAGTTAAAAAAGTATATTTTTTAACTTTATTATTAAGACATATAAATCAAATACACAATGTTTGTTTGTTTTGCTTGTCAAGATACGTATAGTTCGAATAAGGATTTGCTTCGTCATATTCAAATCTCTCATTACTCATTGAATAAATTCAAATGTTCGGAAAAAAATTGTCGCCGAAGTTTTCCTCTATATTGGTCTTTTTGGAGGCATAGAAAGTGTGAACATGATAATGTACCGATAATGTACCGATAAGCGCTGAAGTGAATATCGTGCTTCCTATGTCTGATAATGGACCCTCGTCGAGTTCAAATGTACACAAAGAAAACTTTGATAGGGATATTGATTGCTGTTTTCCCGAAGATGAGCCACAAACTAATTCTTTGCAAATTGATTCATTGACGGTTATCGCAGGATACAAAAAATCCGGAACGATTTTCAAAACTCGTAAAGTCACACGCATCAAAATTTGTTGGCCAGTTATATAGCGTATCAGACCTACCGAGGAAAAGAGTCCAGACTATCGTTGAGGGCGTACAATCATTTTTCAATGGGAGGGCTATAGACACTCTACGTACAGAAGTATGTTCTCGATTGGAAGCACTAAATGAAACCCCGGAAAATCTTTAGAGATTTCGTAATATGTTCGACAGTATACAAAATCCATTTGATACATTACATTCCGAATATACGAGACTAAAATATTTCGAAGATCAGGGAACATTAATAAGTCCTCTTAAAAAAGTAATTGGCTATCGAGATGAATATATAAAAAAAAGTAATATTCAGACTTTAACCAAAGTACCGGTATCACTCGAATTCATACCTCTACGATGTGTGCTCACGAAATTCTTCGAATTACCCGATGTATTCCAAAAAACTAATGAATATCTAAATTTCCTGTATGGCAACAATGAGGTAATCACAAATATAGTTCAAGGTGATTATTGGAAAGAGAAAAAAAAAGTTTTCCGGGAAAATCGTAATTCCTCTATTAATGTACTTTGACGACTATGAAAATAACAATCCTCTTGGAAGTCATCGTGGAATCGCTAAATATGGCGCTGTGTACGTTACGGTTCCGTGCTTACCCCCGGCATATCAATCTAAACTGGAAAATATTTTCCTTTTTATACTCTTTAATACGCTTGACAGGACTACGTTCGGAAACTCCGTGATTTTCGATGAGGCGATAGCTGAACTGAATTTTTTAGAAACGACTGGTATCGAAATTACCTGTTCCGGTCAAGTTCACCGCGTTTATTTTAAAATTGCTGCCATATTAGGAGATAACTTAGGTATACATTCAATTCTCGGATTCGTAGAAAGTTTCGACTCAAATCACACATGTCGGTTTTGTCTAATAAAAAAAGATAAAATTAATAGCGTGTATAGAGAAATGGATTGCTGTCTCAGAGATAAGAGTAATTACGGAACCGGAGTGATGCTCGACAATGTCTCTTTAACACGAATAAAGAACGATGTATTTTTCACAAGCTGCCTGATTACCACGTGACTGAAAATTTGTCTGTTGACGTCATGCACGATTTTCTTGAAGGCGTATGCCAATACGATCTCGGGATTCTTCTGCATTATTTCATATTGAAAGCAAAGTTGTTTTCACGTGAAGAATTTAACATTTTGGTGAGAGGTTTCGATTATAGTGTGCATGATCGTAAAAATATACCGACAGAAATGTTACAGTCTAATGTCAAATTTAAAAGAATATACGATATCGGCAGCTGAAATGCTCTGCTTAGTTCGAAATTTAAGCATGATAATTGGCCATTTCGTACCTCACGAAAATTGTCATTGGCAATTAATATTATCTTGAAAAAGAATCGCTCAAATTTTAACTGCAAAGCTATATCAATGTGGGTGTTGCGATTATTTGAACTTTCTAATCAACGAACACTTAATTCTGTTGAACGAAATATTTCCAAATTCTCTCAAACCAAAACACCACCTACTCGTACATTATGGTCGTATTATGAAGTTGATGGGTCCATTGTTGAATTTGTCATCCATGAGGTTCGAGAGCAAACATAGGGAAGCGAAAATTACTTCACACGTTTCGATTTCTCGTGTGAATGTCTGTAATACTATAGCATTGAAACATCAACTGAAATTAAACTATCGATTGTTAGAATTTCAATATTATGGAGATTTCGAAAGTGGTCCTGGAAAGAATATTCTGTTAACTTCAATTTCGAATTATAATGAGTTTCGTTTCGCATTGCCCGATGGCCTTCAAGAAAAAATGTTTTTCAAACAAAATGGATAAATCGTTTGGGTAATATAATAAAACCAGAATCCGTTTTGATAATTCCTGACAAAAATGGACCATTATTTTATGCTATCGATAATTTATTATTGGAAGAAGAATACACGGTACTAGCAATTACGTATCGTTTGAATTGCTACTACAACGCGCACTTAGAAGCGTTTCAGATTCATAACGATAACGAAAAAATATATGAATGCCTGACGTGGGTGAACATTTGTGAAAGTTTTGTCAGCTATCAAACTCGATTGGGTGATGGAAAAAAATTCATCGCTAAAAAATTCATTTAAACTGTTTGTAAAAAAAAGTAATACATAAGCAATGTATTCAAATATTCATAATTTACTGTGATTTTATTTCATGTTATACTTCTATATGTATTTATGTGTATTCATCGTCACAGTAAAAATAAAATTTATTTAATCATTATCTTATAATTAAGATTTATAACGATACCGGGATAATAAAAGAATACCTGAAGTGGGTAAACATTTGTGAAAGTCTTTTCAGCTATCAAACTCGATTGGGTGATGGAAAAAAATAGATCGCCAACTTTAAAAAAAAAATTGTTTGTACAAAAAAGTAATAAATAAGCAATATATTAAAATAGTCACAATTTGCTGCGTTTTTATTTCACCTTATACTTTTATATATAGTTATGTGTATTAGTCGTCACTGTGAAACGAAAATGTATTTAATTATAAACTTTAAATCAAAACACACCGTTGCCTTTTAGAATTACACAATTTGGACCAATATATATATTTTAAATATATAACAATGCTTGCCTGTGCAACGAGCAATGTTTATTGTTCGATTGACTTTTAAACATAACTATGTAGTAACATGTTAAAAAATCAATTTCATGATAAACATAACTCGTTGCACAGGCAAGCATTATTATTGATATATTTAAAATATATATATATTAGTCAAAATTATGCATTTCTAAACGGCAAGAGTGTGTCTTGATTTAAAGTACAATCCTGCGAATACTGTTTTTGCAAATGCGCCTATGGCATTCATTGCTATAACGGGATTCCTTTCATTACTTTCAACATGTTCCAATTTTTACTATGCACGTAATTATATAAATGATCACAATACGAAATATGCCTATTGAGAAATTTTTCTAATTCTTATATAGGATACAAAATTTGAATGATTCATTGAAGGAATAGCATTATGCTGAGATGCGTATAATTCTTATAAGAATTGATTAATTTTTGCTATACAACGTAGAACTCGCGTCTATGCGAGAATAGATTTAAATATAATATGCACGCATAATTTTTGCTATACAGCATATAGGACTTGCGCCTATGCGAGAATACTTTCAAATGTAATATGCACGCATTATTTTCACTATACAGCATATAGGACTCGCGCCTGTGCGAGAATAGTTTCAAATGTAATATGCACACATCATTTTTACTATACGGTGTGAGAATCATTTTTACACTTCTATAACAACAAGTCTTAGAATTCCGAACTGGCAGTAAACTGCTATACTTTTCTAGCACTGAATATTAGAATTCTGGCAACCAGAGCTAGAATTTGAGGCCGTATTTTTCTCCGTGTATAAATGTGATAGATACAATGGTTTGTGCAGACCGCTGTTTGAAAAACGTCCTTCGCGATGACCACTGCTGCTCGAAAACAAATCCTTCCGAAATAAAAAAGTCCAACGCATCCAGCTTTCGCGAGAAATTATCTAGGTTTGGACGAAGAATTCAATAAAATATTGATATATGAAAAAATGGCCGCCGTAAAAAATGAAAGTATACATTTTTTGTGAAAAAAACCTCTATTTTCATTGATAACAAAAAAATTATGTGTAGAAAAAAAAATTCCTTCATTCAAGCACTGCTCTTTCATGTGTAAAAGGCTTGTAAAATTTTAAGTTTATCGGTGCTGCGGTTTTTTAAATATCGTGGGCACACATTTTGAAGAAGTGATTTTGAGAAAAACACGTTTAACCCTTTGAAGCATACATTTTTCTTTACGTGCACGTTTTTTTGCACTTTCTTTATCGATGACACCCGCTACGTGAAAAATAAAAATTTAATAGGTATGTTTTAGTAGTTATTGAAGTCCTAGAAACCTTGAAACGAATTTACAACCGCCATATTTGATTAAAAAATACTTTTGAATCGTCAAAATCTGAATTGAATTAGGTGTAACACCAGTGTTACACTATGCCATAATTCCCGCAATTTTGCACGGATAGAGTTGAAATTTCCAGATAATTTTTTTTTAATGTTATACTTGGAGAATGCCTCGAAAACCAAAAAACAACATTTAAAAAAAAATTCAACTAGGTGTGAGCCCTTAAAAGAATAACAGAATGGAGATTGATGAAAAAGAACGAGGAAGACCGTCGCAATTTCTTCTTGTGTCACTTTACACCGGAGAAACATGCGTTTTCTCACCTCTGGCTTTAATATTAACAATAGAGTCTCTTCAATTGATTATTATAGTCGAGTGCTATATGGTGGTGAGAAAAACAATTGTTTTCTTCTATTTATCTCGTTATCTCCGGTAGCATTGAATTGAGACAAAAGAAAGTGAAAAGAGGGTAGTATGAGAGGTCTGGCGAGACTTCGTTACTACTTTTTTTTTCAGCAGCATATACTTTTATCGAAGACGCGCTGGTGCAAAGTCAAACCAGTATGGATGTTTAACATTATATGACATTCCCATTTACCGGCTTTCATTAGAGCCTGTACAATCGAAGGGCGCGGGGTTTAGGGCTTAGCTGTTATTCAAAAATTTAACACACCCTCAAGACTAGCTTACACGTTTTGTTATCAATTGAGCGAGTTTTATTTCACATTGATGGAAGTGATTTAACTATTTACCAAGGAGCATTGATTTTTGAGAGACAACACTAATCGTATGTGGAATTCATGGGCACAAACCCTGAGTCGTACACCAATCTGAAATGAAATCTGGTGAAATATATAAATGTGGTTTTTGCAGTTTTTTATATCATCTTAGCATATTTTACCTTAAGGCCTGAAGTTGCTCTACTTTCGCTTGTATTTGTATTTATAAAAAAAATGTCCCGCAGGATTTGTCACTTCCCAAGCAGGGACGCTTAGCGAAGAAATGGGAAAATTTAACACGATCGATTAAACAACAAATACGCCATATTATCTTACCCATTTTCTCTTTTTTGTTGGAATCACGTTGGAATGATGCAAAATTCCAACATTGACTGATGTTTTTGGTGGTCATATCATCACCGAAATATGTACATGGTCGATTGGTTTCTAACAAATTCTATCTAATATCTAACTATCTAAATATCTAATCTAAATCTAACCGAATGATGTCTAAATATCTAACAATCTAACAAAATGGTTCGAATTCGCACCGACTACCCCGTTCGTAGAAATCTGGAGCCCATCGTTGGGTAGCTGATGCCCTGATGTGAGATCTCGTTTGGCCAACGATAAGGTAATCCTATCGCCAGGCTTCAATCGATAGAATTTTCATTTTTTTTAGCTTCACATAATATATTAATAATCGTCTCTGTAAAAGTTCAGAGTCGGTTAGCGACCTAATTACAGAGAAAATAAATTTGGTTGCGTACTTTTGTGAAGGAATTCCGAGACGACATGCAAAAACCCAATTTCCGGTCGCTACAAAAGTGTATATAATAGTGGGAATCCGTTAGATTCTTAAAAATAATCAGAATTAAATACTTAACACTTGTAGTAATCCAATGCTCTTAGAAAAAAATACGAGTATTGACCTAATTTTTACGATGTTACGATACCTATGCTACGATACCTATGCTACCAGAGATGGACAATAATGTAATTGAATAAAATTCAATTATAGATTATCCCAGTAATGTGTAATTGAACCTCACATTAATTACTCATTGAATGGGCAATGGATAATTGAAACACGATTTAATTACACACTAAGTTTAATGGGTAATTGGACTCTGTTAAATTAAGAATTACATTGAGCATTAAATACCAATTGTAATTAAATTACATTTGTAATTCAATTACAATTGTACTTTAATTACATTTGTAATTCAATTAAATTTGTAATTTAATTACAATGTAATTTAAATACAAATGTAATTGAATTACATTTGTAATTTAATTACATTTGTAATTTAATTCCAGTTTCTATTTAATTATATTTTCAATTTAGATACATTCATATGATTCGGATGGGAGTAAATGTTAAAGAGAAAATGCGAGGGTGCGGACCACCCTATCTGTACCCAAGTCCGTGTCTTTAAGTGAAGATATGTGACTGTGTGCTTACTTGGGTGAGTGGCCTAACATTACGAGTGCGTGTATGTGTGTTCGCAAGCATGTGTGCATGTGTGTGTATGCGTACGTGCGCGTGTATGTCGAAATTCAAAATGGCGGATCAAAAAAAAACAATATTTTATTTTTTTTAAATAAAAGCTGATACTCGGGGGTTTTCAGGGTCTCTGAATCCGAACCTGAACTCAGATTTTCAAAATTCAACATGGCGGATATAATTAACGGATCGGAAGAAAGAACATTTCAATTTTTGGCGGATATAGTGGAATATAGCGGATGCAAAATTCGAAAAATCGTTTGATTAATGGCGGATATAATTAACGGATCGGAAGAAAGAACATTTCAATTTTTAGCGGATATAGTGGAATATAGCGGATGCAAAATTCGAAAAATCGTTTGATTAATGGCGGATATAATTAACGGATCGGAAGAAAGAACATTTCAATTTTTGGCGGATATAGTGGAATATAGCGGATGCAAAATTCGAAAAATCGTTTGATTCCGACAAAAGTATCTTTTGTTTTCAAGGTCGTTAAATTCAAACCTAACATAAGTTTTTAAAATATTTTCAATGGCAGATACAATATCGTGAATGCAAATTAAAAATATAGTTGCATTTCGACAAGAGTGAGTATACTTCGGTTTTTGAGACCAATGAATCACATCTGGAGTTAAATTTTCAAAATTCAAAATGGCGGATAAAAAACAAAATTTAATTTCTTTGAAATAAAAGCTGTTGCGCGGGGGTTTTGGGGTTGCTGAATTCAAACTTCGTATTCAAATAATGAATTTGAACCTAACGGCTTCAAAATGGTTTCTATAAAACTCAAAAATTGTGGGATTAGGATGAAACTTGTGCTTCCCATCTCTTCCACTCAGCCAAACTATATTTATGTTTAGTAAAGTTGGAGTGATCGTTAGATTTTTTCTGATTTTTTTCTTTAATGTCTCATTTGTTCAATTCTTTTCAATTCTTCGCAGACGTTTTAAAGCTCTATTGATTTTCGAATATTTACATTAACTTGGGATCGTGTGACGTCAACAACTTTCGAATGACAGTTTTTGTTTTAATGAAAAAACATTTAGCTTTTTTGATCCACCATATTGGCTCCACCATTTAGAATTTATAAAATTTGATATGGGATTTGAATTCAGTGACCCCAAAATCCCCGAGTGTTAGATTACATTTCAATATAGTATTCGATATAGCATTCAATCATTTTTGTCGAAATTTTCAAAACAATCAAACTATTGATTTTTGAATTATATTCATTCTTGAATTCAGTACATTGTACGATTCATTTATTTTTATTTTATTAATCTTTTTGCATTCTTGTGTTATCGTCGATACAGCATACGTCGGAATATGATTACAAAATCAATTCAGGGGTTACGTGAGTTTCGAAGCAAAAAAAATATTTTCTCCATTTAAAAAAAATATAAAATATGAATTTTTTAATCAAAATGCTAAGCACATAGAAGTGCAATATTCCAACAATATTTTTTTAAAAATTCATCCAAAAATTTAGAAAATTCAGCCGGTGGGACCTGGTTTCCGGAGACCCCTCAAAAACGGTGGACACAATTTCTCAAAAACTAATGCACCTCTCATATGGAAATTTTGCACACTTCTTCAAAATAGCATTGACTAATGATTGAATGAAGGTTTTTTTTATTTAGACTGCTACTAATTCTACAAGGCTATACGTAGTGTAAATTATACCAAAAATTTAACTATTTTACATACAACACTGCCAAAAATTCAAATATCAATTTAAAAAAAAATCCTTCGTCCAATCACTAGTCAATGCTATTTTGAAGAAGAGTGAAAAA
This sequence comes from Ophion slaviceki, assembly GCA_944452715.1. Classification (NCBI taxonomy): domain Eukaryota; kingdom Metazoa; phylum Arthropoda; class Insecta; order Hymenoptera; family Ichneumonidae; genus Ophion; species Ophion slaviceki. The sequence goes on from OX101786.1 coordinate 45,588,555, forward strand.
ATTCAATAAGATCGGGCATTATTTGTTGAGAAATCGTGTCCACCGGTTTTTTAGGGGTTTCCGAAAACCAGGTCCCATCGGCTGAATTTCCCAAATTTTTAAATGAAATTTATCTAAGTATTGTTGAAATGTTGCTCTTTTACATGCTTAACATTTTAAATAAAATAATTTATATGTTATATTTTTTAATAGAGAAAATATGCTTGTATTGGCTTCGAAACCCACTTAACCCCTTAAAACAAAATTATTATGTTTAAACTTGATGCCCGTTTCTCCCACAATTCCGGTATTCAGCCGAGGTGCCCGTTTTGCTCTACTGTCCATTTTGTTACAAAAGTAATTAAATTATAAATGTAATTAAATTACAAAAGTAGTTTAATTACAAATGTAATTAAATTACAAAAGTATTTTTTTTCCTTAGGTACACGGTTATCGTATTTGTTACCTATTCTTCCCCTCATTGTGCCCGTTTCTTTCCTTTACTGTTTACTCCTTTTTCTCCATCTTTCTCACTGTTCCCCCCCCCCCCCCCTCTTGCGGCCGCAGCGGACTTCCCCCTCTGTATTATATTCATCATGACATTTCTGCCATGGGTGTAGGGAAACTGCGAAAAACCTACACCAATACAGCCGGTAATCGAGTTCGCCCCCAAGTCGTGGAACTAGTTTTATTTCGCCGCGAAATGCCGAAGAAAAACATTTCACGACGAAATGTACGCGACTGGGATTCGAACCTGGGACCTCCCGGTCCGCTGGTTTAGTGGCGAGCACGCTAACCACTAGACCATCGCACCGGTATGTAATTACAAAAGTAATTTAATTACAAATGTAATTAAATTACAAAAGTAATTAAATTACAAAAGTCATTCAATTACAAATGCTGGAAGTAATTTGTAATTAAATAAATTCTAATTACAGACGCTCGAAGTAATTTTCAATTAAATAATTTCTAATTATAAACGCTTGAAGTAATTTGTAATTAAATAAATTCGAATGACCAACGATCGAGATAATTTCTAATTAAATGATTTTTCATTACAAATGCTAAAAGTAATGATTAATTAGATATGTAATTTCATTACGTGGGTAATGGCCCACGCCCATCTCTGTATGCTACGATAAAGAGACGTGACAGCAAGGCAATCGCTGACTGTAGTCCTAACCTCATCTCACTAATTCGAATTTCCACACACATTTCATTTTTAACCGACATATTTGGCCGACACAAATTTTCTACGCTTTTTACCAGTCGTGACCCGAATACAATGCTTTATATTTCCCGCACCTGACATTGTTTCGACAGATCAACGTTGAAAAGCATGGAGGTTAAACTCGCCTGGTTGAGTAAAAAGAGACGAAAGAGAACCAATGTTGCCAAATATCAAACGTAGAAATACTGCGCGAATCGTTGGAATAACTATTTTTCATTTTCCTAATTAAATGTGAACATTCATTTAACAGTTCACACATGGAAAATTATAGTTATTACACATTTTTTTTTTGCATATAATAAAAATATGAATTGTACAAGTCATGTATGATCAAGTACGATCAGTGGTATGACTAATGTGAAACGAGCAGCTTCACTCTCACGAGCTTTTTTTCTCGAGTAGATCAGTTGAAATGATTTTTGTTCAATAACAATATTGGTTTCTTTAATCAGTAACCATCAATTCGCCTTTCCAAATAAATAACTCCCTCGCTTTCCCATTTATTTGGAGTTTTGTGAGTATGTTTTGATAATTTGATCGGAAAGCATCAAGGGTTGAAATAGAAAATGCAAAAATAACCTCGTTACAGGCTCTACGCGTCTTTACGCAATACCATCACTGTGTTATTCAGGAAAACAAAATAAACCGCGAGATCTATACGCCCCTGCATATACCCGTCGCTATCGTCTGGAAAGGAGAAGAGATGAAGTCGAGAGCAGAGTACATTTCTGGGGCGACTTACAATTAATCCCGTCGGCGTGATACCTCTCCTGAGGCAGGACCACTATCTTCTTACGTCGGGTCAAGCTAATCGAATATTTCGAAGCGTCGCGTGCCCGTGAAGCTAATTGATGAGTATAGCGGGTTTGACTATAGCACGCATTCCCACTCAATTTGATTACGACTCATTTGTTTTAATAAAATCAAGTAGAAAAACCGTATCTCAAAAACAGCCTGTCAAGAAACGCGGCGGCATCTCGACGCCAAGTAATAAAAAAGAAATTCGACGCGACTGATCGATGCCACTGACGGACTGACGAGTACGCCGCGACTCTTTTTACAGTAAGATGGGCTTTAAGCATACGGCTTTTAACTTTGATATGTAAATACATTAGTCCGCTTACAACTCGAAAACTATACAAGCAAATTTTCTCCATTTTTTTCTGAGAAAGAATTTTTTTCCCCAAACAAACCTTGAAGAAAGAAATGAATGGATAAAATGTGAAAATGAAACACGCAAACGCCAACATAAAAAAGCATACAACTACAGACCAAAAAACAATGAGACAACAATTCTTTAATTGTGAGGCTGCTGTCCTCGAACGGTTTGACTAAGAATACTTATGTAAGCATTGAATGTGCAATGTATTATTTCTCATCGTGTTGTCGGCGATTCGCATGAAATCGGGTTTAGGTTGTGTATCACTCGGAGACGCACCCATGCACACCAGATGTCGATACGACACTGCAACCTTCACGTTGGATATGCTAATACAGGCGGTTTTGAAGTGTACTAATTCGGGCAATTTCCAAGCTAAATACCTTTTTTATACTGAACTCCCTTCGTATGGGTTACAATTACAATAATCTTCGTTTGATTTTGAGGACGCCAATGGCAAGATCGTCACAATGATCATGGTATATCTCGCTTAAAACCCTACAAATATCATTCGATTTTTTTTTAAATCCGGAGTACTGTTTCTGAAATGTTTCGTCGTGGAAATGTAGAGTAGGGAACCCCGCAATTTTGAAGTGTGCGTGGTTAAAGTATACGAACATTTGTGTAAAAGCCTCCGGGCTAGTACATTGCCCATAAGCCTCTCACTTTACCATCCCGCCCTCCTTTTTTTAAATCGTTCGTCTTCTTTTTACAAGGGTCTCGTGCAGTCAAACCTCTCTGTTCTCGTTCTCCTCGAGACTTTGGCAACCTCCTCTTCCTTTATTCTCGTTGTCTGGCTTTCAGGGGCTTTGTACATACAGATGGGGAGCAAATGAGAATATGTGAACGGGATACTCTCGGTAATTAAACGAAAACATCCGGCAAATTACGGTCGGCAATTACCGGGTGCATTTAGCTTTTTCGACTTCATCCAACGTTTGTTTTGCCGATTTGCTTCTTTTTTCCTTTTTTACCTAATGGCCAAAACGGACCTCGGATGCAGTATGAAATAAAATTCAAAGCAGGGAAGTATCGATGCAAGGGAAGCTTAATACGGAACAAAGAAGAACACGGCGGGCGGGTGACAAAAAGAATATTTATGCCCAAGACTTGCACTTTTTTGCATTAACACTAAAAACCAGATCTTTCGTTCACGGCTTCATCCGAACATACATCGCCTGTATATCGTGTTGCTACAGGGTGCGCCAGAGAAACTTACTTATTTGAAAGGTCAATAAAAACAAAAGTACTCCAATTATTGTTTTAAATTTTTTTTAATTTGAGAATACAATATCCCAATTTTTTTTTCATGCAGTCTTGAAAATTACATCGGATAAATGGCGACCCCCATTGCGCATACACTGATGAAGTCGATTTTTGAAATTCGTATCCACTCTTTGCAGCATATCAATCGGTATGTTGGCAATGGCGTCGTGAATGTTGTTCTTGAGGTGTGCTATGGTCCGTGGTCGATCGACATAAACCAGAGATTTCAAATAACCCCATAAAAAGAAATCGCATGGAGTCAAATCTGGAGAGCGTGTCGGCCATTGGAGATCGCCTCTAAGAGAGATGAGACGGTCGGGGAAATGTTGTCGCAACAAATTCATTGCACAACAGCCAATTTATAGGGATGAAATTGAAGGTCTTCATGGAGAATTCGTCGAACAGTGGTGTCAGAAATTCCCATAGCAGCTGCGTGTTTGCGAGCCGAACGCCGGGGAGAACGCACAACTGACTGCCTCACTCTTTCGACATTTTCCGGAGTTCTGATGGTCCGTTGAAGTCCATTTCTGGGTTTAGCGACACTTCCACACTCCCGAAATGAGTTAACCCATGACAGAATCGAATTACGGCCAGGAACGAGTCTGTGAGGAGGAATTTCAAAGCGAGCGCGGAAGGCACGTTGCGTAGCAACAAGTGAGCGACCGTTAGAAAAGAAGCTCTCGACTGCGAAGGCCCGCTGCTCTCTAGACCAGAGCATGATGGCAACTGACTGGAGGGAGAAACAAACTTGGGAACTTCCCCCTCCAGATGCGCCCCCTCTACCCGCCCAACTCACCGCGCGGGATTTTTTTCAAATAAGTAAGTTTCTCTGGCGCACCCTGTACTTCGATAGAAAAATAGGGGTGCTTCATTGCTCATGCAGTTCTCACTTTGAGACTGCGTAAGCTTGTACTTTCATTATCACAGACCATTTCGTTTGAACCGAAAGCACGCAACTCTACCGGAGTAGATTGCGTGAATTCTTGAAAATGTTCCCGGCTAGGCCCCCACGTACACGATGATGATGAGTTCACTGTTAGTTTTCATTGGTATCGTTTACCTACTCTACCTCTCTCTCTAGTTTATCCTGGTGTTAACCTCTTAATAGTGAAATAGTGAAATTGTAATTTACTATATCTTCTTTCGCATTGTTTTTTTTCCCCGTTACATGAAATATTACGTAGCGTAGTTTTCAAATTTAGAATATTCATACTATGTTTTGCGATGCAGCATGGTTATGCGTTATTTTTGTTGTTGTTCTCCTTATTTACATTGTAGCTTATTTATTCTTTTCTTTCATTTTTTATAGTTAAGTCACGTCATTGTGTTTTATATTTACTTTAACTTTTATTTCCAATGTTTTCGATTTCTTTGATATAGACTCTCTTTATTTTCTTATATTATTTTGTTGTTCATGTGTTTCATCTTACTTGCCCAATAGATTTCTAGGGCATAATAACATTATAAATCATTATAAACCAGAATGTAATAACATTACATTCTGGTTCCTGTGATGTCGTCATCCCTTTTTCTTATGCTCTGGTATTCGTGTACTTTTTCTCATTAGAAGTTTGAATGTAGAGACAAACATATTGGTTCGGCAAACGTAAAACACTCTCGAGAGAGCTACAAGATTTTTTACGTTCTTGCGAAGAGGTTTTTTCGCGTGAGCGATGCTCGCATTGCACTAAAAAGACTACACGAGCGCACAGTTAAACCAAGGAGCTTCTTCCGTTTGGCCTTCTCTCGTGAAAACATTTTCCGGCAGTGTTTGGTCCAAGCGAAGTATTTGTTCGTTCAAACGAAGGAAAACGAGAATGCTTCGCGAGGAAATATATGCTCGCGTATATATTCTAGAATATATTTTCTTCTTGAGGAAACATATATAACGAGCTGAGTCGTCTTTCTGTGCGAGTAAAGTAAGTTCAAATGTATCGCTTAAAATGAAAGTGGGCTGAAACTACGGAGTGGTCTTCGAGGTATTTATTATTCTATCTGTCGGATGTTGTTATCAGAGTTTTGCGCTCTTCCGCGTTATTAACACACCATGAGATTTTACCGTTTCTACAGTTTCCTTTTGCAATGAGTTCTTCAATTAAAGTTTCGCCAAGGCGCCGAGTAGACGATAACAGAGCAAGAAAAGTTTTATTTGAACGTGGGTGTCTTAATCACGGACCTGGGAAATTCCGCTATTTCTTCGGTGTTTATTTTATCCTGAGCACTTGCTCGCGGATGTTGACAACTCCGTTGATAAAGATTGCACGTCATTGATTATCGTTTCATTGCCTTTTTGCTTACTCCTTCTACGCGTTTCTTTTTAATATCATATGCTATTCTTCGTAATGTTCTTTGCTTGAGGTGTGCTAGAAAGGATTGAAATAAAATGCGAAAGGTTGCGGAAGGATTTTCGCAATTGCAGCAGACACTGACCTATCCGAAGCTCGGACAAAATGTTGGTTAGAAAAATCCATTGGAATCAACTGTCCTTTTATTTGATCGTTATTTGTTTGAATTAAATAACGTTTTCGGAAAATCAATGTTTAACTAAATTTGATTCTAGTGTTGGAAACATACATTTCAAATATATGTATTCCTTCAAATCGAGAACTTACATGATTAACATACTTGAGTAATAAAAAATTCTTTGCCCTCAATAATTCTGGTACTATTTGGTATTCTTTCCTCGACGAAATCTCTGGTCGTATCAACTAAATGCGTCCGTTTAGCTTTTGCAATAAAATTAACTAGCATATTCGTAGACACAAACTCATTGGTTTATTTGGTATTATTGTCTTTATTTTCGCATGCTTTCTTTTAAATTGAACTTCTATTTATCATAGTTCAGTAATAACCTTTTTCTATCTGATCTCGTGTTTCTTTATTCATTTCCATGTGGAATCCTCGAATTCTTGGGAATACGATATATCTACTGCGGTATACAAAGTTCAAGATAAAATGTCGAAATACCATTATCCTCCACGCCTTTTGCCGGCTCACCTATTTGCTCATATAGACTGCAAACCAATAGTCGACTAGGCTCGAAATCCATGAGCGAGTATACACCTGAGTCCGCAAGCCGCATCGACATACCTTGAATTTTGTGGGCTGTTCCTCGTGGTCGGCTAATTCCACATCTCGTGATACTCACACAAAGGAGAACATCCTTTCATATACCAAATCGGTTATGACACAAAATATTTTAAATATTTTTCACGATAGAGGCTTGTTAAAAACAAGAATAAATACGTAATATATATGAAAAAATATAAATTTCCTTTTTCCAAGTCAAAAACTGCTGATTCTAGTACATTGTTTATTCGTTCGAAATCAAAGTGTACTTGAATCAAAGTCACGTTGACTGAATACAAAAAAGTTATTTTTATTTGAATATAACTTTTATACGTTCAAAACAACGATGTATTTTATTGAATTGGACTACATCAAGGAGTGCTCGACACAAATAAACACATATATTCGAAATAACCAGAATCATAGTAGGCCTTGCGACAGGAAGAAAAATGATTTCACTTAAATAGATCCAAGTTAAACCAAATAGACGTTTATGACAGTGAAAAGAGATTTAAGAGAAGTATAGAGTGCACTACACTCATGCCCAGTAATATTGCAATATGCACCCAAGTAAAAGAATAAATAATACTAATGCCACAACCGAAAAAATTGTATTTTCAAATATGGTGGAATGCCACCAATAATGACTGTTATCCATGCATACACTATTTATCGATTTTGTAACAGAAGGCGTCCTGATAAAATTAGGATGCCGAATGTGGTTGTATCCAGCAGTAAACGACGTTTCCTGGGAGGATGTGGGTGAATATGCAACTTGTCATCTTTTTTAAAGTATTAATTTCTATAAATGAGCCACATGTCTTATCAAGTGATGCTAGTTTATTGATCGAACCGCAAGAATATCTTCAAATCATGTCCAGAGAAAATGTTGGCGCTAAACGTTCGAGATAAACTTCTTTCTATAGAAAGAATGTAACCATGTCCATGTATAATTCTATCCAATTTTTTTGTCACCGTATGTTACGGCGTGATTAAAAACCTGGGTGAGCGATGTTGTGAAAAGTGTTTAGATATTATGAAACAAATGGAGCTCATTTACGCTCGCGTTAACATGAGCATTTATAGTGCGTTACAAATTATAAAGTACTTCTCTTTAGAAGAAAGAAAAGAATGTTTTTACACGTGCTGTTTTTTTTTTTTAAGTATTTTGAAAATGAGCATAAACAATCTGGGCGCAGTCTTCTGGAAGGCGGATTTCAACATGTTTAAAGAAATGTAAGACTAAATCATGTCAAATAGTTTCCCCAACCAGTCATCCACTGAATAGTCATCCACATCTCATGTATGCCTGTCAATTTAGTGTGTCGTGAGGATCGTGAGAAGGAAAACTCTTGCCGTCAAACTTTTACCGTATCTACTCTCTAACGCTCCAGTTGAAACGACGGAAATTTCGGGGAAACTCCACGGGAGAATTTCGGAGCAGGACGATACCTCTTATTAAAGTTAGAGTAGATAGTGGTTTGCTATAGATGTTCGCGCGGAAGGGCGAGCGTCGTTTGCATTATGGATGCGTCTATTAGAGAGCATGGGGTTGTAACAACGGCGGAGTGCCGACGCGAAGAAAGCGTCTACTCGCCTGCAGCCCCATAATGCAATAAAGTTCGCGTCGTATGATAATAGATACCGATTCGCTCTATAAACCTTTGTTAGATTGTGCGATTTTTAATAAACCGAGGGAGAGTAAAACGGAGAGAGTGAGTGAGTGAGAGTGAGAGTGAGAGTGAGAGTGAGAGTGAGAGTGAGAGTGAGAGAGAGAGAGAGAGAGAGAGAGAGAGAGAGAGAGAGAGAGAGAGAGAGAGAGAGAGAGAGAGAGAGAGAGAGAGAGAGGATAACCTTCACTGGCCGGATTGAAGCCGAATCCTCAAAGACCATAATGTATTCTTTCCGCTCGCTGAGATGCTCGCCACATAACAGACTCTTTGTCGTCTCAGGCGTCGTTGGCTCTCATGATTCAAGCGAAGGAAGTCGCTTACGAGCTTTCCCAGTGCGCGAAAATAGAAGGCGTGGACATGTGGAGATGCAAGGGACGATGAAAATCGGCGAGAAAAATATGACGTTAAATATACTTCGACCGATATTATATTATATTATTCTGCCATTGACATCTCCCACGCCTGATGAAACAATTTATTTTGCAGTATCTAGAAACTGAAAGACAGCATCGCTCAATATTGGCTATTTATAGTTAAAAATTTTCGTGGTAAACAATTGAGACAATGTACAAATGCGGCGCAAGCTGCGCGATCGAGAGTTTGAGTACAAGTCTTCTAAGTTTCGACGACGGGGTCGCGCGCCTTCTTCCGTTGAGGTGTATACCTCCACGCAACGCGGGTGTCGTGTCTCAGGGTGCATTCGCTACGTCGCGTCGAGCGAATGCGGTTGAAGATTCTTTTCTTCCCGCATGCCGTTTCCATTTCAGCGAGTACACACTTCGGATGGATATATACATGTATATATCAACGAGCTGACCTACGATCAGCGTCGACAAAGAATTTGGTTTTCTTTGTCAACGCCGACTTTGCACGGAATTCGAGATTTCAGAGAATCTCTATTCCGCAGCAAAGGTTCTTGCTGGCGGCTTGCGCTGTGGTGCGGCAAGATTATTGTTAAAAATTATTTATTTTAAAAAATGAAAATATTTTTTAAATGTTTATTGTCTGGCGATTCGAACAAAATCAAATGCCGCAGCAAAAACAATGGCGGTGAGGATCACATCCGCCACTTTTCAATCGGTGAAACCAATGTCCACACATAGTTTCAGATGGTGTCGTATGTCACCATAAGTCTGTATATGCAATCGCCATGTTTCGGCTGCACTTTTTTCAAACCGAAGTGTGCAGAACTCCACATCGGAAAACAACTTTTCACGATCCGTTTTCAACTTGCTTGCTCGAAGCACATGTCTTTACTAAGTATAGCCCCTTTTAGCTGAAAGTCAGTGGCATTGGGCCACCATTCAAGGTGACATACGCGACCATAATACTATTTAGTACATCCGTACTAAAGTATCAAACACCTAGAGACACCTCCAGCCGAACAGCGCGTTCAAATGCGACCACCTAATAATCTACAAATCGCTCATGTTTGAAATGTAAATGTATCCCTCACATTTATTCCGCGGGTCAATCCTCGCAGCTTTTGGAGCTTTAGGACTATATGCATGAACTTTTGCAAGTAGATTCAACCATTTCAAACATGAACTTTAGGATACATTTACCATTTTTCATTTATAAGCCCCGTTTGCGAAATATTAAACTTTGAAATGATGTGCAACGTGCCGCCTCCCTCTTTTCCAACCATGGGTATGAATTTTGTTTTAAAAATCTTTACTAACATTTAATTAAAATGTTTAAGTGAAATTATTCGGGTCAGCTTATATCAACAAGTCCAGAACATGAGGATAACTAAGTTATTGCTAAGTTGACTGCGGGGAAGGAAGAAGACTGTAGAAATAATTTTGTTTGTTGTACCGTTTGTACCGTTGTGGGCACGCATTCCGTAAGTAAACGTAAATATACGAATAATAACATAAATAGGAAGGGGAACAAAAATACGATTATACAATCGAGTTTTTCATCATATATAGGTGATTTATCAGATTGGTTTTAAGTCCTGCTATCTTCGGGACGAACAAAACGAACGAGCCAATTTATTAAAAATTGCATATTAGAAACTTGCACGTTGCTTTCTTATTAATTTATTTCGCTCCCTTCTTTTACGCAAAGCTACTCCTATTAGTACATATGTACTTCAATCGTTAGTACAGCAGTGCCATGACTATCTCGGTCTTTCACATTTGGCTTTACTCACAGAACGTTTATGTAGAAATAAAAAACCTACTGATGGCGTGAGCTTCGGGTCCGAAATAAATTAAGGAAACAATGTGCACTGTTGCCGCTTGCACAATTTTATTTTGTATAAACAAATTCAACAATATTTCTTATATGAAATTATTTCACCGTATTCTTTTTTTTTAGTTTCATTCTCCGCTTTCAATTTCCGCTAAATTAAATCACTACATTTCTTCTATCGTACGAAAAATGACTCAAGTATCACACATTTTTGGAAAGTTACATCGAGAAAATATTTAATTGAATATTCAAATTCTTTCGAAATCTTTACTTTTTCACCAATTTAGGGAACGGTGAAAAGGGATAATGAGTGATAGCAGTGGAGAGATGAGGAGAGCAGGGGGTTTAAGCAAACGCGTCGCAAAGAGATTCGGCGCATGAAAGATATTTCAGAAAAAATCAACATCGCTCACAGCTGTTTATGCTGAGGAGATTATACAAATTTCAACGAGAAAGTAAACCCGCGCCACTTTTTTTCCTGAATCTGCTATAATTACCGCTCATTTTTGTTTCTACTTGTCGTCCATGTAAAGGAATTACCATTGCGCTAATGTTCCTATCTAGCTGTGTTACTATCTGTCCCAACCAATCAGTGTTTTCGTAACTAATATAGCAAGAAGCGCCCTTTTAATCCAAATCCATTTTGAAGAACGCATAATACTACATTCATTGTCATATAGACAGCAAATTAACGGTTATATCGCACAACTTACACAATAGGAGTAACAAATTCAACTCCAATGATCATCGCCGAAATTTACACGGAATTCTTCAACCATTTGTAGATTTAAGGATAATCCAGTTGTTGACAAATGTTGACTTGTTTATCTCAAATCTAACTACCTGCTCAATGTTATTATATGTTTGTATTATTTTTTTTAAATATTATACTTTATTGCTCCGGGCAATACACTTCCTCAGTTTGCACTGGGAAACATTCACCTACCCCCGGGGGTTAGGCTCGGTCTTAATCTAGACCGGAACAATAACGCTGGGCGACACTCGAGGGTTCCGACGCCACGTCGACTGCCGCCCAGTTAAAAAAAAACGCGCGAAAAGTCCAATAAATCGCTCTGCGTTAGCCGCTCCCTCAAGCCAGAGGGTTAGCGGCTACCGCTGTCCACAATCGTGTTGCCTGAGTAAACGGAGGGACCCAAGTATGATCGCCTTCTGCATCCGACCCGCTAGCAACCGGACACCGGGTTTGCAAACCGGTATGCCAGCAAGGCCCGATACAAAATACTCTTTCATCCCCCCTAGCGCCTCGATGATGAGGACAACGAGAGTTACCCTGAATCCTCGGTGCAAACGACGTAGCCCGGCCAGGAGAGGCTGATACTTGAGCCGTTTCTCCTCTTCCTTTCGCGACACGTTCACTTCGGCCGGAGCCGAGAGCTCAATGACGTATATCGTCTTGTCGTCGAAATCGAAGAGGACAACATCAGGCTTAGCCGCTTGAAGCGGCCCGATAGTCGCGAATGAGAAGTTCCAATAAATCTTGCACCTCTCGCCCACGACAACGGACTCAATATCTCCTGGTAAATAAGGCCGCACGGGCTCCCGGTATATCCCATAAGAGTGCCGTAGATGGTAGTACAACACTCTTAGGACCGCGTTATGGCGATGGATATAGCCGGAGACTGCATATACTGGGCAGGCCGACAGTAGATGCATTAGTGTCTCCGGCGATTGTTTGCATGCACGACACAAAGTGGTCGGCAGAGGCTGACCCAAAACGCGGCTGCGATAGACCAGGGTGTTGATGACTCCGTCTTGGCAGGCGCCGATAAACCCTTCGGTCTCGGACATCAATCCAGCTGACCGCAAGAAGGAAAAGGTCACCTGGGTGGACAGCCCCTGTTCCTCGATGTGGTGAAAAAACACACCGTGCATGGGTCTGTTCACGTGCTGCCGAGTCAGGACAGTCTGCTCGGCAGCCCTGATTGCCCGCCGACGTCGGGACTTGGGCAACCGAGCGACGGAGTCTATTGGCAAGGCGCCACGCCGGCGCCGGCGGAACTCCAAGCCGAGGGTGTCTGCCGCACGATCTGCCGCACGATCTGCCGCCTTATAAAGAAAAGCACCCGCCCCATGAAGCTTATGCTGGTGCACAATCTCCAGGAGCGGGTCCGAGCTTGTTATCACATCACTTGCTATTCCGAGGACCATGTGGTCATGAAGACACTCCAATCCCAAGGGCCCACGCCCGCCGCTCTGACGCAACATATAAAGGCGCGGGGTAGAAGATCGAGGGTGCAGACTCCGCTGGATGTTCATTATTTCGCGTGTGCCGATGTCCAGCTGTTTGAGCTCGTCTCTACGCCACTTGACGACGCCAAAGGAGTAGAGCAGGACCGGGACAGCGAGCATATTGGTGGCAGTGATCTTATTTTTCCCAGACAGATCTGATTTCCAGATCCGTCTGAGACGCCGCCTGTACTCGCTGCGGAGGGCCCCCTTGACATCCTCAGCGTCTTGTAGAGAGCGCTGATCGATGCCAAGGTACCGATAAGACCCCCCGGCGTCCAGGTGTTTGAAGACGCTCCCGTCCACCAGCCGAACATCAGCCGCGACACCCTCTGCTCTCCCTCTCCTGAGATGAAGAACAGAGCACTTGTCCAATCCGAAGTCCATTCCCGCCGCCTGCGTGTACGTCGCTACGATGTTCAAGAGGAGCTTAAGCCCCTCCTCCCCGGGAGCGTATAGCTTGAGGTCATCCATATAAAATAAATGGGTGATCCCTCGCCCACGCTCCCCGGGGGGGGGGGGGGGGCCGCTTCGTGCCCGCGTGCAGCCCGCAAGGCGATTGATAAGGGTAATATAGTGAGATGCAAAACAGGAGGGGGCTGAGAGAATCTCCCTGGATCATCCCCCTCCTATGCCCCGCCACTCCGGTCGACACGTTGCCTTCACTAGTCTTAACTGTGAAGCGTGTCTTCCAGAGCGGCATGAGCTGCTTAATGCATCTCACTATGTAAGGACTCACCGAAAGGCGTTCGAGTAGGTGTATAATCAGTTTGCGACTGACAGTGTCGAACGCCTTACGGTAGTCTACCCAAGCGACTGAGAGGTTACGCTTGTGCTGGACCGCGTCTTGCGTGATGCAGCGGTCCACCAGCAGGTTCTCCTTACAACCTCCCAGCCCCCTCTTGGATCCCCTTTGTTCGTGTATCTCCCGCCATGCAGGCTCGATCTCGCGCAGAACACGCTCAAATCCTCTTTTTTGGGGAGTAGCACCGTCCTTCCCTCTGTCAGCCACGCAGGGATGGGCACCGTCCCATCGATGAACGACGAGAAGATGCGGGCCAGATGGGTATGGGTGCACGTGAATTTCTTCCACCAGAAGATGTTAATCCCATCTGGTCCGGGAGCGGCGTGGTTCCTCATGCTACTCACCGCCTTCTCCACCTCACCCCGCGTGACTGGAAGACAGTCGCCACGCTGACTCGGCTGTTGCCGGCAAAACGCGTCGATTATTATTATTATTATTATTTTTTTTTTTTAATTTAATATTAGACTTTATTGCTCCGGGCAACACACTTCCTCAGTTTGCACTGGGAAACATTCACCTACCCCCGGGGGTTAGGCTCGGTCTTAATCTAGACCAGAACAATAACGCTGGGCGACACTCGAGGGTTCCGACACTACCTCGACTGCCGCCCAGTCAAAAAAAAACGCGCGAAAAGTCCAATGAATCGCTCTGCGATAGCCGCTCCCTCAAGCCAGAGGGTTAGCGGCTACCGCAGTCCACAATCGTGTTGCCTGAGTAAACGGAGGGACCCAAGTATGACCGCCTTCTGCATCCGACCTGCTAGCAACCGGACACCGGGTTTGCAAACCGGTATGCCAGCGATTATTATTATTATTATTATTATTATTATTTTTTTTTTTTAATATTAGACTTTATTGCTCCGGGCAACACACTTCCTCAGTTTGCACTGGGAAACATTCACCTACCCCCGGGGGTTAGGCTCGGTCTTAATCTAGACCGGAACAATAACGCTGGGCGACACTCGAGGGTTCCGACACCACCTCGACTGCCGCCCAGTCAAAAAAAACGCGCGAAAATTCCAATTAATCGCTCTGCGATAGCCGCTCCCTCAAGCCAGAGGGTTAGCGGCTACCGCAGTCCACAATCGTGTTGCCGGAGTAAACGGAGGGACCCAAGTATGACTGCCTTCTGCATCCGACCTGCTAGCAACCGGACACCGGGTTTGCAAACCGGTATGCCAGCGAGGCCCGATACAAAAGACTCCTTCATCCCCCCTAGCGCGCCGATGATGAGGACAACGAGAGTTACCCTGAATCCTCGGTGCAAACGACGTAGCTCGGCCAGGAGAGGCTGATACTTGAGCCGTTTCTCCTCTTCCTTTCGCGACACGTTCACTTCGGCCGGAGCCGAGAACTCAATGACGTATATCGTCTTGTCGTCGAAATCGAAGAGGACAACATCAGGCTTAGTCGCTTGTAGCGGCCCGATGGTCGCGAATGAGAAGTTCCAATAAATCTTGCACCTCTCGCCCACGACAACGGACTCAATATCTCCTGGTAAATAAGGCGGCACGGGCTCCCGGTCTATCCCATAAGAGTGCCGTAGATGGTAGTACAACACTCTTAGGGCCGCGTTATGGCGATGGATATAGCCGGAGACTGCATATACTGGGCAAGCCGACAGTAGATGCATTAGTGTCTCCGGCGATTGTTTGCATGCACGACACAAAGTGGTCGGCAGAGGCTGACCCAAAACGCGGCTGCGATAGACCAGGGTGTTGATGACTCCGTCTTGGCAGGCGCAGATAAACCCTTCGGTCTCGGACATCAAAAAATTATTATTATTATTATTATTATTATTATTATTATTATGAATTTGTGTGCTTAGTATCAGTATCAGGTTGTTAGAAGAAAAAACAACTGGATCATCGCGGGGCAACGTCAAAAAAATTACTCTTTGGATACTAAAAATATCCATTTTCTCGTCTCCACGCATGGAAATATAGTTCGAAGCTTTTTTTTAATGGAGTTGAGTCGACGTTTGCCTCTCTTGGAGAATGCTTCGTAAATAGTAACATAGTTACCCAATACCTGGGGACCCTCGGGAGAGCAGCTTTTGAAGACAATTGCCCGTTGAAGACAATTTCAACTTCTCTTCATTTACAAGCAGACCTGTCGGGTTTTGAAACGGAGTTGGGCGTCGTGGCAGGCAGTCACGAGAAGAAGCCACTTACAGATCGCATTAACAACTTTAAAGATGACATGCATAATAAATTCGGGAGAATTCGCTTTCAAACTAGCTCATGACCATTGTTAAACCACCTGAACCACACTTTTCATTTGTTTATCACTCAAAGGTTCATTGCCATACACTTGACGAAAAATATTCATGGTTTCTAAATAGAAAATGCAAAATGTTTGGCAACATGTAATGCACATTCTTTCTTCGATGCATTCAGTTATCGTGAAACGCGACATTCTAGAAGGTCGATGTTCAATTGAACATTTTCAGGACCGTGCTACCTGGTAGAACGGTCTTGGAATCCCGGAACGGAAATAATAGAAGTCCTTTTTGAATGGTGAATACGTGTTTTTTGCAATACCACACCTGGGTACAACGTGAGA
This sequence comes from Ophion slaviceki, assembly GCA_944452715.1. Lineage (NCBI taxonomy): Eukaryota > Metazoa > Arthropoda > Insecta > Hymenoptera > Ichneumonidae > Ophion > Ophion slaviceki. Next base: position 45,604,747 of record OX101786.1, read on the forward strand.
GCTCCAGGTCGGATACTTTCCAGACGGACCTCGTATATACAAAGAATATTTGAATTTTTGTTTACTGTGGTTCGGAAGATTCTTGTATTTTAAGTTCATTGTGACGTCATCAACGGTTTTTTTATAGGTTAATTAACTATTGATGCCTGCAAAGTAAATAAGTGCACATCGCATATCCTGTGCGTGTCAATGGGTTTAGTGTTGCTTTTGATAAGATGTTCCAGCCGTTTTCGTAAATACCACTACATTCGACGTAACTTTTCTCGAAAACGATGAACTTTTTCTCCGTGCAGGGAGTACGCGACTCTATAAGAACTGTTGTACGTGCTCCAATTACTAGGAGAAAAGGTGATTGGTCCAATTGAAATCAAAATTACAAACTTCTACATTGATGCTCCAGTTTTTTATAACTTTCAGGACCATTTACGGGTGAATATTTTGCGTTTCCATTTGCGCGCCCTATTTTTAGATTTTTTTCCCTTGCACATTTTTTCTTTTGCTTTACTTCTCAAGTAGGCGAATACATCAATTTGAGCTTTTTCATAAGCAAATTCAATTGCTAGTAGAACAATAATTACAAAGATATTCGTTCGATACGAACGTAGCCGTTTCCCTGAGTGCTATATATATATATATATATATATATATATATATATATATATATATATATATATATATATATATATATATATATACACTACTCACAAAAATTAAGGGAAATTTAAAAAAATCCAAATTTTTCGGTGATTTTCAACAAGGGAGAACTCGGAGAAAAATAGTCGTACAGAAAATTAAAAAAAAAAGGAAATTGTAGCTTCAAGTGTCTAGTTTTCAGATCTGGACTATACATTTTTTTGCGTGGGCGGTTTTCAAGTAATCATCCGAAAACCAACGAACATTTTTTTCCAAATTTTTGCTCCTCTTTAAAATGGTCTGTGGACTTTAAATTTTGTTTGTTATCATGCGACCATAAAACTCTTTTAGATAATTTAATCAGCTTTAATTTGACCTTTATCGAGCTCCGTACGATGATTTGGCGCGGAGTAATCATCGATCAAAGCAAAAAAGTCCATTTTAACTTTGACAATCAATTACTCGGGAACTAATGATCGTACAGAAAATGAAAGTAGGGTTTTGGAAACTGCAAAACATTCTCTATGACATGCAATTAGCGACTGTTGATAAACTTTTTTTCGAAGTGATGATGTTGACTGAAAAAAGTTGAAAGTTTGTGAATTTAAGGATATTTAGAAAATTTGGTATAAATTTGGATATAATAAATGAACGAAGGATATCGTCGGTAATTTTTTAACCTCGAAGTGTCCTCAAAAAAAACCCCAAAGTTGCAAAGCGCTACGATTTTTTTTCTTAGCGCCCCGAAGGTTCAAATTTATCGTTTCTGTGAAAAATCACCGTAACAAGCTAATTTTCGATTTTTATTAATTTTTTCTACTTCAAAATGGTTATTTTTAAGCAATAATGTGTAATTTTTCTGTTAAAAAACATCAATTACCAAGAAAAAATCAAATTTTTTTAATTCGAACTTTTTATTTCAGTATGTTCACAATGCTTGATTACCTTGATTTTTTTTACCGTAACAAGCCCCACGTGGTACGCTTTGGGTAACGCTAATGCCGGCGGTAAGTGGCGGTATGTAAGGCGGTAAGTGAACGGTACAAAAAATTAAGGTAATCAAGCATTGTGAACATGCTGAAAAAAAAAATTTGAAATTTTTTTTTTCTATTTATTCTTGGTAATTGATGTCTTTGAATAGAAAAATTATGCATTATTGCTAAAAAACCATTTTAAAGTTGAAAAAATGAATAACAATCGAAAAATTGCTTGTTACGGTGATTTTTGACAGAAACGATCAATTAAAACCTTCGGGGCACTAAGAAATAAAAATCGCAGCGCTTTGCAACTTTGAGGGTTTTTTGGGGACACTTCGAGGTTAAAAAATTACCGACGATATCCTTCGCTCATGCATTATATCCAAAGTTATACCAAATGTTCAAAATATCCTCAAATTCGCAAATTTTCAACTTTTCTTCAGTCAACATCATCACTTCGAAAAAAAATTTGACCAACAGCTACTAATTGCATGTCATAGAGAATGTTTTGCAGTTTCCAAAACCCTGCTTTCATTTTCTGTTCCCGAGTAATCGATTGTCAAAGTTAAAATGGACTTTTTTGCTTTGAATGACGATTACTCTGCGTCAAATCATCGTACGAAGCTCGTTAAAAGGTCGAATTAAAGCTGATTAAATTGTCTAAAAGAGTTTCATGGTCGCATGATAAAGAAAACATTTTTGAAGTCCACAGACCATTTTCAAGGCGAGCAAAAATTTGGAAAAAAAAATTTGGTTGATTTTCGGATGATTACTTGAAAACCGCCCATGGTAAAAAAATGTACAGTCCAGATCTGAAAACTAGACACTTGAAGCTACAATTTTCTTTTTTTTTTAATTTTCTGTACGACCATTTTTCTCTGAGTTATCCCTTGTTGAAAATCACCCAAAAATTTGGAATTTTTTTATATCCCTTAATTTTTCTGAGTAGTGTATATTATAGTTATTCGAAACTTCGTTGGGAAAATAACAGAAAATATGCCTCCGCCTCTATTACATAAATTTCTGTATCTGGCAAAATGCTGATTGGATCGACTTGAGCGTGACCAGAGAAGGAAGAATCCACGCATGGATTTTAAGAGCAACCCAAATATATTTAGTGAAATCGGTAACTTAGGATCTACCTATAGTAATCGAATGATCCAAGAATAAATGGAGCTTCGTCCGATTCCTCGGATGAACAACTGCAGGGCACGATAGGTTCAGTGGGTCACCCTTGTATTTGACGCGAGACTGTGCTGAGGGATCCCATGAAAATAATTACCACTGGTTCGACACTGGCACAGTACTGCGCCACCTCTATTCTATGAATGGCCATTTAGTGGTATAAGTGTCGGTTCATTAATGTACGATTGTTGAAATATCCGCGACGAGTTTCGACCAATATTATATTATGTCAGTATTTTGTTAATATATATGGTAGTACACAGTAATAAATAGAATACTTTGCATGGCATAATGCACGGGAAATGTTACTGGCCCATGATCGGTTCGAGCTATCCACGCCAATGGTCGATTCTCCATCGTTAGTCGACACTGTCTCGACATTGCACAGGGAAATTAATGGCGAACGTCAGGCGGTAGTCGATACTGGTCTGACATTAGTATAATACTGGATGCCGGGATTAGATATGACCGTAGGGCAATAAATGGCGAACAGTACTGGCGCATGGTCGGCGACAGTAGTCTACCCCAGCAGTCGGCTGTTGCCCGTTAACCGGAACTGTCGCAACATTGGCGTTATGCTGGATGCCACGCTTTGAAAAGAGGATCGGTTGAGAAATGGTAGAGCCATTGTTTTACCGTTGTGCCAACACTGGTTGCCCACAGTCGGTTAGCCTGTACTGGACCACAACATCAGCCGTATTGTTTGTGTTGGCAATTTTTTCATGGGATATGTTACGTATAGGGAGGGCGATGTTGCAGTGCAGGAGACGTGTTGAAGCACCATTTTGCATCCCGTGGTAACCACGTTACGGTCGGACGAGAAAGTACTCGCATTTTCATCGACACGTATGAATGGAAAAGATGAACATCTACAGACATATAATTATCGTAAATGGTATCATATTTCTGAGGCGCATTGTTCGGCATGGGAATTATGATTTTCGATAATAACGCATGCGATATCGGTTGACGTGTAGCTGGCACAAGTAGAGGATTACGTAACGCCGGATGTCATGTGAAAATATCTCTTGTAATCCACTATTACTACTGTGCCCGGAGATAATTACAGACATTAAATATTTTAATTTAACGGGGTTAAAGTTTGCATCATTGGAATGCAACTGATATTGTTCTTTATTTTATTATTTCCTTACTTTTATCATCATCCAAAATCTTCTCACATATTTAGGTTGGAGATTTCTAACAAGAATTCTGAAAAACGTTTGGAGGATTTTTGAGGGCTCAATGTGCCAAAAAATGAGGCTACGAAACGTTCGCTGCGTTCCAACGATGCACACTTCAATATAATTGAATTTGCATAAAGCAATTGCTGCCAAACGAAGCTACCAATTCATTAGACTCCATAATTCGAACAGTGTACGTTAATTCCTGGGGTGTTAAAGTTTACATGGTTGAAATGCGACGAAAAATCTTTTATTTTGTTATGTCCTTATTTCGATTATTCTACAATATATATATTGCAGATTTAGGTTTTCGATCTTGACAGGTCCTGAAAAATGTTACACTGATTGCAAAGCTTAAATCTGTCAAAAAAATGGGCAATAAACAAGGCATTGCATTCCAACCATTTAAACTTCAACTTTCTCATTTTCGTTACTATCGCGAAGTTTCGTATGCCCTTTACGCGTAACCACAACAACCTTTAGTCCATAGAAATGGTGTCACCCTCTCAAATCGTGTATTAAATAAAGTGGGCCATGCCTTTTTGCTTGCCTGTACGTAGACTGCAACTGCACTGGCTGTTCAATGCGGGACTACGAATAGGCCATGCTCGGGATGTAGGCCATACTTGATACGAGAAGAGAAAAAGCGATGGACATTACCAACCGATACGGGTATCTCCTTTCACTTCTACACACACCCCGTTCGTACGTTGCGTACGAAAATTCGACGGAAAGGTAGACGAAAGAGATGAGAGTTAGGGGATGTCGATAAACGATGAGGATCGTACCCGCAGTAGTATCGACGAGATACCACAATACTTTATCTGTATTTGCGTGTGTATGGGTACATTGCGCGCAAAAAGGATAAAACGTTTAATGGGCGAGAGTCGCAATCAAGATTTTCGAGCCTGGAGTCAACCTCGTAAAACGAACGGGAAGCCATTGCTAACGAGCACCGTAACGTATTACAAGCTTTACTCGGGCAATCTATCGTTTGAGGCCGGGGGATGATAGACAGATACTGCCGGAGTGAAAAGTATTCCGACTGTTCTATAAATGGAATTTCCACTAATTTGGAAACGGATGCAATCGCGGATGTTCGGTGAGTTTTTGGAATAACTTCCTGTCTGGTGCTAGTTCATCAAAATAAATGATGGCATGGGAAGATGATGAAATAGATACATTTTCGTAAAGTCGATACAATTAAATTTTTTTTGGTGGGAGGAAAAATAATCGGCAAATTTTATCATTCATTTCCTCGTTGCAGCACATGTACAAGCTCCAAATAAAGATGTTATATCTTCTTAATATCTTTCTTTGGAGCACTCTATTGTGTCTGAAACGAACACCACCAGCCTACTCTCTCCCTCTCTCTGTAAATACCACGCGAAACGTAATATATCCCGTGGATTTCCGATTTGTGTTGCGTATATACATCGACGAAGTATAAGGCGTTGGCTAAAGGGAGGGAGGACATCGAAATTCTCCGCACACACGGCTTTTACGAGCGAAAAACTATAAAAACCCTTTCTAGTACTGCAGCCCATAAATGGAGGAAAATAGACGAAACCGTTTGTGGAACACAGCGGGAAAAAACCGAGAACGGACCGTTTCTGCGGTTGACTATATCGAAACTCCAATTCCTGTTTGGCGAACCGATTTCGCGAGTGGAAAAAGAATCGTCGGTCGAGGATTATTGCCTCCGTTTTTTTTTCTTCAGGTGACTAAACAACTGCTGCTTCGTAGATCGGAATTCGAAGGTGATTTAGTCAATGTTCGTGTCATCAAACTTGCAAAAGAGTACGGTACACGCTTTTCGTACTATAAACAATCGAATGCTAAATCAATTACGAACTATCAATTACGAACATATAAGAGGTCACAAGCATCAACAAAGCTTCTATCAATGCCGTAGCTTTCGACGCCAGATAGACGATCCACATTTTTTGTGCTTTGCGATAATCTGCAAGGTTTGCTGTCAACCAATGACGTGTGTAAACAATTTACTAGTATTCATCGTTGGAATTCTGCAAATCGAACTGGTATAAACGACTTTTGCCCTTTCTATACAGGCTGCTTCGGATAAGGAGTTACAAGCTTATACCTCAGAAAATGCGAATCGTAATAGAAAAAATGACAAATAAAAGATGTTTCGTTGCTAGAGACGAAAGAGATGGGAATCTTGATTTGACCTTGGGTATAACCACCAAGAACATGTGAAAGTCAATTTTAACATTTTTAACTAGAACGGTTATTTTTCTATTGAGTATTATAGCCGACACCAAGACCTTTTTAAAACAATGTGGATAAGTATCTTCTCATCGAGCACGTTTTTCACTTATGCGACTTGAAAGTTACAATATCGCCGCTATCCGCATAATCCAGGGAGATAATCCGCGAAGATTATCCGGTCGGATTTACACCCCCGTTCTAGGTGTTTATGTGTGTGTGCGCGCGCGCCCGCCCGTTCGTGATTCGTGAGCACAGAAATCAAGCACCCCAATTGCGCGCGAGCGCGCGCTCACACGCAATCACCAATGCGGCGTGAATCCACCCTTGCTGGTTATACCAAAGGTCGAATTGAGATTTCTATCTTTTAAAACGAAAAAACTTTTATTTCGAACATTTTTCATTACAACCCGTATTTTCTGAGAAGTAAGTTTGTAACAACTATCGGAGGCAGCTTGCATATTCAAGATGTGGTAAGAATTCGACACCCTCAGTCTGTTGGTAATCTATATTACATAAGACTCATTTTTCATGATAACAAACCGAGCTAGAAACCGTAACTGATTACAAACCAAAATGCATGACCTTGAAATGACGATATGAGGAAGAGAGTAACACGATATATACATATATATTTGTATCTATATGTAGGAGAGGGACGTAAACGAGAGCAAGAGCAAGTTTTGCTGATGAATATATCAGGGCGTTGACGGTTCGTTTCACATTTAAGTAGCCACCTAACCAATCCCCTATCACGGATAAAATTCAGCATCAGGTAGTTGGCCCAGTGGCCGTCAGGGTCCTAGCGATCGTCATGTTTACATATTAAATAAGTATTTTAAGATAAAAATCAGTCCTTCGTGCAGATCTGTGGCATGTAAGCTTCCAAGAGGTATTTACTATGTTGTATTACATTTCCACACCCGTAAGTATGGGCATAAAAGAATAATCAAATTAAATATATTCCGCTACGACGTCTAGCTGTCATTTCGGCCGAATCCTACATTAGGAGGTTAACGTGAACCATGTCAGATCTCGGGTGATTTGAGAATGCCTGTGGACTTGCGTGAAGTAAGTTTTCCTTCACGTGATTAACAAGGTTTTTAGTTTTGCGTTCAGCATACAAAATTATAGTTTTATGCTAATTTGAACGACTTTCACATATGACGTTTACCGGTTCAGCAACAAACACTCTGCCGATTAATCGCCACGGCTGTCGATAACTGGGACAATGTTAGCAAAAAGAGTCTTACGAATCGAATATTAGTTTATAGAAAATCAGAAAAGAAATATTGGCTCCGTAATTAGCATTGTCTGAAGGATCCACGGACCAGTAATCGTCATACACATATTCGCGATAGTAAAAAGATATACATAAAAATAAATGTTGTCGATTACTGGGTCGTGACCATGTTGATAACTGGGTATGTCTTGAACACAGGTGAACATCACTCGATCGAAAGAATATTAAAAATTATTTTATGAAAAAATAGTTGTTTATAATGACTACAAATATATATATATATATAGAGTTTTATTTGCATAACTTAGAATACAAGTTTTTTACAAACTATTTCCTTACATATTGTTCCTTATTTCTATCTTAAGCCTACAATTCTATCCTGCACCTGCACTTCTCTTTCTTTTTACCTCTACTACTTATCACTAACGTCTCCGTCCTCCTCCTTACTCTTTTTTGCGCACAATACCTCTATTTCTCTAAAATACCGGCAGATTCCAACATTTATTTTTCCGCCTAACATATTAACGATTTCTCCTTTTATCGCAATCTCATCCACTCCCTGCATCCACCCCTCAGCTTCTTTTCTTGTTTCCTTTGGCATTAATGCCCATGCTTTTCTGCACACTATGAGGTGTTCCACGGTCTCATTTTGTTCCTCACATATCCTGCATCTCCAGTCCTTCACCCCCTTTTTTCCCGCTCTCCAGACATTTCCATACCTTAATCTTGCCCACAATTCTTTGTCCCTACCCTTCACCCCTTCCTCCTTCCAATACTTCCACGGGCTTTCCTCGTTCTCCACCAAATATTTATACATGCTATTGTACGATGATTTTTTTATTTTTTCTTCTTCTTCCTTCAATATTTTCTTTTTTAGGTTTTCTAATCCTTCTCCAATCTTTTTTTCTATTGTTCTCACTTCTTTCTTCTCCCTTATCATCATTATTATTTCCTCTATGCCCATTTCCATTAATACTTTTTTCAAATCCTTTCCCCACTTCGACGGTGCACCATTCGCTATCGCCCTCATCTCCTCTCTTACACATATTTTTGGCCATCTCTCGTCCTCCATCTAATGACTACAAATAAATAAAAATTAAAATTGTGACGTAATAGGCAATAATTAGTTTTATTTTTTAAATTAATGAAGTTCCATGGAAGAGAAATTTATGTTTGAAACTCTTTATCAAATGTTTTAATAAAAATCATTAAGTTTGTGACAGAGTGCGTAAAAATTATTCTGCCGTTCTATATGCAGACATAATCGAGTCAACAAAGTCCTATGAACCTTTGCATAATGAGTTAAGGCCTTATATACCTTTGGATGGTCGGAAAACAAAACGAGGTTTAGAGGGTTTATTTCACACATCTATAGGTGCCTCTAATGAGCGGACTCGTTGGAGCCGCACATGTGCACCCAGAAGAATCTTCTTTTCCCCCTAATCTACATGATTTTTGCTACCGAAGTATACACGATTATTATAAAATATTTATTTTTGCACATCTAGCCCGATTTTTATGAAAGTCGCATTTTCGACTGAAACAACGGCCTTTGTTCGTTTCCAAAAATCGCAATTGTTAAACGATTGAAAAAATCGAGTGTACATCGTTATAAAATGTATCTAAGAAGTTGTATTTGAAATTTGAAGTCAATCGGTCAAAAAATGCAGGACCTACGAGTCTGCCCGATTTTGAAAACATTTCTTCATGAGAGACGCGTTTAAAGTTTCAAAGCCATTTTACCACATGTCTTAAAAAAATTGTCTTCCTAAAATAACTTTTGCATATCATTTTCGACATGTTTATACATAATTTAAGTAAATAAAAAAAAACAATTTTTTGTTTTCAACGGTCTATAAGGCCTCAAAGCTGTTTGAACGCATGTGGCGATTAGTGGGACGTTCCCATGGCGATTACCAGACCAACTGTCATGGCGGCATGACGATGACTCGTACAATAGCATCTTATAACTTTTACGACATATTATCTCGAAAACTGGACCAGGCACGGGGATTTCACAACGACCTTCTTCTTCGTAATAAAAAACTGATTAAGAACGACTTAAAATAACTTTTACTCACATCCCTAGGTGAGCTATATAAATTTGCAAAGTCAAGCGATCTGCTTAAGGTGACGATTACTGGGCCATCTACCTTACCTCTTCTGCCTGGTTCTCTCAATTCGCAGTACCGGACGTACGATGTAGTTCGCATTCGGCATGTATAACTCAATCAGGGCTAAGTTCGCAAGTCTCGGGCACGCTGCGCAAGTGCATATGTGAGTGCGTGTATGAATAACAAATGCGGGCACCAATGGCGTCGTCCTCAGCGAGAAGAGATGCCAAAATGCTAGAGCTTGGGCCTCCTTAGTAGATATCTCATGTCACCCGAGCCGTTTGCCGCTACGTGGTCGTGACTAAAACATCGTGCCATGTGAAGTCCTGACTATCGCATATTATCCATAAACGTCACATTTAAGGGCATACTCTTAGCTTGAACATCGGTATATAACGGAGATTACGTACATAGAGGAATCGTGTTATATCCTGAGTGTAACTAATTGTTCGCGTCCCGAAAATCGGACACTAGAAAGCTGCGAAGGTGCATAGCATCACGACTTCTCGAAGCAACGATAACGAGGCCGAAATAACTTGGAAACACGACAAAAAAATCGGCGTGTCTCATGATTCTCATCGCGTACACTTCAGGATTGCACGAAAGTCTGTGGAGCATTAACTCGAACTCAGCACTGTACCGCAAGTGACACGAGTCCGACTTCATAATTTAATTCCGGAGATGAATCGCAATTTATTTTGGGTCGGTATGGTGCTTCAAGAAAATGCAACTAAATTCAATTATAAGAGTCCAAGACGAGTAAAACTTGGGCTTTGGAATAAACCAGAAAACGAATAAGGCAGCATGGTTATCTTCCAAGATTTGAATGGCCCAATGTCTCGAAGAGCTTGAGCCCCTCGTTCGAACCTAACTCAACATTGTATCAAAGCTAAGCGCGTTGGAAGAAATGCAATTGGTATTTCACACTGATAAATCTTGATTCATTTGGAAACACCAATCCTTGCATGAACCTCTCCTTCATACAGCGGAGAATATACCAATATAAACCGGATCATGGCAATGTAGGCCCATCATTACGGATATTCATTCTCGTACCCTCCTTTGTAAACATAAAAATATATTTCTTTATCATGTTTGCAGCTATATTAACGTATTGCTTTCGGGCCTACACCAGTGACACTTTATTTCTGAGATTGTGACGAATCTACGATCGAAAGAAGTTCCTCCACGCATCATGTTCGACATATGAAAGCGAACGAAGACCATTCGGTGAAAACCGTACCTCCACCTCTGTATGGGTGTATGTGTTTGAGAGATATCGGCGTTATATGAAATTATACAAGCTTTGATATATATTATAGACTTTGATACATCAAGAGACGCGGCAGCGTGTTGACGCAAAGTAATTTAAAAACAAAAAAATTGACGCCGCTGATTAATGTCACCGATCTCGACGCCACTGAACGACTGACGAACACGCCGCGACTCTTTATACAGTAAGATGGGCTTGTAGCAGACGACTTTTAACTGTCAATCGACATTACGTGGAAACGCGGCGACAAATCGAAAATCTAATGACATTTTACCAATGTAATATGCTTTTTTCCTATCGATTTTGTTTGAGTCATTTTTCGATCCGTGTACTCAATCCTCTCGATCTCATGATATTCATGGAATTTCCGAGCGAACTCACGACTAGAAATTGTTCCACCCTTGATGGGTTTTCTGAATGGAATAAAGTCTTTCAGCCATGTCATAAACATGAAACATACGCCCTTATTAGGGTTGATTAACATTTGCCTGTCAACATCCGCAGTAGACGCATTTGCGACGCTCTGCGCAGCCGCGAGAGCGCCACATCCAGGCAAACGCAGCGCCTCTGAGTAGCATCACCTGCTACTAGCTTTTTCGTTTTAACGTGTACCGTGATCTGGCCGCTTAATCCCTAAGTAGAGTTAGGCTGTGCGAAGAATATAAATTTTATTTTATCTTAAGAAAAGTTAGAAGTGCAAAGAAGTTAAAAAAAAAGAAATCGCCCTTTTTAGGGCCATATTAATTTGACGATGGTTGTAACCTCGAAAAAAAAAACGGCTCTTTTCAGGGCCAAAAATAAATTTAACGAAGGTTCTTTAAATCGCGGATTCAGACCTCAGAAAATTCTGTCATTATGGAGACGGCGATAATCGATTTACGTGATAACGGAGAAAATAAAGGCCAAACACATGGAATCCTAGCATCGGATACAAGTAAGAAAAAATAATCAGATACCTTCTACGTCCAAACAATATGCACGCATCATAGAACAACGTGAACAAGCTTGGCATCAGTTTTTCTATAAATACCCATAACTGCTTATAAGAATTATGTATAGTGTCGTGAAGATTAATGAATTGCCTTGCGTCAGTGCTTTTAACTGCGTGTACGATGACTGCGAAAGCTGGACTTTGCAGTGTACTCTCTGTGCCTTGCAAGAAACGAAAGCTCTTTTGTGATACTTTTGTGTCGCAAACCCATTTCTACCGTATGTTAACCGAAAAAACTTTGTTCGGATATAACAATTGGGGAAACCTCACCTCTCGCTGTACTCACAATAGTGTCCATGCGAAGAACTACAAGTGATGAAAACAATGTTTTGATGAAACGAATGTTTATCAAACTTGTCATTTTGTTCAGCAGCGAGAGATATATTATGATGATTCACCGAGTCCCTCTAAAGAAAGTTTAGAATGTTACTCAGAGGTTTTCACGTGGACAGTACTGTGGAGAAAGTCTAACGAATCATTGCTTTCAACCCTTGTAGTTCTTCGCATGGGCACTATTGCGAGTACAACGAAAGGTGAGATTTTCCCAACTTTTATATGCAAACAAAGTTTCTTTGGAGTACGCGGTAGAGAAATTTGTGTGCGGCGCAGGAGTATCTGCAAGAAGCTTGTCTCTCAAAAAGCGCAAAAAGACTGCCAAGCGCAGCTTTCGCACTCACCGTACACATAGTTATAAGCGCTGACTCAAGTTAATCCATTTGTCTTGACAATAGGAAATGTAATTTTCCAAAACAATGAATATTCATAGAACAACTGATGCCGAGCTTGTTCACATAGTTCTGTAATGAATCCGCAATGTTTGGCCCTAGAAGGTGAGAAATTATTGAGTGGTTTAAATGCTTTGAACAAAAATTGGATTGTGAGACTATAAGAGTGAGAGACCTGAACTGGACTACAAATATATTTCAAGTACGGTCGAGTTGTATGTATTTATATTTTCCATTTCTCTATTTATATTATTAAGGTAGTCTTCTTTTTGTAAATTGAGGTCGTTAATCTCTAACAAAGTGTGTAAAAACGTTTGAAGCATTTTCACAGCCTGCACCGACCAAAAATAGTTTGAGCATTTAAGGAGAAATCATTTTCGTTATAAAAAAAGTTTGACCATTTAAGAATTCATTTTAGTTCCAAAAAAAGTTCGAGCATTTAAGAATTAATTTTCGTTCCATTCCAGAAGCAGACTTCAGAGTTATGGAGTTGGGATCACATGTTTGTGATCCCAATCTTTTAAGAGAACAAAAAAATTATGAAAATTTGTCGGTGATTTTCAAATCGCTCTATCTCCGCGAAAAATCATCGTAGGAGCAAATTTAAAAAGGCATTTCAAAGGTTAGAATCTCTAGATTTCGAGCTTCCACTTAAAATAATTGGTTACTTTTTCGTTATTAATAAATCAAAAGAAACGTCGCAAAGGAAAATGTCCGATTTTTGTTTCGAAAAGGTGTACAGACAAGGAAAAATTTGTTTGATTAATGACGCAATCAAACGCATTTTCCTTGGATCGCCCTTTCTATTTTTAACTTTGAAAAAAGTATATATCAATTACATGATCGAAGGCAAATGACGCTTTTGAATTTAATAATCAATAGCTCATGGACCAATCATCGTATACGAAATTAAAGGGCAGTTCTGGAAAGCTGAAAGTATGCTCTTCAAGATAAGAAAAAATCCATTTTTAATCAATTTGTTTTTTTGTGAGATGTGCAGTTAAAAAATATCAAAAATGCCGTTTATTCTTTAAATTACAAAAGTTACGATATCTTTGCAGATAGCTATCGCGAATATTATGCTCAGGCATTTTTTTCAAGTTGATAGTGTCCACAAAAAGTATGCTAAGTTGTCCGGATTTTTTCCCTGTAGCCCGCACGATGAAAGTTTTGAATTTGGTAAAAAAAACTGAAGGAAAACCATTATTGTTTTAGACCACTATTATTTCGCTTACTCGCTAAGAAGTAATAGTTTTTCGACATTTACGGGTATTTTCAGTCATGTAAAGTGAGAATTTGTACAAAAAAAATGTAACCTATTTTCCATAAACAAAAATCTCTTTGTTTTCAAAAGGGAATTTACTTTCATTCGGTTGTCAATTTCTTATTGCATATTAACAAACATACCCTCTCAAATTAAAAGTTCCAGTCTTCAAACTTTTTTTGTTTGAAAAATGGATGTTAAAAGTTGTAACCCCCCTGTATTTCCTATACTTTTATTGATGTGAAATTAATCTTCCCATAAATTAGCATATTGTGAATTCTTTATTGTAAAAAAATTGTAAAAAGAAAAACACAAGTTGTATTAGTTTCTTTAAAAAATGTTTAGTAATAAAAAGTAATGTTTTAAACGAGTTGGAAATTGCAGACGTATAGTTTGTTCGAGATATATTGAAATTCCGTTTTCAAAAAGATCGGAAATCTATTTAAAAACCTTTTCGAAAAAGTTTTAAAAAAACGCTAAGTAATAAAATCTCAAATATCTCAAAGTATACTTTTTATTTAAGTTCAAAAAATGATTTCATTATACTTCTTTAATGCAAATGTACAAAAAAAGTCAAATCACTTCTATGGAATAGCCAAGCAAGTTTACTAGTCGTGTTGCACACTAAATTGTTAAAGCTAAGGAATAATATTTTTGAAAATATTTAATTTAAAAAAGTCATATTACTATTATAAGAAAAAAAAATGATATCACCATTAGATAAAAGTACAAAGTAGGTAACCCACAAGTACACTGGAAATGCTGTGCAACGACTTGGCGTGCATGGCTAAAAAAAATTCGGTGAAGGACTTCGTCATCTCACATCTCAACTGTCGGGTTAACAAAACATATATTGTGACGATTTATTATGCGTGAAAACCAGATTAATGTGGAGTACGAATCAAATGAGTAATGTACCCTTCGACCACACGGAGCTTGAAATGTTAATTTATTTGGATAATACGAAAAAATGTATTTAAAAGCATTTACCTTTTATTCCATAACACAATAACCGCATATCTCATGAAATATATTGAGTCTTATAGACTTTAATGTAATGGATAAAGTATGCATCTCTAAAGCACAGCATCAGCAGGTTTAAAGGTTAACATTACTGTTTTATCCTCTTGCTGGAGGAAAGAGATTTCGTACCGATAAAGCTCCAGTAGATATGATTTCTAATAGCCCTGGTACCTGATGAGACATTATAAATGTTCCTAATACCCCTGTTAGTCGACGCCACGTTACAATGTAAAATTATGTATATATATACATCGACGCAAAAATTATTTTCGCGGGCGGTCGGAACGGAAAATTCTGTATCTTCCCGAGCTTTTTCCTAACCGTGCACGCCAAGTCGTTGCACAGCATTTCCAGTGTACTTGTGTGTTACCTACTTTGTACTTTTATCTAATGGTACTATCATTTTTTTCTTATGATAGTACTATGACTTTAAATTGAATATTTTCGAAAATATTATTCCTAAGCTTTAAAAATTTAGTGTGCAACATGACTAGTAAACTTGATTGGCTATGTCATAAAAGTGATTTCACTTTTTTTTGTACATTTGCATTAAAGAAGTATAATGAAACCATTTTTTGAACTTAAATAAAACGTATAGTTTGAGATATTTGAGATTTTACTACTTGGCGTTTTTTTTTTCTTAAAAAAAAAGTTTTGAAAATATATTATACCCGCTACCAGGAAATCTCTTGGTCCATAGCGAGCCGCCCGTTAGCAACTCACAATTTTGGACATTTCTCCAGCTGACCGTTAAAGCTCATCAAAACTGTGTGCTGTCCATGTACCTCGTAACCAAAACTGACGGCTTATTATTATTCGTTGCGATTAAAATGTATATTTAGATCTGCATACGTTTCCACTACTTTCTATAATACAAATTATGTAATTGTAATCATTGAAGGACTTGATATTAACTTTTGGTTTGCGCACACATCTGCAATGTAATAGTGGTGATTTTAATAGAAATGGTTTTTCCAGAGCTCTAAAATTATCCTCGGCGTGCCAGTCGTCTTAGAATCAATATGTCGAAGCGCTTTTTAAAGGCACTCAGTATATGCTTGATGATTTCCTAAAATTAACAAGTCAAGTGGCTCTTTGAACAATCTCACGAACGTGGCAATTAAGAAGATTATTAAGAAAACTATTCTTCTTCTTTGATTGTAAAGGGAAAAGGTTATGCACGGTATTCAGTGAATATTGTGCAGAATAAGGAATTAACTACGGCTATGTTTCAACATAGAAACCAAAGTCATCCGTTTTTTTCCAAGATGAGGCACAGTCGAAAACTTACCTACTTAAATGTAGGTACAGATTCTTCGGTTTGGCTCTGCCGTCATAGCTATTACTTGGCTTTCGACAATTCGCGGGTACGATCTATCGAGTTTGAGTGTCATATTTTTCAGATCGTACTCCTGAAGCTGTTCTTTGTTCGACTTGCAAGCGCAATCCGTCATCGAAACTTTTTCAATACATATTTGGCGTTGACATTCGTCACATTGTGCCCATTTTCTCGTATCGCGAAAACTATTTTGCCGTCGAACCTGCCTCGAACATATATCTTCCTGCATACCCGTCACTTTTTCAACATTCACATCCTCTTTTTCTCCGGGGTACATCATTTGCGCCATTTTGTTCGATACTCCGCGAGTTCGAAAGTTTAGAGGTGCAGAGCAGGAGAATGAGAAGAGTAGGCAGAAAGAGGGAAAAAATCGAAGTTTTCTTCGATTTCAAGGCCAAGCTACGTGGCCCGGAATGGTATTGCTCACATAGCTATCATTTACATACATTGTACACATGTATACACAATGTAATATCGTGTATTGTGTATACACGCATATGTACACATGCGAGTGTGCTTAGCGGTATGTAAATACACACACAGTCTATTCTGACCACGGTGACAATGGTTGATGCGTGAACAATCCCGTCCAAACTGAGTACGAATTTATTTTGATCAACCGACAGCGTTTGGCGCAATCCGAGGTCGTGCGCCGAACGACTTGAGGCAGTGTGCCTCGGACCGACGTCCACATTTGCATGCTCGTGCGGCCTCGGCCTGCCCCAATAGCCACGTCCAGACTGGCCGAGCCACTTCGTGAGGCAGCCTGGGGCTCGCAGTAAATCGTCATGAGGCTTCCCCACGCGGCATGTGCGATCCATAAGTTATCCGAGGCATGTCAGTATCCTGAGAAGCCCAAATTGCACCCCACGTACGAGTCTCAGTTGCCACACTAGCTGTTTTTTTTCAGTAATCCATAGAAATTCAACGAAGGGCAAGAAAAGAAAATGTATCCGGAAGAAGATATCATTTAAAAATCGTATGGAATACGAAAATCGCCTGTTACGAGAAACGGCCATCGTCAACACGGGCTACAATTTTACGAGGATGATGCTAGTGCTCATAGAGTGAGAGAGCCCGCCCAGAGTGAGCGAGCGAATCATGACCGAGGCAGCTTTGCGCGTCACGCAAACGAGACGCAAGCCGCCGCCGACCGCTCAGACCGAGGCTGCGGCAACGAGCGAGCGAGGCACGTTCATATAATCCGAGGCGGTGCCGTGCAAATTTGCCTCGGTTCTTGCCTCGGCCAGTCTGGACGCGGCAATTCGCGTTCGTGCTCAAGTTTGTACTCGGCTTTACTGTTGCTCGAAAGACGGAATAAAAAAAACAACGAAACGCAAGAAATGGAAAGATTAAACGTATTGCAACAAGACGTATAAGCCAACAATCGGCTTAATTCATTCAACTTTCCGTATCTCGAAAAACATTGAATAATTTTTTCTGCGATCGGGGAAAATTTGCACACACACATCCCCACGAGGTCGTAGTGGATAAAGAAAAAAGTAAAATGCAGTGAGACGGCGAAAAATCTAGCAGAGGCAAGCTAAAAATAGCGAGCCATGGAAGATGGAAAATTGTGAGTAGCAGAGGCACAAGATCCTCAGACCGAGCAAATGGGCCTCGAAAGTTTTCAGAATCGGCAATTACGAGCACCGAGAGATACAAATACGAAAACAACTCAGTTATCTAGGCTCGAATGGTAAACTCGTACCTGTACACAGGTATGCCAGCTGTTACAAAAGCTGACTGAGTAAAAAGGAATATGGAAGACGAAAGAGGGACAGAGAAAGGGAAGTAAAAAAAGAGCGACTCACGGCAACAAATACGCGAAGAGAACTCACAAGGATTTCTTGATTAAGAAGCGGTTGCAAGTGGTAGAGAGGCTGAAAAAAAAATTGATGCGCTGGTGCAGCAGATCTCTTTTGCACTGAGCCCCCGAGCGAATTTTTCGATCGGTGGTAATGGCTAAAAAAGTTCGTTGGAGGAATAAAACCAGTGCACGAAATAGGCAAGAGGGACGATAGCGAACGAGTGAGAATGAGACTAATGCCAGACCCGTGCAACTCAGCGAATAATACAAAACTTGGTTCTCCCTTTGTTTTACTTTTTTGCGTTTCTTTGCCTCTTTTATATTTCCTGGTATTTCTACTTTCAATACTTGTGCTCTTGGAGTACTGTACTCGTGTAGACGATTATATATATGGACTTTGGTAACTGCCAAACGCTGGCGTTTCTTTTCGCAATCGTGTTTGCTCTACTTACAAATATGTGCTTATAAATACTTCCGCTCGTATGCGTGCAATGTTTTTCGATCAATTGTGCTACAAATTCACCAACGAGGCGGTAGGCACGTAAATTAAGCGCACCGACGTGCAGTCGATGCCTCTATGATCCAATGGACGGCCTTGCAATGCTGCTTGTTATCGTCTAAAGTCTGGAATATTTAAATATTATGATGCAAACATATCAGATGGTTCTCGGAAGAGAATAGAGCGGGTTCTATCAGTCGAAACGTACAATGAAAACAAAAAACTCTTTTCAACTAAGCCATTTTTTTTAACTAAACCAAAGGCTGTTAAAGTGTCAATTTTTAAACAAAAATGCACCATCACGTGTCAAGAGTACTTTTGAAGCAATTATTGGATAAATAATTTTACGTAACAAGGAATATATTTAATTATCTTCACAGTCTAGACGTAAAATAACAAGTGTACTCCGTTTAAAAAACTACCACTTGAATAATGTCCAAAATGTTAGGGTTTTGTTTGAAGAAACGTAGTACAATTCACGAATAACGAACGTTCGTAACATGTCCTTCGAACAATTATAACTTACTTGAGCAGTAATACCTAAAACTTTTTGGAACGAAAATTAGTTTATCATTGATAATCTATAATGATGGTTTTACACGTTGCATTCGTAGAGGTTAGTGAGCTCGAAACGACTTTGATTGTGTCAGTTACCGAAAAAAATCGATCATATTATTTTTTGCCATGTATATCAAATATGAATGATGAAAGTCGTTCATGAACATTTTTAAAGGCAAATACCCACAATTTCAATGTATCGTTGTTAATATGCTCTATATCGAGTAGCCGATATTCGATCTAAATCCGACATCATCATGCAGAAAACAGGTTCAAATCCACTTGGCATATGGAAAGCAGGCCTTGAGCCGTTAATAATCGATTGACGTCCAGTACTCGGTGCAGAAAAACCGATTGAAGATTTGCAAAGAAGGTTGTAGTATCAGGAGAGGTTTGGGATCGAAGATGTTGTGTAATGAAAAAAAGGGGCCAAAGTGTCAGAGTTGATCTTCGACCACACAAACAACGTGATCACCGATCACGTGTGATCGTGACACACCGATCTCGATGTGGTCGAGTTTTTAGTTATACAACTCTGATCCGGCTGAAATCTGGCAAAGAGTCAGCTGTTTGCGAGTGCTACATGTGTACAATACGGAACTGCACACACGAACACGTGCGGAATATGATAAAACTATCGCGTATACGTACTGGCTCTGATAGAACGGGCTGAACGGGGATCTCTTTCTACTCTTTTAGGGTGGAGCGAGCCAAACATACATGTATAGAATGAAATAAACCCGCGAGACCATCCTTCAGAGGATAAAAGCTTCGAAAGTAATGTAATGATTCATGTAGTCGAATGAATCATACATCTTATCCTGTCCGCCGTTCTTTCTTCTTCACCGTTCGCACTTTTTCTCGCTGGTCTACTCTACAGTCTGTCCAACAGGTTTTGCAAAAGACGAAGTTTAGCGAATAACACAATTATCAATTCCACCCTGTTTCCACGGCTAAATTGGTTTTTCGAAAAGTTCGTCGAAGGTTCTAGGTATTCTTTTTGGGGTCTTGCATCGACTTTCCGCTCCAGCCGGAGAGAGAGGCTGTGAAGAAAAAACAGGATAAAAAGAAGAAGATGGAGATAGCTCCTTCCAGGATAAAGATAAACCGGTCGTGGGACTCGTATCCACGTTTGCTGCGCGAAACTGGATTCCTATATAGACGCCAACCCGCCTGTATGTTGTCCCGATCGAACGGCAGTGATGTACGACCTTTTTACTCTGTCCAAAGTACAAGAGAGGAGGAGTGAAGAAGAGCACGCTCGAACGAATTGTGCGGTGGATGGAAACCGTTACGACATGAAGATTTCCCACTGTGTTAGTCGAAATATTCTTCGTGGTGAATTTCGATTCCCCGGTCACGATTCTCCACGGGTACATCAACTGTCCAGGTATTCTTGGCACGCGAGACAGGTCGCATAGCTTTTTCTCCTTTGCGAGTTAAGAAAGAGAAGCAAAGCGGGAACGCACAATAAACGATAAACGAGAAGAAGGACCATGAGTGATGTATCCACTTCGAGCAGAGGAAAGGTGGGGTACAATGACAAACGGTCACAGTGCGATGGAAGGAAAGAGGATTTGTCAGTCAATCATTGAATTATACCGTATGTTGTGTAGTATCGAAGAAAATTGTGACATTCGAGCTTCGTTTATAGCAACAAAACGGTTCATATTAATGTATTTTGTTTGCTAAAAGAAATAAAATTCGTCTTTCGATACTATTATCATTCACCAACGAGACTTTTTTTTACGCTTCGTCAGGGTTTGATTTTTAGATCTGTTGGCCTTGCATACGTCAGGGGGGATAACCGGGTGCAAATATGTACATTTTGTGATAAATATTGTTAACGTCCTCGGAGCAAGACGGGAACGCTTGATTTCAGGGCTAATGTGCCACGATGTATGTTTAAGGTTGTTATGGGGTTAAGTCAACGTGTTACCACCGGGCTGAAATTTTTACAGCTCGGTCCACAGTACCGTTTTTTAGAAGAAAAAAATCGGTAACTCGACGTATTTCATGAGCTAATTACGTTATGCTTATGGAAAACTTCCGATCATTTTTCAGCACATTATTAATATCTGCTAAGTGAATGTTACCACGGAGCTGAAAAAATAGATATGGTTCGACTAATTATTGGACTAACGGGCTTTTTCTCAAAATACGAATACTTCTTTTATTGCCAACGTCACACTTTCTAGCAGCGTAAATTTTAATTCGCGAAGGTTGAAGAAAGTACTTTTGAAACTTGTTTTTGAGATGGTGACTTGTTTCCATAAATTTGTGTCAATGTCACCAATTAAAAAAATGTTCAACCGTATCGTACGTGATGAAGACATTGTACATTTCACAGTTCGAACTCACGGAAATTGATGCATCTGGCCATGTATTTTTTTTTTTCATTAATTTTTTTTTTAATAAACCCTGAACTGTTAAGGACAATTTAAGCCATAGTACGTATTGAAAAACGCAAAATTGACCAAGTTACAGTTATTTTTCGGCAGGAAGGTTGAGCCGCTGCGGGCGGTCGACTGTGCGGTTCGATCCGTGTTTATAACTCACACGGTTTAGCTCACGCAGCTGTCCTTCGTTATCTCGAAACTACATTTTTTTAAGGAGGTACACCAGCTTCAGCAAAATGGTGATAGATCAATAAAATTTGGTGAATATATTCTTTAGTATTATTCATGTAGATACAAATTTTTTCAGATTTTTTGGTTGTGCCGTTTTCTTACAAATAATTCACAAGCGTTTATTCTTATACCCGGAATATATACCTATATCTATAAAAACGCTATGCTTATACACGTGAACTTCAATGTTCAATTATTCGATAACGGCACAATGAAAAAATCTGAAAAAAATTGTATTGACATATATAATACTAAAGAATATACTCACCAAATTTTATTGATCTATCACCATTTTGAAATTTGACCATGGTTTAGCATGGCAACATTGTATGAAGCTGGTGTACCTCCTTAACTGGTACTATCG